>CM032758.1:12238275-12839971 GCA_019155195.1 Avicennia marina | reverse complement strand
TTTTTATATGGTCTAAAAAATATAAAATAAATTTAATTCACTTTTAGTAGCCCGCACTTCTCCGCTTCAATAAATATACAATATTTGCTCATTATTAATTTATTATTTGTCTAAAGAAGATTAATGGCTTTATGCGATATTCTTTTCCGAGGTGGGACTCTTCAGCGTGTGATATTTATTGCTTCATCTTTTATGAAAGCATGCATTGAGACTCTCAATATATTGTAATTTTTAAAGCTACATTTGGGCTAGTTTTCTATTGTTACTATCATCCACATCGCTCACAAATCTTTTGAAAATTTATTCATTTTTTATTTGAGAATTACTTAAATGAAAAAAATAATGTTAGTAACAAAATTCGAGTAATAATACTAGGGTCGGCTCTAATACTAAATATTAATTCATTATAAATTATTTTATTATAATAATACATCAATAAGTTTAGTAGTACTTGGGGTTTAAGCATAACTTGTCAAACTTGAAAATTAGTAAATTAAAGGGGGGAAATTTAGTCGTATTCCATTTTAAAATTCTTTGATGGTATTAAAGATTAAAATACAGGACAAATTGCAAAAATGGTTTTCTCATCTGCATCATATGTATGAAACCCTTAACACCAAAAATACTAATGATTCACTCCATCTTTTTCTTTCGTTATCAAATAGTAGCTAAAATTACCATTGGCTCATCTTCAAGCAATGATCACGTGGAAGATAAGGATAAAATAATTTATGGCACTCGTACTTTAATGACAAAATGCTATTCAATTATCGTTGATTAAAGTAATTGATGCTCAAGCTTTTGTCGCCCCCATTTTTAAATAATGTTGTTTTATTACCATTATTATCACCCTCTGCCCTTTATTTGGTCAACAAAACATCTGCTCATTCGCGGTCTGTCGATTATTATTATTAATTTTTTGGGGTTTTATTATGTTTTAGATATTAGGTATTTAATATTTTTTTCTTCATCTAGCTTTTTGTATCTTTGCCCTTGCCAAACCATTAATGCCGGAAATTCAACTTTACTTTCACCTAAAACAAAATACAGCTAAGAAACCCAAGCAAAGCAGCAGCACCAGCGGCAGCTTAATTACCCAAAGACCCTGATAATCCATTGAAACTTCTGGCGCCATTTGGTCACCAACCAATTTTTCAAAAATTTCTTCTTTGTGTATATTTTGTGGGATACAAGAAGCTGTTGAAGTCAAAGATCTTTCTATCGTGTTATACAGCAAGAAGGAAGCATGGAAATGGAGTACAAGGAGAGCACGGATTCCGGTTCCCCAGGTGGTAGCTCCGAGCTTCACTCACTTCCACCAAGCGGCGGCGCTTATGGTGGCCAAGAGAGCGGTGGGGTCGTTCCGGAAGTAGTAAACATGGCGGCGAACATCAGCATGGAGAAAAATGCAGGAGTAACGAGCTCACCAGCTGTAGCGGTGGGTGGTGGAGTCGCTGGAAGCATCGGGGTAATGGGTGGTGGGATCTTAGGTGGGGGCAGCGGCGGTGTTATGGGCGGTGGGCCCACTGGTGTGGGTGGCGGGAGTGGCGACCTATTGATGGGGAAAAAGAAGAGAGGAAGACCGAGAAAGTACGACGCTGAGGGGAACTTAAGAGCAGCGTACATGGGATCAACACCTGGTGCGGCGGCGCATAGGCCGTCTCAACCTGGCTTTACTCTGTCAACGCCACCGTCTTATGAATATTCATCGGGATCCAAAAAAGGCCGTGGCAGGCTTTCGGGTTCTGGTAGCTGGCAAGCTCTTGCCTCTTTGGGTGAGTTCTTGACAGTCTCTTCTCCTACAGGCAAACTTTTGTCCAAACAACTACTCTCACTGCTAAAATTCGTTACTTTTTTGTATTTCTTGTTCCTCTTTTCATTTTCATTCTTGTCGTGTGTAATTTTGTAATTTGTGTTTTGGGATTTGGTTCAAGCTTCGGTTTGGTTACAGATTTGTGGGAGGAGAACCAAGTGGGTCTGGGGCTTAGATTTGGGGATAAGAATTCCTTTTTCATCATCTTGAGCTTATTTAATTCTGGGTTGGTGTCTCCATGCATCTTTCCATTTTACTATACCATTTGTATATGCTCAACTGCTTGCGTTTCAGATTAAGCTCTGCAAGAATTAATTACCCTGAACAAAAATTAGGGATCTTCCATTGACAAAGATCCTTTTCCTGTTGGAACTAGGGTTTTGGTTTCTGAAGCATTCCGAAGGGATGAAAGGGTTTCTAGTGTGGTTCTTTATTTTATTCTTGAGACATGTATTTATTCTTCATTATTGCCTTCTCTCTCTCTCTGCCTCTCTGTCTCTTTGTTTCAGTGATAGTTTTACTGAGGGGTGTTGACCGCGTCGTCCGTCTACTTGTTGAGGTAGAAATGCTTTTTAATTTCTGAAAGTTCATACTTGTTTCTTGTGAAAATTTTTGCCGTCCAGGTGAATTGTTCACAAACACTGCTGGAGGAGATTTTACACCACATGTGGTCACTGTATACACAGGAGAGGTAACCAGCAACTTTCTCAGCTTTCAGAAAGGATCTCTTTTCACAGATGCAGTGGGTGTTTCTCTCCTCGTATACTAAGCTTTAAGTTGTTTTCCAGGATGTTGCAGGGAAGATCCTTACATTTGCTCAAAAGGGTAGTCGAGGGGTTTGTGTTCTTTCAGCCAATGGATCTGTCTCCAATGTTACAATTCGCCAGCCTGGTTCGTCCGGGGGTCTGTTGACATACGAGGCATGCTCTCTCATCCTTGGTTGTTACTCATCATGGTCTCCATGTTCTCTGGATATGATTTTCGTCATTTAGACTTGAATTTTCCCTTCCAGTTGGGTTCTATGTGGCTGCTCAACTATGAATGTTGTTCTCTGGTTTATTCCCTTGGCAGGCGAAAGAGGATATTTGATTTTTTCGTTGCATTGGCTTTTTTATTCATTCATTCTTGCAGCAGTGACCCGTACAAATTCTTATATAACTGCTAATTTGTTTAGAGCTGAATGCTTTCATTCCTTCTTACATATAATCTTGTTAAGATGTGCCTAAAATGCTGTATTTTTCTGGAAACGATTAAGACTAGAGAATTTTGTGTGCATATGTTTTGCTAAATCCTTGTATAGGTATTTTTGGTTATTTGTTGACAGAAATGGCTTGGTAGCAAGGAACACCGTAATATTTCCGTGTTAAAGCAATTCAGTTGAATCTAACCAAGCATAAATGCTAGCCATCCTTTGAAATATTTATATATTCATTGAATTTACAGTCTTCTGACATGTCTTCTTTTTCTGTGGTCACCTTGGCCTTCAGGACTTAAATTTTGGATAAGTTATTAGGTTATATGACCAATTTCCCGCACTTGTCCAATTGTGGCAATTTTTCTGCTCGAAGCTTGCATTTTGCATTGTAATGACCATTTGCACAATGTAGCTTTGTCTTGTATTCCTGGAAAAATAACTCTTAACAATGTTATGAGAGGTAAGTCATCTTGTAATGGTGACTGACAAGGCTTATTTGTGCGTATGTGCTTGTGTTTACAAATATGTTCAGTAATTGTGATGCCAAAGGTGTTCATGATTTTGATGGCCTTATGTCCATACGAAGAAATAGCTTCTCATGTAGAAATTATTTTTTGAATCTTATCACTTGTTGATTCGGTTTTTGCTTCCAAGTAATTGCAGTATTATTAGCGGGTTAACTAGGCCCCTTTAGTTATGGTTTCTATCTATACATTCCTTTTTCGAAACTTTGTTAAAACTTGAAAACTCTTCCAACGCATGCAGGGCCGTTTTGAAATTTTAACTCTAACGGGATCGTATACGATTTCTGATAATGGTGGGATTAGAAGCCGGACTGGTGGATTAAGTGTTTCATTAGCCAGCCCCGATGGTCGTGTGATAGGTGGTGGTGTAGCTGGTTTGCTTATGGCTGCAAGTCCAATCCAAGTGAGCTACTTTTATGCTTAAGTTCTGCTTGTTACTGAACAAAAGGTTATGAATAAATCGCCCAAGCACTCACCCGAGTCACTGCATGAATGTGCATCTGTATGGATAAATAGCCTAGATTTTGTTGATTAATACGTTTCCTGTCCCCTATACAATAGAGAAGATGCGCTAATAACATCTTTATGCCGATATTCACATGAGTTTTGCTTTGATGTACCAGATTGTGGTTGGAAGCTTCGTGCCAAATGGTTATAAGATTCACAAAAGAAAGCATCATACCGAGGCCAGGATATCGCCTACTGTGATTGTTCCAGCTACAGTGACAGCAGCAGTGCCAATATCACAAGCAGCGCCAGAAAGGAACATCTGTCCCATGCCAACATCGCACTTTCCGGTGCAAAGCCAGGGAGAAGGTGACAACAGCTTGAGCAATAAGGATCACCCGAATTCCGCTTCTACTGATACTACCGACTGGAATGGTTCTGGGCCAAGTTCTGAGCAGAGGCTGTATCCTGACATTAATCTATCCATCCCCGTTGAGGAGCAATGAAGCTTGTTTTTAGCCACCCGAGCTGATACAACTGACGCTGAATTCATGAATTATTGTTGACTCCAGACCATTGTGAGGTTTTTACAGAGGCTGACATGGTCATGACTGATGGGATACTACACTCCTGTTTACTTATCTCTTTGCAAACCTCGTAGGCACTTGGAAAATGGAAAACTTCTGATGGGGGTTGTTCTGAAATTACAGGCTCTCATGTTGCCTTTTTCTTTCCCCCCACCCCTCGTGGCGACGACCTATACTTTCCAGGAAATTTATTGTTTTGAATATGAATTCCAGTGTCAGGGTTTTAATTTTTATTGAAGGAAATACTTACTTCACTACTGCTGCTGTTTTTTTCTAGTCACAGCTCCCATGTACTTCTCTCACTTTGGCTAGAGTATTTCTTTTTATCTAAATTATTAATTACGAATAAAAATATATTGGTCTTTTAAGTTTTAATATGTTTCTTAAAACACCTTCTAAATAAATTTATTTACTATTTATTAGAGCTAAATAACTACCTTGAGTTACTTAAAATGGAGCTAGTATACTTCTCGTTTATTTTGTGTTTAACTTTTCGCTTCTTGTTTTAAATATTTTGATTTCTTCTTTTTTTCCATTTCTAATTATGTTATATTTATTTCTTCTTATTTAGTTGTTTTTTTTTTTTTCATTTGAATGTTTCATTCTTCCCTTATTTTTTTTCTAAATTTTTAATATTAAAATATTTTAAATTTTGTTGTCATTAATGAAACTTTATAATTTTATTATACTTAAAATAGATGATTTTTGTCAAAGGACAGACTATAAAATGAAATATGCTTGTGTATAATTCAATTATCAATATAATAAAAGTCAAATTATATATAATAAATTATATTTTAAATTTTGTACTCAAATATATCAAGTGTGCATGAAATGTTAGTTTAAATTATATTAACTCGCCAACAATACTATTAAGGTAGGTAAATTCGAGAAGGTAAGTTATTTTAAAAGTATACGTTTATAAGTTTATATTTTAATTTTTATATTTCATAAAAAAATACAGATACTTCAAACATATTTATTTTAAAAATAATTTTTATATTTCTTATTGTTATACTATTTTTAAATTTTTTCATTGCATTTTATCCCTTACAATATTTCCCTTCAAACATATTCTAATTCCAAGCATTAATGTACTTTGGCGTAAGTGGAAGTGGGCCCCCGGATAATTATCAAAATAATGGCTTACCATTCATTTCTTCGTTGAATAAACTACGATCAACTTGCATTCAATTTTTTATTTTTATTTTTTTTTTAAGTATGATCAACTTTGAACTTTTCATATAATTAGAGCAATAATTCAAAGGTCAAATCAAGCCCAACATTTTACCTCTAAAGCTCCATGGAGTGGATTTACGTACTGTGGACAACTTTGGATTTTTAGCCTTTTCAACACTTGTCCGAAGCCGATCACGATCACAAAGGGTGTTGAAACGATAAGGACAACGTAGGCAGTGGCAATGGTGAAATCCACCCGAAGAACAGCTCTCCGTTCCAATTGGCACGATAACGAATCAAATTGAGTTCCTAGTGGCTTGCTACTCGAACTTAATAAAAAAATTAGAGGATCTCAAAGCTTGAGCCAATAATTTAAAAATATATTAAATTTCAAAGTGAATAGAAACAATTCACAATCTTTACAATGCTTCACGTTCTTACATTTAAGCTATTCTAACCACTAGCCAAACACTATTTTAGATGATCTTTAAAATTTTAATTATAAGAAACACATGAAGAATGAAAATGTATACAACCTATGTTGTTCAACAATCAACGTATGACCTCTAGCCTATGTATATATGTATATGTTTAAGTTTGAGTAGCTTGTTTAATATCAAGCTTATCCAACTCGTACTCAAGCTTTGTTCGTGAATGTCAAGTCAAGTTGTTCTATCAAGTCGAGTTTGGATGACTTGTATTCCTAATTCTAATTGTACATTTACAAGTTCGACATTACATGTAGAATTTATGTGATTAAAAACCAACAATACTTTCTATTAAGACACAACTTGAATGACTTGTGGCAATCATTTATTCACAGTATAAGTTTGATAATTTGTAAGTATACATAGTGAATGTGAACAAGTACAGTTACATCAAAAGTTTATAGGATTCGTAGATGACGCATTTTAGAAGCAACTTTTATAGGCTTGCACATGAATATATAGATAAATGGTTTTGACATCATACTTTGATTGTGAATTACGAGTTATGTATCCAATTATATACAAATTACTTTCTTTATTTTTCCTTTTAATATGGATTGATTACTTTGCTTAAACTTAAGCTTACTATCAAACATTTATCCTTCAGACACGAGTTTCTTTTACGTTGGGCTTTTGCTTCTCCTTTGTTAGTACATCAGATTTTTTCATTTATGAGCATACATGGACCTCACTTTCTTTGTTCCTCAAATTTTCTTCTTTTAAGCTCATTCTTATTTGACTCTCTCTTAATTAGATAATTTCATCAAGAGGGTATTTGATTAAATTTATTTTAAATAGCTTATAAAATTATATAATTTATAAAATTTTTTGGACCTTATAAGTTCATATATCTTATTTTTTTAAAATAAGTTTGTAAAGTATTTGGATAAAACATGTTGTAAGATTTTTTTGAAATTTATAATTATAGTTAATTATAATTTTTGTGTAATAATGATAGAAATAAATTAAATATTACCAATATAATGTAATAGAAAATATTTATGCTATTTTTAATATATATACATTTATAATAAGATAACTTATAAACTATTTGAAAATAAGATAGAAAAAATCAATTTATTTTTAAGAAACTTATAAATTTCAAACATCTTATCTTGAGAATTAATAAACTCTTTCATTAAAAACTTTTTTAAACATATTTAAAAAGTCTATAAACTCTCAAATATTTTTATAAGATATTTTAAACAGCTTAAAAACTACACCAAACACACCCTAAGAGTACTTCAACTTGTACCTATCAAATAATGTGGCCCTTCATGGGACAATTCGCGCATAGGGAAAAATCTAGATCCAGATACAAAGTTTGGAGGGGTCAACACGGAAGTGCTTCAATTCATCGTTACATAATATATTAAGTAATGAAAAGATTAATAATTATTTTTTTTAAGAATATTTAAAGATATAAAGTATTTCTTCTACCCAGGAAAGTAGTTCCATTTGTTTCAAATTTTGAATATTTTTTTAATGTATCGTGTTGATTTTTTTATTATTGATGTTATTAATATTTGAATTTTAATGTTTGATGTGCTATTTAATATTGTCTATTTAATTGTAAAAAATATTATGATTTTACTAAAAAATAGATAAATTGACAAATCCAGATATAGCAATTCAATCATTTTTCCGATGAACTGTGTACAATAAAGAGCAAGTTTTAATTTTTAATTTAAATAAGCAATGTAGTATATACAAGCAGTGTACAATAAATTAAATATTCTAAAATTCATTTAAACATAAATTTTCATCAATTTTTCTTTCAATGAACTTAGTTACTATTAGTTGACTCTTATATATAATTTTTTCTCTAGCTTTATTTTGTCAATTTAATTGTTGTAAGCATGGTATTAAGAAAATAAAACTTCTACTATTGCACTATTAATTGCATAGAAAGTAAAATATAGAAAAATTTAACTATACATGATAAGATGACAAAATATAATATAGACATTCGACACACAGTAAAAATAAATTAATATCTTTAAATTGATCCAACGTTAAATTAAATTAGTAGTAACTAATGAAAAAAGAATATATTACTAAAATAATTTAAAAGTAATCTGCATCTTCATAAATCTGAAAATTTTTTAACAAAAAATATATGCGTATATGTAATATCATTTTTTTTTGGGGTTTTAGTATTTTTTTGGTGGAGATCAAACACTAAAATTTAATTTACATGATACATGTCACTAAATGGTATACCACATCGAAAATTCTTGGAGGAGAGGGGGAAGGCCAAGGCCCCACTTGAATTTGCCCTTGACCGTGCAAGAACTATTTGGTATCTATTAATTTTATAGGCCTTTATCTATAAGATCAATCGACATTACTCATTACTTTTACGAAATTTATATTTTCTATAAAATCTACACACTTGAGCATCATCGTCATTTATGGGATCGATTGAGTGACATGTCATGCTTGTTTGATGTTGAACTATTGACTATAATACTAATTGTTGGATTTTATAAAGGGCTCAATTTTTAAAAACAATCTTTATAAACTTATATGCAAGCATGTAGATTATGAATCATAACTTATAATTTTAAAATTTTAAATCAAAATATGATAACAGACTTATTTATTTACATGCTTACATGCGCAAGTTCACGGAAAAGTACTCAAAATTGAGCCTTTTACAAGATCCAACAACAGAGCAAATATCCCTGTACCGTTAGGAAGGCCTTTAATTTCTAGAGAGACCCTTTCCACGATACGTCATGTTTGGAACAAATTCGCTTTCAAAAATGAACTGAAGAGATGTCGTGGCGATGTATTACTAGATACTAAATTTGCCACTAGTTACTGCTACTTGGAAGGATTCCATACGTGTTTTATAAACTATTTTAGCTCTTTACCTTTGTAATTTATGTTTTTGAATGATTACTACATTTATTAATGTAATAATCAACAAAGTGCCCCCCCCCCCCCCCCCCCTTTTTTTTAATGCATAATGATAGTTGTCCGTGGACCAAAAAGACGGCCTTAAAATAGTGGTCTCCTCGCAAAACGACACTTTAAGATAAAGTAATTGATATTTCTACCAAATAAATCGGCCCCACTGCAATCATATGACGTCGGCAAGGATGAAGCACGTGGTTTGTGAATGATATATATCTTGTTTTAAGTCCTTTTAATATAGATTGGGAGTGACATAATTACTTCCGACGCTTTCAATTTGATGTTAGAATGGAAAGAATTGAAGTATTGTAGGCAATATTTAATGTTTAGAAATATATAAAAAGACATAGTCTGTCATATTGGGGATGTAGCTCAGATGGTAGAGCGCTCGCTTAGCATGCGAGAGGTACGGGGATCGATGCCCCGCATCTCCACTTCATTTTATATTTTGTCGCTGAGATTCGTGGGCTTTCAGCAACCCCTAAGAAGCCCAAATCTAGTTTGGGGGGGCTTGCCCAATCTCTAACTATTTCTTTTATATTTTGTTTCTATGGATGACCCAGCACAGTATCACAATAGCCGCTTCACGAAAACCATTGGTCATATTTGTTTATGTTATTGGGTTTGTGTTTTTCTTGTTTATTTTTTGAAAATGGAGTAAAAATAAGAGAAAGAAAAAGATAAAATTTTAAAAAATATAATAATTATAATGTGTATTTTTTGAGGGTGTTTGAAGCAAAACAAACATAGCCACTATTTCGTGATGATCTTTGCAATAAATCAATTTGAAAGTTCCCCACTTTGATCAAACACCACTTCCAAATCTAGAGGTTTGGGTTTCAAATTCAAAAAATCTGAACTCACAAATATCAACACATTCCCACTTAAAAAATTGAACTTTACTTTATTTTTCTTACTTGTATACGGAGCTCTGCATTTTTGTGCCTTTCTTTCTTTGCCTCACCTTCCTACTGATGATAATTACACTTTTGTCCTCTTCCCAAGCAAAATAAAATACTCTCACTCACTGCCAGAAAGAAAAAGTAAAAGTAAAAAAAAAGGAAGTCTAACTTCTTGTGTGTTGCCATACTCAAATCCCACAACGTTCGTACAACGGACCAAGCAACTCATAAAAGAGAGCCCACCAAATGCAACTACCCACCTAAGTAATAAGCATTTTTTTTGCACTAGTAATTTTGTTAATGTTAGTCCAATAATTGCTAGTACATTAAAGTCTATTGGACAGAAAAAAAAAAAAAAAAGCCTTAATCCAACGTAAAGAATTAATTATTTTTCTTACTTGCTTTGTGTTTACCATCCTAAATTAATTCAATATCAAGACCGGAGCGGGGCTGGCATTACTATATATGACATTAGTCAATGGGGAAGTAACCTAATACTCCCTTATCTTACTAAAAGCAGAGAAAACCGTTTAGTTCATTTTTAAAGCATGAGAATATATATTTGGGTGATTGATTACGTTCAAAGGGCGAACAAACAGAAAAAATAGATTGCTGCTCCACGTGTCTGTCATTTCTCAGACACTACCATTTAAGAATGTGACGTGAATTGCTAGATCAGACAAAATTGCTCCTTCACTGCCGTTCTTGCATCGCAGACGGACATATGAAGCAGCAATCTGTTTTTCCCGTTTGTTCTCCCTTTGGACGGAATCAATCAACCAAACAGAGATTTCGCGCGAAACACGCACGTGCGATTTGCGAAGAAAAAATTCTGAAGACGAGTGGTGTGCGGCAGTAGTCAATCAATTGTGTCCAAGGACATGCATAAAGGGTTTGTACCGTTTAATTTGTTGGTCCTACTTTCCTGCATTCAGACGCCGCCTGCAGGTTACCGTTACTCACAAACACGCGCATATGGGCAAATTTGTTGGCCCCTTGCTGCTAACAAAAATCAGTCTTGTCCACGAATATGCTAAGAAGTCGTATTTTTGACGGAACTTAAAATACCTATCAAAAATAATTATATAGTAAAAATATCTAAAATAAATAAATCATAATTTGTCAAACAAAACAGTCATAATCCATCCAATAAATATAAATAATAAATAATAACACAACTCTATTCTTCAATGGGCTAAACAAGTTTCGAAATTATTTTACTATAGTAAGAGTACCAAAAAAAAAATTTTAAAAAGTAGCACTCAAATATTTTCCAAAAACACTCCAAACAAATTTTCATTTTCTTTATTTTTCACCTTCAAGTGAAATTCCCACAATTTTTTTTTTGTATCTCCCCTTCACTATAACTTCGTAACTCATCAAAATAGCATCACGTTATTGCAATATACTCTCTGCCCTCCAATTCTCTCTACCAACCCAACATGCCCCTCAATCTTTCCACTGTGGACTCTCTGTTGCTTGGCATCCTCTATTTATAGAGGATGTGAGGCGGTGGAGCCCGGCCCAAAAATATTATTATTATTTAAATATGTTTTATTTAATTAGTGATGTGGGCCTCATATCTTGAAGAGACCCACGTCAAAAATCAATTGGTTTATTCTCCATAGGCAATGTTAATTTTGTGGAAAGCCGCGAAGGTCGTGTTTGAACGTATGTTTTTAAATATATTTTTTTAAAAAATTGTATAAAAAATAAAAGAAAGATAAAAAAATTTAAAAATATAATAATTGTACGGTGTATTTTAAATCCAAAAATGCAAACAAAAATATTAGCAAATAAACTCATCTATATATATATATATATGTAGAACGAACGAACGAACGTACACTTGTTGCACTTGCTCCCAATTTCAAATAAACTCTAACGAGACATTTCGACTGCGAACAGATCACGACATGTTAATTTCATAAAAATGCGTTTTACTAAAACTGTTGTCAAAAATTGAGTATATTTGGTGCATTCCATAAAAATCTTCCTAAAATTTATTTCTAATCATTTTATATATTTGTACTAAAACTTACTATCAATAATTTTTTAAAATTAAAAAAAACCTTCTTTCAAGTACTACTAATCCTAAAAAAACAAATCCATTTTTTAGTAATCGTGATTTTTTTCTTCCAAAATTAATCTATCTAAATATGTACTTCATATAATTCTATATATCTGTACTGATACTTTTTTATAAAAAAAAATATCTGTCCAATCACAACCTCGCATTTCTAACCTCACCACCAAGGGTGCGATCTAATGTTGTCCGTAGTAATTCCTTGTTTGGATGCCTCCACGGACAGATGAAAGTGTTAGGGTAGATGACTCTCTTGAGTATTGTTGTTATATCAACAAGGGAGTTCTGGAGATTACCTCTCAGCTGCAAATGTACGAGTGTATAGTTTTATTATTATAGAAGTCATGTTTTCAACACATGTCTTTAGTATATAACAAAATGTAATTGATTATTTTTAAAAATCATGTCACGTGTTACAATATTATAACATTAAGTACGCGATACAAATTTATAAATTATTTTATATACAATTCATAGGTGTTTAGGTAGTTGTCTGAATTAATATAATCAAACCACTTATGCTACGCTTCGATTCAAATTTGGTTTGATTTTTCCCATCAAAACTTAAACCTCTAAACATATTATCTAAGAAAATAATAAAATTTTTTTATCTTTTTATATTTTATCTTTACATTATTCTTAAATTTCCACACTAATTTTGTTTCTCCCTACAATTTGTGCGGTGTTCAAAATTAATCTCACGTGGACATGCATAAATTTGTCGGTGGAAATTAAAGTGTTCATGATAATTAATGACAGCTAATAGAAATCGTGACCGCGCCTTTCCACACGCGAGGATGATAATGACGAAATTAGTAAATTGTGGTAATTAAGGTAAGGTTGGGCACAGGGCATTGGAAGTGGAATTGTACAATTAGTGACGTTATTAATTAACTTACTGCACGCATACCTATTTTTTTTTAATTAATTATGTAACAACAAAATGGCAGTATATGCGACCCATGGCGGCGATTTTTGTTGATTCACTGATTGACTGAATTAGAATGCCGTCGACTTCAATTGCAGACAAGTCACAAGCTGAGTACTGTATCAAAATTAACTGCACATATGCATAAAGAAGAAAATGATTAAACGTCGTCGTCTCAGCTATTAAGCTATTGGATTGAACATAGAAATATCAGCCAGGAAAGAATCTTTTATTTTGAATTTAATGCGTCGGTGAAAGACGGATGCATTCGAGTGTGAGTGTGTTATCTTTATCTATACTTCTATACAATTTTAAATTAATAAAAGTTATGCGATAACGTGATGTAAAATTATATGACTGTACTCATTTTAATTATTTTTATTTATTGTATCATTTTCTTTTTCTTCTATTTTCTAACTAATTATTTTAATTTATATTTTTTTCTCAAACTTCCTCTCATCTCAAATTCTTTTTGAGTGTTCCTTCGTTTAAATTACTTTAAATATAATAATTTTATAATTTATGACAAAAGTGCCGTGTACTACTTTTGCTAATTTGGTTGGCATAATGCAATTTTACAAATATAGCCCCAATTTTATAATTATTAAAGGTTAAATTGGTATTTTTATATATAATTAATAATAAATAACTTCCCTTAAATACTAAATATTAAGCCTACGAGTATTGTATAATAAATAATAAATTACTTCCCTTAAATACTACATATTAAGCCTACGAGTATTATATAATTAATAATGAATAACTTCCTTTAAATATATAGTTTATATGTATAATTTTATACATAAAATAATTTTTTGATTTCACACTCGATGAGTGTGAAAAAATAGTAGTATTATTAAAGTTTTGGAACTATTTAGTTGCATCAATTAAAATTACATATAAATTCCTTTTCAACTAAATTTTCATTATAATTATATTTATCTATACTATTAAGAATTTAGTCTTAATATGGTTGCAAAAAAATAAGTTTACAAATATATCTATATTCAACCTAATAATGACAATTTTGTCTTTACTATTATCATTATTATTATCTACTCTATTTATTTGTTTTTTTAATTCTGATATTTTTTACATGAGCATAAAATAAATATTTAAATAAACTAATAATACTATAAATAAAATAAATTAAATAATTATTTTTTATGTCATATCAATTTGAGCACACAGAGTGTGCTAAAATTACTAGTATATGTATCTATATCAATAGGTATTTTTGGTTGTATATTGTAAAATTATATAATTATTCTTATTTTTTATTCTTTTATTTATTTTACCATTTTCATTCTATCTTTTTTTTTAACCTATCATTTTAATTTAGACTTTCTCTGACATTTCCTCCCCTTTAAAATTCTTATTGGTTTTCTTTATTTTTTATTATAAATATTTTTATAATTTTGATTTTTGAATAATTTTATTTTTATTATTTGAAATACACTAATTTTTTAATTTATAAACAAAATTACAAAACACAAAGATTGTGCATCTTTTACACGTATATATAATGCGATCTAAAATTAGGGGTGTTAAATTTGTCGATTGTTGACTAGTTTAATGTTTTTTTATTTAACTCACTCAATTTAATACAAAGCATTGTGATGATTTTGATCAATAAAATACATATAAAGTAATCATAATATTTGAGTGTATATAAATATGTGATGCCAAATAACAATCTAAATTTAATATTTAAAATCGCTAAAACTAAGCGCATAAATTGAAGGGGTTTGAAAATTTACAAAGTAGCTCCTTAATGATCATTAAAACCCCCCCAAGTAACTAGAATTTTTTAGGTCATACAATAACTCAAAATTTTAATAATTCACCATTTAATGAAAATTACCCAGCTGAAGTCAAAAGACGTCCTTTCCTACATGTATGTTGCTCCATCCTCAATAGGTTAATCTTTCAGTATTAAATGTTATAAATAATTTTCAAGAGCAAAATTTAAGTAGATATTTATTAGCGTGCCACACATGTTATTAGAAATTTAGTAATTGCAATTACTTGATAAATTATGCATACATATATACATGTTAAGAGACTTCAGGCATTAGAAGTAACCAATAAAAAAATTATTCAATAGAAAAGACTCAAAATTACCACAAAATAGTATTAAATAAAAATTAATTAATCATAATATGCAATAAATATAGCGTAATCATAATATTTGAGTGTATATAATTATGTGATGCCAAATAACAATCTAAATTTAATATTTAAAATCGCTAAAACTAAGCGCATAAATTGAAGGGGTTTGAAAATTTACAAAGTAGCTCCTTAATGATCATTAAAACCCCCCCAAGTAACTAGAATTTTTTAGGTCATACAATAACTCAAAATTTTAATAATTCACCATTTAATGAAAATTATCCAACTGAAGTCAAAAGACCTCCTTTCCTACATGTATGTTGCTCTATCCTCGATAGGTTAATCTTTCAGTATTAAATGTTATAAATAATTTTCAAGGGCAAAATTTAAGTAGATATTTATTAGCGTGCCACACATGTTAATAGAAAATTAGTAATTGCAATTACTTGATAAATTAAGCATACATATGCATACATATTATATACATGTTAAGAGACTTCAAGCATTAGAAGTAACCAATAAAAAAATTATTCAATAGAAAAGACTCAAAATTACCACAAAATAGTATTAAATCAAAATTAATTAATCATAATCTGCAATAAATATAAAGTAATCATAATATTTGAGTGTATACAAATATGAGAGACTAAATAACAACTTCAATTTAATATTTAAAATCGCTAAACCAACGCACATAAGTTGAAGGGGTTTCAAAATTTAGGAAGCAGCTTATCATTAAATACTCAATTTTAATAATTCACCATTTCATGAAAATTACACAGTTCAAGCTAAAATAACTCCTCTCTCTCTCTCTCTCTCTCTCTCTCTCTCTCTCTATATATATATATATATATATTTATATTTATATCACTACTAGAAATTCATTCATTAACAACGCATTTTAGTAAGGAAAATAAATTTGTTGCTAATTAGCAAGGAAAATAGGAAGGAAAAACGAGTTTAAATCTACCCACTTATGGAACAAAAATTAGAATCAAAATAATTAATTACCAATTTTACAAATGAAATTTGCATGAAATAAATTCATTGTTAATATTTACTAAAAATCACAAATTTAGCAATCACCTGTATTTATAAATTTTCATCATATTAATTCGTTTTATATCTATTAGGCTATATAGTTATAAAGTTAATACCCTCCAATGAATTGATTGTTATTTTTTCAAATACAATTATGCAATTATGATTTAGTTTATTATGAATTTAAATTTATAAATATTTAAAAAATATTTGATTTATTAAATTTTTAATTAGATTTATCTTATAAATAATTTAAAATTCTATTTGTTTTCTACTATTTAAATATTTCTATTTTAAATAAATTAGAAATAATTATATAAGTAGTTTGAATATGTTGTGACTATATTAATATTCTACTACTAAAATACATATTCAATAAAAATTCTATTAGTTTTCAACAATTAAAGGTTTTTTATTTTGCATGATTTAAAGATAACTACAAAAGTAGTTTAGATATGTCACGACTTTATTAATCTTCTACTAGCCTTCTATTGCTAAATGATAAATATTTTAAATAAAATTTTATTTTTATCTATATAACCTTATATTCTATAATAAAAATAGACATTTAATAAAAGATATATATGTCTTTTCACAAATGACAAAAACATTCACTTTCTTTTATATGGTATATATAGATTTTATATATACATTCAAACAAATAAAAAATTTTAAACTATCAAAATTTTACAATTAAACACACTTTCTATTCTGATACAATTTTTATCAAATATCATATACAAATAAAATCTCTCTTCCAAACACAAGAAGAATGTTGGCTTTAACTAGCTAATTACCCATATACATACACACATACGTATGTACATATTTACATATACAAATATGGACGCGTGTATGTATACATATATGTATATGTGTATTTATATCTTTTGAAAATGAACAAGGAAATATTGGTGGACTTGTATATTCCAACGTGACGAATCTTGACTTCATGCCAAATTCATATACAGTGAACGGAATAATAGAGAGAACTATAAAGAGGTAGTTAAATCTAATTATTTTGGGAAAAATTTAAAATCATCTTGACATTTTAGTTTGGTATCATTAATCTAATTTTTGAATTTTTTCCAATGCTAATCTAATGATAAATTTTGGTGAATCTAGAAAATTGATTTCAATCACACGATATTTTGCCAACATATTTACCCAGTGTAGCATCACTTCTTGCATTTTACCAACATATTTTGTCAATTGATTCAATCACACGATCCCTCCTCTATTTTTCAACTAATACATGGAGGCACACTTCATTCCCACAATTTATGATGTAATAAACATTTTGCATCTCTTGCAAATTTAATTCAGCTGATAAACAGACACAAAAAATAGGCAATGTTTGTTTTCGTTTTACCCGTTTAAAAACAGACGCTTCAATCGTTAATTAAGATAAACTAGCTTGAAAACGAGAAAATAGCCCTGTTGTGGGAGAACGTGACGCGTGGAAAGCCAACAGTCATATTCTTGAATTTTTTCTGATTGTTCTAAATGAAAACGCAATGGGAATGTTCGGCTACTTTTTTATATGGGCAGTAAAATTTTGGTGATTTAAGTGTAAAAAAATTTATAGATGATTTGTAAAATATAGGTGAGGAAGAAAATTATATATTTAATATGTAACAATAATAATATATAAAGTTATAGGATAATAAAAAAATGTGAATAAAAAAATTATGTGAATATGTACTGATTTAATTGTAAATTGGTATAATTTTTAAAAAAATTATTAATTGGTTATTAAAAGTAAGAGGTAAAAATTTTTGAATTTGAATTAGAATAAAATTTGTGTTTTAAAATATTTTTATGGATAGTTATTAATTTAGAAACTAACATAGTCATCGGGGGATTAAGAACAATTTTCGGCTAAAATGCATCAACAATAAAATCTGTTGTTGAAAGTATAGAAAAACATATTCATATTTTTCGACAGTGTTGCATCAAATTCAAACTCCATGTCCCAAAAACACACAACAAAAAAAAGTGTCACGAATAAAGATTGCTTGTTTACATATCATTTGTTGACCCACACAAGTAACTATTTGTATACTACTAATACTTTTTTTTTTCTAATTACTAATACTTAATTATTCGTGGAGCATGCTTGTCGCATTGCCACATTTCATTTAATTTTTACATTATTTAATAAATGTCAGCCTACTTACTCATCTTTTATCCCATGCATGTACTTATTTATTTATTTATTTTTTAAAGAATTATTCAATACCCATTGGTAGCACCAAAAAGTCCATATTAATAAACAATCCAAGTGTTCAAAGTCGTTAAGCTTAATTAATGCTGCTCTAATGTCGGAGCCGCCATTGGTTGGAGAGGTGGCATGGCAGCACCACCCTGAGGGTATTTCTGTCATTTAATCAGCCTCGTGCCCCGGCCCCGCCTCTGGCATTTATTGATACCACTACAGCTTATAATAATTCTGAGTAGTCCAAAAACATAACTTCGATCCATATTAGCGTTAATCGACCGTTGTTTACTGTCGATGGCACACGTAAACCCATCGGCACTGGATAATTACTAGTCCTTGTAAAACCACACCTGAGAAAACACATCCGGAGGTTAGTGCAGTCGGAATCTGGGGGCGGAGGATGCGACACTGTCGGAGAGTTATTTACATGGTTGTGTGTATAAACAAGGCAAATTTGACTTGGATTTGGAGAGTTCTGTGGTTGTAGGTTGAGGACGAGTAAGAGGAGTAAAATAATTTCCCAAAATAATTTAAGGTAACGGAAAAACTTGACTGACCCAAGCATGAAGACAAAATAGAGGCACAGAGCTTCTATAAAGGAAGATTTTTTTCTCTTCCCCTCACCACTCCTCCACCTCTGCCTTCATTTCTCTGCCTTCATTTCCTCTGTTTTGGTTCCTTTCTTTCTCCACTACATGTCCTACTGTTTGCATTAATAGTATCTGCATCCTGCATCGTCTGTTAAGAAGGGTTAAAAGCTTGGTTTTCCGTCATTTTTTTTTCTGGTAAAAATTGTGAAAACAACGGCACTGATTAACCTGTGTCGTTTTGGTTTTTGAGCTTGATCTGGATTGAGCGTTTTTTTTAAGTTCGTTGTGTGTAAAGGGGTTGTGTTTTTGGTTGCTTGTGTGCTGTGATCATTATGGCGAGGGAGTGTTTTTTGTAGCAAAAACAGAGCAGGTGTTCTCTGACATTACAGCTCTGCTTCCATCGTTTATGCGTCCCACAGAAGCAAATTAAAATAAATATTCTTGTACTTCTCGCAAAGAAGAAAAATGAAGTCCTAAATATCCCTTCCCGACAGATCTTGATTTTTCAGTGAAGCTCCCCCCCTGTTTTCCTCTGTTTTTAGCCCATCTCTTGGTTCAGCTTTCCTTCAAGAAAGGGGAGATTCAGCAGTAAATGGAGAGTCTTTCATCCCCAAAGCTTCGGCCCGACACTTTTTGGGGTGGTAGAGATGACATCACAGAGCAATTCCAGATAATATGGGATCAGATCAAGGCGCCATTGATCGTCCCTTTGCTCAAAGTTGCTGTTTTTCTGTGCCTGGCAATGTCGGCCATGTTGTTTGTGGAGAGGGTGTACATGGCTGTGGTCATTGGCCTGGTCAAACTATGCGGTAGAAAACCCGAAAAACGATACAAATGGGAACCACTGAAGGACGATGTGGAGCTGGGAAACTCAGCTTATCCCATGGTTCTTGTTCAAATTCCAATGTACAATGAAAAAGAGGTCCGTTCTCTTGTTTGCATCTTCACATGCTATTCAAAAGAGTGCATTAAGTTTTGCTGATTCTTATGTTGCCGGAACTGTTGTCCTGACTTGTGCTGCTTTTTCACACAGGTGTACCAGCTATCAATTGGAGCTGCATGTGGGCTTTCTTGGCCCTCTGATCGGATTATTGTTCAAGTTCTTGACGATTCAACAGACCCCATCATTAACGTAATTAAAACCTGAACCAACCCCTCTTTTTTTCTTTTTTCTTTTCCCTCCCTGAAAAGGGGTGCTTAAAGTCTGTCGTCCTCTCAAAGTTAGAGAATGTTAAAACCAACCATCTTCTGCAGCTTTTTTTGTTCCATGCATTCAGAGAAATGCAGTGCATGCAGCATGAAAATCCTGCATCAGTCTGCACATATTGGCTGGTCATCATTATTTTAATCTTGGTTTTTGTTTTGTGTGCCCTGACATGGACAGAATTTGGTGGTAATCGAGTGCCAGAGATGGGCAAGCAAGGGGATAAATATTAAATATGAAATCCGGGACAACAGGAATGGTTACAAAGCCGGGGCATTGAAAGAAGGCCTAAAGCATCCCTATGTGAAACAATGCGATTTTGTAGCAATTTTTGATGCAGATTTCCAACCAGAACCTGATTTTCTTTGGCTAACAATCCCTTTCCTAGTGCACAATCCTCAACTTGCGCTCGTTCAGGCCCGCTGGAAGTTTGGTATACATCCATCCTTTCATTCTTACTCCTCCCTAGCCTTTATTTAGCCAAAAATTGCAACTTTAATTTTCTATTCTTAATGATTTCACTTTCTGTATTATTTTATAAACTTAATTATTACTTAATAAGAATATTGCTTACACCTTTCGCTTCCTCCTTTATGTGTAAAGTTTGCCATTATATGAACTTTGCTTACTGTATTTTATAATCACTATCGATAGTCTTAGCAGTTCATATTAGAAACTGTCGGTGACACCACAAAGTTTGCAAACAGAAAAGGACAATGTATGCACCACTCTCCATCACTACAATAGCCAATTACCTCTGGTTGGCCATTTCGAATTGGACAGGTGTAGGTGTATCGTATTATTATATCTCGTTATTGAAGAGCATTTACAATCACAATTTACAAACGCTAGAATGCTGAACTTTCAAAGAATTGAATACCACTAAGACTTGGCCATAACATTAAAAAGTGATATTTCTGGGTGTGTTTTGCTGTCATTTGAGAAAAGTTGTTTTGTCTATGGCAACTAAAAACGCAAATGGTAGCACGTCTGGAGACTGTAGCTACTGTTTAAAAAGGTGATTCATTGGTTTTTTTCATGGGCACCTCATGACTAGTGGATGGACTTTTTATCTTTGGAACCCTTTTTCTAGTAAAGAAAAAGAAAAGCTACAGCGTCCATTGTAATGGAACAAAGTGGAAGTGTCCTAAACAGATATGAGGCCATACTTGGCAGAAACTCTTTCATGCACCAAAAAGGAGGTACTTCTTTATAGATTATTTATTGAGGATGGGGGGGGGGGGGGGGTAACTTTTGTCTTCTTATTCCCAACCTTTCCAAAGGCAGCAATTCCATGTGTTGCAGTAGCCAGTGGTGGACCTCAGCCATCCTTTAGCGACCGACAGTGCTCATTTGTTTCTAGGGCACTTCTAATTTTGTTATTTCATGTATTTATTTTTGGCATTTGCAAAAATTTGCTAACAATAAAAATTTATTTTATGGGTTAACAAAAAACATTCATGCTATGATATTTTCTTGGATGGGTTTCGGCAGTGAACGCGGATGAATGCTTGATGACAAGAATGCAAGAAATGTCACTTGACTATCATTTCACTGTGGAGCAGGAAGTAGGGTCATCCACTTATGCTTTCTTTGGCTTCAACGGTAATCAGCTTTTCCAACTAATTTCTTTCATCATTCATTGTAGTCTAACGTCGTGTCGCATAATCACTTGTCTATATGCATCTTAGAACTCCTACCGCCATTAATTTCAGGACAAATGATATTGTTCCTTGCCGGCATGTGCTACTTGACTAACCCAGAAAGCTAATAAATACAGCAACTAACAGCAATAATGGCATTTGCAGGAGCAATATGCTATTTGGTCTTACTGTCAAACTTGAAAGTGTTGTCCGTTGGAAAAGGTTTAATCAATACTGTCTTCTGACTTAAAAAGCAATTATGTGTCTCTAAAAATACAAGGAACTGCTGGTGTTTGGAGAATTGCTGCAATTGATGAGGCTGGAGGATGGAAGGATCGTACCACAGTTGAGGATATGGACTTGGCCGTCCGTGCTACTCTTAAAGGATGGAAATTCTTGTATCTTGGCTCTCTCAAGGTAAATTTATGTGTAGTCTCAATTCCTTTTTTGATATGCGATTAGAGCACACCTTCAATGAAGTTGCATTAATCACTATTTTGCCTGTTTCAGGTAAAGAATGAATTGCCAAGCACGTTCAAGGCATATCGCTACCAACAACATCGTTGGTCGTGCGGCCCAGCTAATCTGTTTCGAAAAATGTTGGTAGAGATTATAAGAAACAAGGTACGTAGTAGATTTGTTACTTAGTTCCTCAAGAAAACATACACAGAATTCGCAACTATGTAATAATACGATAATTGGACATGTTTTTCTATCGATATGATTAAGAAACGCGGTGTTATCTCATGTGATCGTTGGCAGAAAGTATCGTTGTGGAAGAAGGTTCATGTAATATACAGTTTCTTCTTCATAAGGAAGATTGTAGCCCATATAGTCACCTTCATATTTTACTGTGTCGTATTGCCTGCTGCTGTGCTAGTCCCCGAAGTCCAGATTCCAAAGTGGGGAGCAATTTACATACCTTCCATCATCACCATCCTTAATGCGGTTGGAACTCCGAGGTTTGGTATTCCCTCTGTCCCTCAATTTGGTTTAGTTGTAAAGCCAAATGCTAGCCAGCTCACTTACATGAATGAATGGCACAGGTCACTCCATCTGCTGGTGTTCTGGATCCTTTTCGAGAATGTGATGTCACTTCAGAGGACAAAAGCTACCTTCATCGGCTTGCTGGAGGCAGGCAGAGTCAACGAGTGGATCGTCACAGAGAAACTTGGAGAGGCTCTCAAGTTGAAATCAGCGCTCAAAGCTTTCAGGAGACCTCGCTTTAGAATCGGAGAAAGGTATACGAGGAATGACCTATTATTCTCAGCAAATTGGGCTGCACACACCGACAAAGACTATTGTTACTAATGATATTCTTGGTGTTACTCATTGTATATGATACATCTTTCATTTCTTTGTCAACAGAGTCCATCTGCTAGAGCTTGCAACTGGCTGTTACCTCTTCTTCTGCGGTTGTTATGACATTGCATTCGGGAAGAACCATTATTTCGTCTACCTCTTCGTTCAGGCAATCGCCTTCTTTGTCGCCGGTTTTGGTTATGTCGGCACCTGTGTCCCGTCTTAGCATCGCCCAACTGATCAACTGCTCCTCGCCATGTTTCGTATTTATTTTCCGGTGACTGTATCTTTCTTGTTCTCCTCTGCACCCACACAGGAGTGGTTGCGGAGCCTTTGCAGCAACATCGCTTCCAAGGGTTCTTCCTTCTCCCATACTGTTTTTGTTTTATTGACAGTTTTCTTACCTGTAGAAAGAATGTGATATTGAATGGAATTTGCTTTCTTGTGTATGTCTGGAAGCAATCACAGAAACAGCAAAATTTTACTTGGGAGTGGATGAATTATATTGATAAAGAAACTAACAAGTGATGGTTTGATGCCTGAGACAATTGTACAATTGTTTACAGATTATTATATGCAGCCAAAACACTTCTTGGCCCTGCCTCATGAATTGTCACACTGCTTAAATATTATTGTGTCTGTAATTTTGTCCATAGCTTGAGGGGTCGTCTGAGATAGCCAGCACGAAATGAGACGGCAGAACACTCCAGTCTTATAAACACTGGTAGATGGAGCAATGATCTTACGCTAGGTAAAATTTACACACAAGTGTTTGTGTGTGCGCATATTTATTAAAAAAAAATTAATGAAAATAAAAGTTATTTAACATTAAAATTATTTGAAATTTTTACAGAAGTGAAACAGAATAAATTAGCAGGGCGAGTAAAGAAAAGAAAAAGATCAACTTTTTATCGAGAGAAGAAGAAAAATAGTTAAAAAATAAAGAGAGGAATGGACTGTGTTAAAGAAGTAGTTGTAATTTGAGAAGCATTTTATGAATTTAAATAAAAGGCTAATTAGACCTTCTACAATTCTAAAGGGCATATTCACTTCACAAAATTAAAGTGAAAAAATAATTGTATATGAGCCTAATACCAAACTTATTTTAAATATGAAAGTCTTTGACCAAATTGCAGCTTGATATAATATAATAAAAGCACATGATATAAATAGTTAAATTCAATACATAAGATAAAATAGTTTATTAAAATGATTCTTTTGAGCTTATATCCTATTCATTACAATGAGCATGACCCAACAGACTAAGATTACTTCACTGTTCAAGAGGTTGAATTTGAGAAAATGATTTCAGGGCATGAAAATTCAAATGATTTTAATATCATACCACTGTGATGCAGAACATCTATCAAAGTGGATGTAAATAATTTGAAAAAAATGCAACCAAACTCGACATCGAAAGAAGTTAACATCATTACAAGAAGCTAATAAATTTCTAGTTAAGAATCATTCAAAATATGCAATTAGTCAAATTTCCACCATCCAAAACAATTTTTCCAAACATATCACATGTCTCTTTCTCTCCTACTTTGTGAAAGGCTTAGGGTTGATTATCAGATGAAGAAACCCGTGTTGTGAAATATAAGGAGCATCAATGAAAACAAAACTTTCTATTTCATCCTTATTGTAGCGATCCAAATAAAAATGTTTCAAACTTGTGAAAATTAATGTCCTTCCCATAAATTTCCTTTAATTATAAACTATATAATTTTGAAATGACAAAAAAAGTTCTTTCTTCAATGTCTATCGTTCTGCACGGCACTTTGATTCACAAAGCAATACACGGACACTGAAACCCTCTTCTTCAGTTTCCTCTGTTTTTTTCTGAAGTTTTGCTGGTTTGCCCAATTCACGGGTGATAAAGGCGTTTCCAAGGACAGGGCAAAGGTTTTTCCGCCACGAACAAAATTCAGATCGATTAATTGGTGAAACATTGTTTCTAGGAATCAAAGAACTCTTGTTGATGCTTTCTTTTGTTATTAGAAAGTCTCGGACATTATGATTTCTGTCTGTTATTAAGAAGAGATACGGCCAAGATGCCACCAAAGTTGCCAATGAGGGTGGCTTTGCTGCCATCGTTCAGGTAAAATATATCTTGGAGACTTGGAGGCATTGGACCTCCATTGGGATTAATATTGGAATATTAACTGCTCTACTTGATTGCTTCCTCAGGAGAGCAAGGACGGTCTTCAACTGCCTAAGACAGCCATTGCAAATGTAGGTTATTTCTTTTGTAGGCTACTAAATAGTATTGAAGCATGGAATGTTCCTTCTATCGAGTTTGCCATTTGGAATGGCCAGTATACATATTCTTGTCAGCATTTAGAGGGTGTTTGGGTAAGTTTACTTTTAAATAACTTATAAGATTATTTTATATTTTTAAAATTTATAAGGTAATACATCATATTTTAAAAATAAGTTAATAATGTATTTGGATAAGTGACTTTACAAGATTTTGTTGAAATTTATAAATATAGTTAATTATAATTCTTTAGTGTAACAATAATGTAATTAAAGATTTTTGCACCATTTTAAATATAAATAATAAAATTTTTTATAAAATGTTTGAAAATAAGTTGAAAAGAGTTAACTTATTTTTTCGAATAAGATAAGCTATTTCGATAAAAAGTTTATCAAACACTTTTAAATAGTTTATAAGTAATTAAATATTTTATAAAATATTTTGAGTAACCTGTGAGTTCGTCGAAATGCCCTTCTTGATCAAGTTGAGTTCACCCATCTGCGGCCATGACTTGGCAGAACAATGATGGGTCACAAAAGATCTCAGGTGTCCAGCTCAAAGATGTCTACGAGTCATTCGTGTCTGAGTACCCTATTGTATCATGGGTGCAGAGAGCTGCGAAAGCAAGCAAGGAGAAGATCAGTTGGCAGTGCTCTTCTCCTCAAGGTATAATTATATTATCTGCTTCCATACAAGCTCTGGAATTGTAATTCTGGAGTCCTGACCTTCTGTGACTGGCACTGGCATGCGTCTTGTTCAATACCAGGTTAACCACATTGAATTTATCGAAGCTGTAAAAATGTCCAAGCGTGCTGGTTGGGGTGTAATGGCCGGTCATCCGAGGCATGAAACTTGGACAAGTATCGTGCTTGATGTTTAGTGGTGTGTGAGAATCCAGAACCCAGATTGGCCTGTCAAAGTTGTGTTGCTGGATAATCCAATGTAGAAGAGGTCGCTTCTGGACAATTTTGTGATAACCATAAATTTTGTTTTGACCTTTTCGAGTCACGAATTGAAACGCTTCCTCGGCTGAGCTTTGTTTTGACCTTTTTTGAGTGAAATTGCTTCATTTATCCAGACGGGCGTCAAATTTTAACCCGTGGGGAGCATCATTGATTCCTAAAAAACGTTTGTTGCCAGTGTACATGATTTGCTGCATCTTGAGTTGCCTACTGTTAAAAGCTGGCCTCGATTAGTAAAGCTGGTAAGGTATATACCTACTTTTTAACAAATAATATTGCCAAAAAATTTTACACACAGATAGACTTATCTTGTGTACAAACAAACAAGTGGTTGAATTGATTAACCAAAACCGTAGCCAAATTGCTGGCTATGGGGTTCGAACCCATGCGCACTTGTTGTGCAGAAGATCTTAAGTCTTCCCCCTTAACCTCTCGGGCAAACCAGCTGCACGTGACTGTTTTGTCACGTTTTCTAATTTATTTAAATACACAATTTAGTGCACAACCTAATTTCTATAAACCCCACATAGTTGCCTTTCTGAAGACTTCGAAGAGAGAAGAATGGCGGAGCATTTGGCGTCGATATTCGGGACGGAGAAGGATAGGGTGAACTGCCCGTTCTACTTCAAGATCGGCGCCTGCAGGCATGGCGACCGGTGCTCGCGTCTCCACACGAAGCCCAGCATCAGCCCCACGCTGCTGCTGGCCAACATGTACCAGCGGCCCGATATGATCACCCCTGGCGTCGATCTTCAGGGCCAAGCCCTCGACCCCAAGAAGATCCAATCGCATTTCGAGGTTTTTAAGCCGAATCAGCTTCCTTCTTTTAGTTTTTCTCATGTTGCTAGATTCAGATATAGGCAGTTATTACGATTATGAGCAGATGCAACTTTTCTAAATATTTTCCCTTCAATTGGGTTGTTTTTGTGATTTGGCTGCGGATTGATTCGCGTGTGGTTACTTTTGCCAATTCTCTATAAGTATCGTCGGTAGGGAGATATATGATTATATTTGCTTTTGTTGGCCGTTGCTGCACTCGAAGAAGTAAGAACCTCGATAAAAATTGTGAAATTTGACCAAAGGATTACACAAACGAACTAATCCTGAACTGTGAGATCAATATCAAACTGAGAAAAGGAATTTGCATTTAGGGCATGTGATGGAAGAAAACTTGATTGGGAGATAAGCTTCTGGATTTCATTTCCCTAATGAATGTTCTATATGCTCCTGCAAAAACGTAGGGAAGGCAAAGAAAAGCAGAACAACGAGGTAGCTACAAACTTCTTCAACTAGTCAAGAAACCGCATTTTCTTATAGAAATGCCATATATTCTATCAAACCTTTTCATGTGGAAATTTTGGAATTTAAAAGACGTTTTTGGTGCTAAGCTTAATTAGTTGATAAACAACATGTATCTGTGCCAATAGGATAGTTTTCGCATGAACCAATGGACATTTATGTATTGGATTAAGTATTTGAAGCATAGAATTCTATCTCAGAAAAAGTTATGACGGTTGACTGCCAAGATCTTTTCAGCCTTCTTTATTTTCGTAGCAATTGAATGCTCTTTATTTGGCCGTTCATGATACTGGGTGTCAAGGATGGTTTCTAGCTTATTTACTTCATCTATTGTTATATATGTGGGAATCATTTTACTATACAGGAGTCACATCCATTTAAAGGCAAATATGTGTTTGGTTGTCATCAATAGGATTTCTATGAAGATTTATTTCAAGAGCTGAGCAAGTATGGGGACATTCAGAGCCTAAATATATGTGATAATTTGGCTGATCACATGGTAGGTAATGTCTATGTCCAGTTTAGGGAGGAAGACCAAGCACAAAATGCGTTAACAAATCTCATCGGAAGATCTTATGAAGGTAAGTCTTTTCTCACTTCTTAATGGATGAACAGTATCTGAAGTCACGGAGTTATTTCAATACGAGCCTCTCACTTCACTGGAGAGTAATTTGATTGTTCTTGGGTTTGCATTTTTATTACATGAATGATAAATTAGTGGTATAGTCTGTTTTGCTTGTTAATTTCAAATGGATAGAAGTGTGTTCTTTTGTTCTTGTCTTTCTTTTTGGTCTAGGTGGTTGTATTTGCAGTCTATGGAATATGTGCTGAAGTAGTTATGATTTGTGGCAGTTGTCAGGGAGTGGCATTCGTGCTCTATTAATCTCTTATTGGAATGATTTATCAGCGGCATAATGATTGAGTAAATAGCTGATGATTAAAACAAAATGGCAATGTGCAGTAAGTTTTGATTGATGATATGGATTTACAATTTTGACTGGTTCAGGAATTTGCTGGATGAAAATTTAAGAATTTAGTGGTAATGGAAGGGTATGATCTACAGGTCTTTTTGAAACGAGTAGCATGGATTTCTACACGTTTTTATTGTGATGGTGGCATTTACCTCGTTCTTCTAATTCAACTATTATACACTTGCTGTATTTTGACTCTAGAGTTCTGTCATTGAAATTAATATAGGTCGGCCTATCATTGCTGACTTCTCCCCTGTGACGGATTTCCGTGAGGCAACTTGTAGGCAATATGAAGAAAATGTGTGCAATCGCGGTGGATACTGTAACTTCATGCATTTGAAAAAGATAAGCAGGTCTCTTTGAGTAGAAAATGCTATTATGTTTCTATTCTAGCCCTGATTCCATTTTATTTGAGACTGATACTTCTGATTTTGCCTGAAGAGAGCTAAGGCAGCAATTATTTCGGAGGAGTAGGCGAACGCGTGATCACAGTAGAAGCAGAAGCCTCAGTCCTCGTCGTCGTAACTATGAAGAGCGTCGTGGTTCTGGGAGAAGAGGTGATCACCGCCACCAGGCTAGAGGTAGGAGGCCTCGAAGCAGAAGTCCTGGTCGTAGGAACAGACGGAGCAGAAGTCCTGGAGGAAGGAGAAGCAGGAGTCCTGTTAGGGAGAGCAGTGCTGAGAGAAGGGCAAAAATTGAGCTGTGGAATAAGGAAAGAGAGGAGGCAGAATCGGCTAGAGATCATAAAACTGATGATATTGGCCAGGGTCTCCAACAAAATGATGGCCAGTTCAATGACAACGATCTACATCCATTTCAGCAAGGGAACAGAAATAATGAAGTCTGAAGCCTGAGCAAGTTTTCATGGTTTGTTTCCTTTCGTCAGTTGTTGCCTTAATAGTTGCTTTGGGATTTTGTTGACCTTTTTCCTCACTAAATATAATCTGCTGGGAGAAAAAGGCTTACTGCTGATTTTCCGCTGTGCAGGTTGGGAAGATTTTAACCCTTCTCTCCCTTTCCTCCTTCAAAGAAATAGCTCATGTTTGGGATAACAAAACAATTGTCACATGATCTAAAATACTAACTAAAACTCTAAAAGGGACCCAAAAAATGGGGGGAAAATCTTGAAATGCAGATTCCAGTTGATAGAAGTTTAGGAAAAAGGAATTGGTGTAGGGTGCTGGCCACTGATTTATCCATTTCCTATATTTAGAATTTTTAAGCACTCACTTTTTGCTGATATTTGCTTTACTCTGCTCGTGCTGATTTTGCCTGGGGGAGCATTCCTATGGCCTGTGTCTTGTATTTAGCAATTATTCATAACTGTTTCTCATTCTCTGTGCTTTGCTTGAATCATTTGAATTCTTCTCTGATATTCAGTTCTGAGTTGTTTTGAGGAAAGAAAAAAATATCCGGCATCATCCATTTGATTGCTATATTTCTTTATAAGAATCTCAGTTCCTGGTATAAAAATATATCAAACTGGTAAGTTTCCTCATTCTCCCCAACCTATAAAATTCTGCTGAGCCAAAGAAACATTCTAAGAGTATGGGTGATTTATAATTTCGTATGGTTTAATGCACTCTTCTGAGTTTTGCAGGGTCAGGTTCTCCTGCCAGGGCCAACTCTTTAGGTAGCTGCTTATATTTATATTTGGATACAGGTTGGCCAGTTTTGTCTGCAGAGAAAGATTGCAATGTGCAGCATGTGTGATAGCTGGAGAAGGGATAATGCTTTCTTGTGATTGATCTTTTCAGTACAAAAGTGGGTTCATCCATAGCGACCATTAGTAAGGCAACCTGTGCTTATGAATTTCCTCAGGCTGGTGCTAGTGCTGTGCCTATTGAAGCAGATTATGGTTTCTTCTCCTTTTTTCATCGTCTCATTTCCAGGATCCGTACAATGGAAATTTCTGTCCCTTGTGTGTGTTATTAGTTGATTATGATAGTTATCCAATGTACTTGAAATGCCGACAGTGATCAATGTATTGCTATTACTGTGAAAATTTGGGGAGCAGTATGCCTTGTTGATGTTTGGTAGTTATTTTCCTGATTCCTTCACAAATCTAAGGTGAAAGTGTGTTTTGAAAACTTTCCTGGATATTCAAAATAATTGATTTTTTAAAAACGAATTTTTTTTTATGAAAACTGTCGAACCAACCAGTTCTATGGTATTATTTACAACTGCACAGAAGCAAACACTATCTCATTGGCTAAAATTGAAGTATTGAGATCTGGCTGAGGACGTTGCTAGAACTCCTTGGTATAAAAAGCAACAAGACTACCGCTTGTAGCGAACCCATACAGAGAACTGTCATGAGCGTTGTACATGTTGTAATGGCCAATAGAAAGTGGCGAACCCATACAGAGAACTGTCACCAGCGTTGTACGTGTCGTTGTGACGGCTAATAGAAAGTGTTCCCACGTCAGTACGGGAGCAATTATTTTCGCCTTCTGCTTTTAATAATAACAATGTCCTCACACTAGCATCATCCCACCAGATGGAGCAGGTGAAATTGTCAACAAACAACAAACCTAGACTCAGAAGATCAATTTTGTTTTAAGAAAGATGCAACTGATCAATCCTTCTACTATAATCATTATTTTGTATGAATCACAGAAAACATATCACATTATGACCTATCCAGATTCATGCAAAATTTGGTAACATGTCTTTAACAATCCTACGTAACTGACTGAGGAGATGTGAAATAATCGCTGGAGGAAACGTGTTAAAATGCCTTCCTGTAACAGGTTGTCAGAGTGTCAAGCACTAAATCCAATTGCTTCAGCAAACCTGCAGGTCTATTGCTTAAAAAGATGTATGTTAGTAGGAATTCCTCCTGCAAAAGAATCACATAAAATTAGCAGAGTTTAACGCTGTAGGAAAATGAAGGCAACCAAACAGAAATAACTATAGTTAATAAGCTTCCAATAAGCAGTGTACTTGATAATTAAGTACACGTTCACACTCAAGTCTCAACCCCATAATACATACTACTATACGTATAAACCAATAATACTAATACTAGGATCCTGGGAGCAGAACCCTATGGATTCATATTCTTAGAACCATCATCCATAGGCAGGCTAATCTGAGAGTCCTCATCTAGCCATCTCTCCAGTCCTGAACTTCCAGCCGACTGCAGTGAACCTATGTCACAAACATCAGAATATTCGCTGCCAACACCTAATTCCAGCACATCATAATTGGTCAGATTATCCCATGAACCAGATATATTAGCACCAGCTATGAAACCCATGCTCGATGAATCAGCTATGGCCATACTCTCATTCTCAGTTTTTCGTATTAAGTATTCAGGAACACTCTTCTCCATCACCATGTCCTCAGGAAATGAGAAAGAACACTCATTAGTGGATTGTGGCTTAAGACTCATTACATCCTTCTCTTTCAGAAGTGAATCAGTGGTTCCCAAGGTTGCAACTAAGTCAGCCTGCTGTGAGGTATGTTGGAATTCATGCACCATTGCCAATTCATCTTTTTCAATACCTTCAACTTGAGCTGGCGTTTGTTCTGCACCATAGAACAGACCGTCTCCTCTATCAGCAGCGTCTGGTGTTACAGTGGGCACAGTAATATTGCAGAGCTCAGGTAGGAATGTCACAAACTGCTCTTCTGGAGAAGTACCTGATTCATGAGGGCGATGCTTTACATACTTTCGTGTTGATCTGCGGGGACTAATGCTATTTTGGTTCCTCGGTCGCTGAAGACAAGCTAAAAATGCAGGTTTCTTCAACATCTTAACCAAGAACGAAACCATCTGCTTTTGTCTTTTTTCTGCTGCCTCAAGCTTCTCCATCACTTTTTCCATATGTTGGGTTGTATCGCGCTGCTGGTGCTGCAATTGAACTAAATCCCACATCATCGAGCTTCTCTCTTTCCTCAAACTTCCAACTTCAACTTCCAACGCAGCTTTTCCAGATACAGTGAATGATCCAGAGGAGCTCCTGGTATGCTGAGACTGATGTGATTTGCGCCTTTGAATTTTACTTAAAAGATGCCTCTGCCCTTTGACGAATCCTTCGTTTGTGAATTCCCATTTATCTGCATCAATTTTGCGAAATCCCTGCATTTGTATGTGCACCCAAAAGTCAATTCAGAAATGGACTAGCTTTGAACAAAATCCATATAAGACTAGGAACAAACCCATTATATTGGTAGCAAAGCGTATATAACCAAAATGCAAATGCCCAATAGCCAGCTGTAAGAAGAGCAACATTGTACTATAAGTAATAAGACCAGTACAGTTTTTTAAATCAAAAATATTTGTTTATGAAATAAACATCATTTAGATATATAAAGCATAGTATATATTCTAAGAAAGCTTAAATCTACCTGTAAAAGGATGGGCAATTCCAATTTCACCAATTGTTCAGGGGAGGTGGTTCATTATTTTGAAGAAGATTTAGTACCTCAGAATTATTCTATAGTCACTAAACAAGCCCATGCATCATCAAGATCCAAAGTAAAACTGCAATATGACACCTCTCACACAGGAATATCCAGATACAATATTTTATTATCTACAAACCATCTCCAATCTCTACAAATTACAACACAACAAGCTCCTCAGTAGAGTAATTACAATTGCACAAGTAACATACATAAAGAATTTACAAGAAATGTGTTCTGCAAATATACATAGTAGAAAATTCTCAAATAAACAGCAGCAAATATAACAAGAATCATTAGGTATACACCAAAACGAAGAGCATCCTAGTTAAAAACAAAATCAATACCCACATATGTATTGAGCTGCCGAACAAAGCTTGAGAAGTTGTTGTGCTTGAAATTCCTAGGCAAAATCAACCTCGCAAACTCTTCAGGTTCCCACACCAGAAAGCTATCACCCTTTTCTCCCCACGAAATTATGGCATCCAAGCAAGGGTCATCCACCAAATCATACGTCTTTGAGAGAAACGGAGGGATTGGAGTCTCGCACAAGGACTCCAGTGGCTTTGGCGCGTCCAATAAAGACTCACTTACTACTCCAGCTTTGAATTGTAAAGAACCGGAGCTCAAGAAACGTGAAAGGGCTGGCAGTTGGGGAAATGAAGTTGCCATTGACAAAGGCAAATGATTAGACTCCGAAGGTGGAAACGTGGTCGTATTAGTTTGTGGTCTTACAGGAACGTTTTCATACTCTCCTCCAGAAGACAAAGGCCGATCAGGATGAATAGACAGGGTTTGATTGTCAGCAGTGCCCATAAAATCCGTTTCCTTATACTAAATGCCTGATGCGGCTCGGTTATCCGGAAGATTCCGAGCTCAACCAGAGAGGAAATCCAGGTGGGTTTGCCGCAATTTTTTGCACAAGAGAGCATTGATATGTTGAAAATCAGAAAATTGAGCATGTCGGCTTGTATATATATAGGTATCGCCAGGCTCCGATACCCAGAAAGCGAAGAAAATATCAAGAAATAAGGCGGTGGGGAGCTGTGGCCGCCTCGCCACTTGCTCCTGAACAGGCAACGTGGTAACATTTTTCTTCCAGATTCCTTCCAAGCACAGTCCCAAGAAACGAAAAGTCAACGGATACTCTTACTTTATTTCCACAATTACTAGTAACATACATCTATAATTGTACAGTCGGTATTCTCAGGTACGCAGATGGGTTTACATGGCACGAATGAAGGGGGAGGGAACAGTAGCGACGTGGGGATATTCTGGGGTCTGCAGGTGCAGCTGCACCTGTCATGTTCGCACGGTTTGACTTGGGTTTGTCGGGATTCAGGGACGGCCAGCTGGCCGCCTTCATCTGAGGCTTTTCTGGTCGCGGGGTTTGGGGCAGTTTCGACACTTGGACGAATCTTCGTCGACATAGATAGATATTGTGCGCAGGGAATCAGCAAACTTCTGAATTAAGTAATCCTTCTGTGCCAGCTATTGTGGGGTTCGGTGTTCGGTGGACGGGTGGGTTTTGTACAGCGTCAAAACGCAGTGCCCGCTTCTTGAAACGACAACAGACAGCAACGTTCCCTTCCCTCAAATACTATCCTCAACTTTTCAATAATTTCAAGTAATTCCTTTTTAAGTTTTTTTAATCAACTTAAAACATTGATGCAATCCTCCATCACTTATGACATTTTTTGGGTAAGACATGAGTGAGAACTTAACTTGTAATAATTCCAAGTGACTCCTTTCTAACTTGTTTTTAATCATCTAAAACTTTGTTGCAATCTTCCATTATTTTTAACATCCGAACTCGCTACATATTATCTGAAATGAACTTATTAAGTGTTTTGATCTATACAAATTCATATCTGACCAAGAATAAATGGGTTCAAATGGCACGGGCAAGTAGCAACTGGGATTCGTTGCACAACATGATCAAAGAAAGAATAAAATTAGCATTTTATAGGAGTGAAAACAAAATCAGTTCAAATGCTAAAAATACTGTGTTTATTTTCAAATTTTGATGTATGTTTTTTAGTGTTTTTGTTTCAAAAATTATGTAAAAGTAAGAGAGAGAGATAAAATTTAAAATATATAATAATTAGATGTATGTTTTGTAATTACAAAATTTAAAAACAAACATAGAGAAATTAATTTAAGGATATGGGTGGCCAAGGATGGGGATAGACTAATGTTTCCTTACAAGATTTGGTCTTTTTAAGAATTTCACAATTTATGATCCGCCAAGTCTAGAATATGATCAACAACTATGTTCGGAACCCATTTTTTATCATGTAATACCTTATCAAAACTTTGTTGTCAAATATATTAACTTACAAAATTTTTATTTAAATTTAAATTTAAAATTTTCCTCTATAATTAACTAATCATTCTCTAATTATTAAACTTTTCATAATCAAATCAATACTTACATATATAATATATATACTCACATTTATATATATTTATACTCTATAATTTAATTATTATCTCTATAAACATCACACCATACAATTATTATATATTTTTATATATATTCAAATAAATAAAAAAATTTTAAATATAAAAATTTTATAATCAAGCATTCTACTCATTCCAACATAATTTTCATCAAACATCATCTTTCAACAAAAATCACCTCCCAAACATAGCCAATGACTTGGAGTTTGATTAGATTTTATTGAAATTCTTATATGATACATGGGCCGAATTAGTTTTGAAAATTATATATTTATAGCCTTGTGTCAATTATAAATTTTAGAAAATTTACATATTTTTAAATTTTGTATGAATTAGTCTCTTTAAAATATTTTAATACACCTCTTATGTTGTATGTCTTATGGGTTCAAAATAATTAATTTAAGGGCCTACTTGGAGGGAATAATTTAAATTTGGACAAAAGATTTAGATGAAAAGAATTTCAAATACATCCAAATTACTAAATTTATTATTTAAAAAGAGTATTTAAAGATTTAAAATTCATTGTTATCCAAATAAATATGATGAATTTATTATTATATTTTAAAATCCACCCATTCAAATTAATTAATCTAAATGCACTTTAAGCTTTCGTTTAGAATAATGATTGTAGATTTGAATAAAAAACTTTGACAAACAGTTTAAAATAACACTGACATAAAATAAATTTCAAATTCACTTTATTTACTAAAATTAAAATTCAAAATGAGAGCTTAAAAATTTAAAATACTTTTTCATCTAAATAAATATAATAAATTTAAAATTCATTCTCTTAAATCCTTCCATCCAAATAGCCCTAAAATATTTACAAGATAGGCTTAATCCTTTGTAATGAATTTAAAATTTAAATCTATATCTGATAGGTTCAATCTATTTTTAAAAACTTGGTTATGAATGAAGAAGGTAATTCACTTTTTTTTGTTAGTGATGACCCAGTTTTCAATTAACTAAAACGGACTGAGATTATAACGTGCAATAACAAATGATAATTAATCAAAATTACCAAAGCCTATACCCATTAGAAGAAAAGGTGTCCCTTAGCAATGCCGGAAAGAGAAAATTTATAACATAATTCATATTTTGCTTGCTTCTTAAAAGATACAATGTTAATGGCAAACTTTATGTATTGTGCATAGGATTTCCAACATGAACTCTTTCCACTAAACTATGTCATAATATAGCAGCCACGCAGGCAAAAGCAACAAGCAGAAGCAAGATATTTTCATCATTTTTATGCGAATACTTAGTTCAAAATGAATCGCAGATGAACTAATAGCATCATGTTGTAAGATTATCATGTGGGTTTTTAAGGCGAAGCATGGAATACAGTCAGTTAAATTAACACCAGAAATTGATCGAATACAATACTGCCTAAAAATATATTGCTTGCCGGATGCTAAAACAAGATCAATAAGCATCATGCTTCTGCTTCTTTTGTGCAGGTTTGCGGCCCCCCTCGCCCTTCATCTTAGCTTCCCGCCGCTCTCTCTTCACCCCCTTTGCTTTGTTACTAGGCGGCACACTCCCAACCTATGTGCACAGAATTTATGGATTAATACATGATTGAAAATTTTGGAGACTCTTAATCAAACTAATATGGAAAGCAGATGAGATCAACAACCCAACCAGATTTAATTAGGTCAACCAGTAAACAGAGAGATTCTTCATCCGAAGCCAGCTATTCTAGAGATACTTGCAATTCTAGCATAAATTCACAAAATAAAATAAATGCCACAATAGCACCATCATCATTATCACAGATACTATGCAACGGTCAGCTTTTTGAGTGCAGTATTAATAAAAGGAAAATTACACCGCCCTCTCCCTACGTTTGAACTAAATACACAGACCTCCCTTTAAATTTGTACAATTATATTGACATTTCCTATGATACTTTTTTTTTTTTCAACTTACAGATAAGTCCTTGTAAGCGAATCCATGAAAAATGATGACCTCATCACTAAAATACCAATTTTATCCCTGATTGACTTTTAAGTTTGTTGACCAAATAATCGTTTTTCATAATTTTAGTATTCTCTTTTATTTTTAAATTACACTTTAGTCTATTTTAGCAAGAGCATTTTTGTCTTTTTCTTGATTTTTGCAGAGTTTGACCAATGTGGTCAACGAAAGGGAACGAAAGAGATGTCAGTATAATCGTCCAAACGTGAAGGGAGGATTATGTATTTAGCCTAAACGTGGAGGAGGGTGGTGTAATTTTCCCTTAATAAGAAAAAGAACTCTAAAACACCAATACTAACTATAAGACATCTGAAACAAAAGGCCAACTTTCCTTGTCATTCTGCCTTGATTTTTGAAGTTTCAGTCAGAGAGGACCAGAAGATGCATGTAAAATACCATGACATAAGGTTGATTTTGCATTTTAAACACTTTCATTCACTACCTCGTTAGGAGATGAGAAAAAAAACAACCGAGATAATATATCTTTACCTTTTGATCCGGAATATAGATCTTTCCAATTTTTCCTTGTATAGCATCCTTGACAACGTTTTTCTCCTGAACATAGACAAAGGATCAAAAAATGATTGTCTGCAATGCATGAGGAAATAGAGATTGTTAAAGATAGATTTCAGCTAGTTAAACCTTTTTCTTTTTCAATTCAGGTGCAGTTTTCATTGCTTCTTTTCTCAGGCTGTCATCAGGATGGCGATGCCTCCTAACAACCATGTCCATAGATGGGCCAACCTCAACCAGCTCCATCCTCGGTACTACAGTGCCCGACTTTTTAAGACGCATCGCACAATGAGAGAAAAATATTCTGTTAGGAGACAAGGCCGTGCACAAATAAACCCGATCAAGTCCAGCCAAGTTCAAATTTGTCACAACCTGGATAAGCAATTCTTGAAGAGCGTCATGAAGCAGAAGAAGTAAGAGAAAGAAAATAAAGAAAAATCAACGATCAAGACAAACCTCCCCATGGAAAAGATCAAGTAGAATTTCCTTTAAATGTTTCAGCTCATCTACACTCTCAAAAGCTTCTCCAATAAAAGCGAAAAAGGGTTTTGACCCTATTTGAGGAGCCAATTTCTTGTCATAGGAGAATGATTCCATACTTCTAAAATTTTCAATCCCAACCTCCACAAGATCATAAACGTGGTGATCATAGGTTCGTCCAAGTACAAGATTGTTTGGCCGCTTCTTTGAGTGAGAACCAAACTGCACAAATGAAACAAAATATATTGGTTAAACAAAAGTCAGCAATGTGGCATGGACAAAAATCAACATCATCATTTATGAAAAATCAAGCAACAGAAACAGAAGCTTATAGAAATTTCTATAGTCAATTTCTTTTATGACCAAAGTGGAAAATTGTAAAACCTATTTTACAATCATTGAACCAACACTTTAAAAATCATTCACTTGCTCTAAACAAGACAACCAAGCTGGGAAACTGCAACCTGTAATATGGAATTGCCTAGGGAAAAAGTGAAAGTATAGGAGAACCCTTTGGAAGTTAAGTACTAAAAGATTGCCCTGTTTTCGCCAAACCCAAAATGAAAAATAGGAACGTTTTCCAAACCAAAAATTTCAGTATCAGAACATAAAGAGCAATTTTGTACAACTGGGAAAAATAACTGGCAAGAAGCTACTGCAAAGAGATGATGCAAAATAACGATGACAAAAATGACCTCACAACCATTTGTTCTCAAGACAAGCAGGATTGTTAAAAAATTTATTTATGAAAGTACAAGCTCTCATGTCCTAGTCTGTTCCTCCTGATCAGGAATATAAAGGGAGGTGTAAGAAAATAAACATAACCCTCAGAGCTTATACATGCTGCTGGCCTATATCTGCATTCTCACTGAAAACTCAATCGTTTCCTCACTGCCTCTGAAAACGGCTGCAGCGACTAATCAAAATGCCCCGTCTAAGTAAAATCAAACTCCTCGACGATATTGTTTTCCTCCAGGGAAAGACAAAATCCAAGCTTATGCAACAATTGAATACAACCAAAATTGCACAGGAGATATTAATAAATGTCATACCTCATACACTTTTAACCATCTAAAATATATACAAGATGGAGAGAACTCACAATGAGGTAAACTTTAAGAAACAAGTGATGAAAAATTCAACCAAAACTTCATAAAACAATTTTAGCTTGCCCTTTCAGTATAGGCATTTCAAGAATTACTCCAAGCATATAAACCGCTCTTCCAAGCCACTTACTAGTAAACCTAACATTTCGAATCAGAAATTGCGAGGAGAAAAAAAAAAAAGAAATAAATCTGAACTTCGAAAAACAATTTCTCCCAAAAACGCAACAATGCCCCCAAAATAAAAATAAAAAACATATATATGCTCAAAATATACCACAAACAGGCCGCATTGAGTTTTGAGGGAGTAAAACTCCAACGACGTTTCGCCCCCACTCTCAAACGGTCTAATGTTATCATTCTTTCGCGAATACTTCACAGAATCGTTCTTCTTCAGGTGATAAATTTCTGTCAACACTGAATTCAGAACACTACTCGTTTTTGTGCCGTGGAGTATAAGTGTCTTCTTCCCAGTTTCCACCTGCAACATTCAACCTTCGTTTCGTCAACCAAAAACACTAATTCGATAGATAAATGAATCAACAACACTCCAATTTACAGAAAATCTCAACACGTACGAGTTTCGGGGCGTGTTTTTCGAACTCACGCTTAATTCTTCCTTTCTTCGGAGTCTTTATCCTCATCGTCGACTTGGCCATGCCCAACGGCGATTTCAAGGACAAGATCGGCTTATGGTGAAGCGATGTTTAGGGTTGAGCGAAGGAGACCAGAATGAGAAAGCCGGCTGGCCTATAATAAGTTTTAATTACTCTACACCACCTATTTTGTTAAAAAATATATTTTAAATACTATAAATTAAATTATTTCAAAATAAAAGTATAAAAAATATTTATAATAAAAAAATAAACAAAGATCAAAGGTATTTAAAAGTAGAAGCTTGAGAGAAAACATTAGTTAAAATAATAAGTTAAAAAAATGATACAAAAACACAAAAGAATTTAAAATAAAAATAACTATGTATTTTTATATTAGACAATTAAAAAATCTCATTAATTTAGTGATATTGTATATATCCATATTCAAAAATAGAATATTTATTGTGTGTGTGTGAATTGTAATGTAAAATTAAACTAGTGAAAAAAAATGCCATTTTTGTTTAAATTTGTCATATATTTAGACTTACAACCTCAAATGTGATACAGACCAGTCGTAAGGACTGATATTCAGTTTTGAAAAATGAGGTAAAGGTAAAAATGTTTTATCTTTTTTTTTTTTTAATTTAAATAATTATATTGACAAGCATAGAAGACGGATTTGAATGTACTTTTTCACTGGTTAAACTCAGGCTTTTACAATTTAGAAATTAAAAAATAATAATTTTATAAATTCTTCAAATAATCTAAGTCTCCATGTTAAGGTTAATCAATTTTCGAACTAGGTAGAGTATTATAGGCTATATTTGGAAAATGAGTTTTGTTAAAGATAATATTTGGTAATAGTTATATTGAAATTAATAGTAGTTTAAAATAAATATTTTGATGAGATTAATTGTATGATTTGTTTAAATATATATGTAAAATATATAATAATGATTGAATGACTCATAATATACAAAGATAATGATTATGTTTTTTAGGGTGTAAATAAAATAGTTACGTAAATATATGTATATATATATATATATTGATTTAATTATTAATAGGTATAATGATTAAAAAATAATTAATAAATTATATATATATAGAGAAAAATTTTAATTTGGATTTAAATGAATATTTTGTTGAATTGTATATTTGATAGTGTGAAATTTGAGATGAAAATTAGATTCCAAACATAACCACTCTTGTGATAAAGTCCAAATTCCGTTAGCATGTGTATATTTTTAATTTTTTTAATTACACTAGCTGTTAAAATAACATTCTTCATTACTTTCTCTTCTACTCTTGTATTATTTTTAAATTTTTGCCTCAATTTTCATTTCTAATGATTTTTACACGAAAACAAGCCGTTGAAATTAACGATGCCAACGCCATCCAATTTATCAAATTTAGAAAAGTCGAAGCCCAACATTATTTGGTTCTTTAAGTTCATAAAGAATCCGTCATGTTAGCCCATATAAAGTGGGCCAAGTCATAGTGTGATGCATGTAAATGGGTGTACATATGTAAATATCCCACATTTTAGGCTGATGCACATTTTGTGCACACGCAGCCTCCCATTTCCGTTGGTTCTACTTGCAAGACTGTTGCCAATCTCCTGTAGGCTGAAGGCGAGGATGGCCCAGGTTGTTGGGATCATGTTCGTCAACAGTGGGTATCGTATACTTTAATGTTTGATATAGGGATTGAGATAGCCAACAACAAGGTGTGGGGTGAGCCATACTTCGTCCAATAGCAGGGAGCCCATAAACTGAGATGAATGCCACATGGCATGTGATCTAGCGATTCCCATCTCATCCACACTGCTTCTCAAGGAATTGATAGTCACGAAGAGATAGGTCCCCTTCCACACCAGGACAAGGTACTACCCAAGCTAAGGACACAGATGTTTGATAGGTTTACTACACGTTGGTGTGGAACAACGAACTACCAAACGCTGATTTTATTGGGCTAAATGTTCAACACTGGCTCCCAATCATAGTGCTTGTAATCATTTTAACAAGAAGATTTGTTTACTATTCGCGCTTTATTTTCATTAATTTGATTGTTGTGTTATTATGCATTTGTCATTTCAAATGTTGAGTTGTAAGCATCGAGGCTGTTCTTGATATCCAATTTTAAACTACTCATTATTCTATTAAAATTTTCACAATCAAACATCTTACATTAAAAAAGAAAAAATCATCTAAATTCAAATTAAAATTCTCTCATCTTATGTATATAATTATTATTTTTCAATTATTATGTCTATTTATAATTTAAATAATACATACACACACAGACACATATACTTACATTTATAAATATTTATATTTCATAACCAAATCACTGTCTCTATATATTATCAAATTATCTAATTATTATTATATTACTTTATACATTTATAAATAAATAAAATTATTTATCATGTCAATTTTTTTTTATAAACAAACAATTTATTTTAATGCAGTTCTCATCAAACATTATTTATCACCAAAACACTCGTTTCAAACTTCGTTTAGATTGCTAACCTCTGTCTTTGCTAATTTACTGTCCCACGTTTATTTTGCTTGCACTAAAGAATTTAATGATCCAATGTTTACAACATTAAGATTATAAGACACATTAGTGTGGAACAAAATTTGTGAAATATTTATTTTATTTCTACATGTGTTGCATATAAAGATCGATCTCAATGAAAAATATTGTGAACTTCTACTACATGCATGTAAATGAGTATTTTCGAAATTAATGGATATTTTTTGAAGTGAATCTAAATGATTGTATTGTATTGAAATATTTTTCAGCAATAATTTGTTAGTTATTACGGTTGATCTTCTAAATTAAGTCTTCTCCCTTTTCGAAAAAAAGGGACGTTACATAGAATTTGACACTGTGTGATTTGGAAATCATTACCCTGCATATGCATGTGTGTGGGTTATGAACTCTCATTATTTCTATTTAACCCATCATCAAAATATACATAATGAATAACCTATACGCATATAAAGTCATATTCAATTGGTCGCATTAAAGCAGCAAACCTCAAAAACTTATCATATCATTTTAATTTGGCTTAACTTTATTGATAGTCTCTACAAATAATTATTTAACATATAAGTCTAAACAATTAAATTTTACTCCAACATAATATGTGCCAAATAAGACACAAGAACAAAATTAGCAATCGTATGTGCAATTAACATGTCTAGTAAAATATGAATTTAAAGTCGTTAAGCTAATTCAAATGTCTACTCTATATGGTGTGAAAAAACCTAATTATAACGTCCTACTATGGATTCAAATATATTAGGGAAAGGAATCGCTGCGTATCTCTCTTTGTGATTGGTAGTCTAGATTGACCATACCATTCTCCTATCTATAAATGGAGAAGTTTATATTACATTTAGATAGAATTTAAATGAATATTTTTCTTACTATTTCTCTAATTCTCCTCATGAATTTCTAAATTCCCATCTCTTGAAGCTATTTTATTATGTCAATATCACCAAACACACAAATATTTAGTAAGCTTGCTTTACGGTTGTCGCTAATAGAGTATTATCTGTATTAAAAAAATAATTATCAAAATCATGATTCATTTTGACCAAATCATTATAAAATTTGAGACATAAGAGGCTTCCCCTCATGAAATTCGAAGAGGTTAGTAGGCTGATAGAATTTGTTTCTTAATTGTGGGGAGCAAGGGCATGAAATTATTCCATCATGTTATTGGAACATTATTTAATGTTACATCTTACATTTTTATTTTTGACATCTTAAGTAATACACATAGATCAAATAAAAATAATTTATTGATGTTAACCTAAAGCAAGAATAACTCCATACACAATAAGCAAAAGTGAATTGTGATATGCTGCCGTACGCTTGCCATTCGTGGTAAGAACATAAGATTCCATGGAGGTGGTAGCCTAGTTTGCATAATAGATATAATATCTTATACAATTTCAACTTCTTGGATGTGCATTTATTGTCGAGTAAGCTTGCATCCATTGTTGTCTTATATATGTGCATTTGATGATTCAGTCCTCCCATTGGTGGCGAAAGGGAGTTGGTACCTTCTGCTAGTTGTTATCTATGTTGAAGTATTTGCAATACTTGTATTTAATGTCTTTTGTGAGTGACAGATTAATAAACTCTATTGCGCTGCTCTTTACGACATAGCAACCAAAACAATATTAATATTTTAGTTTGATCTTTGTATGATTTTGTGGCTTTTAAAAATTCCTATGTTTGTTTTCAAAATTGTCACCCTAAAAACATACACTTAATCATTATAATTTTTAAATTTTATTTCTTTTTCTTTCTTACTTTTATATAATTTTCAAAACAAAAATACTTAAAAACATATACTAAAATTTATAAACAAATTTTGTTAGGGGAATTCACCAAAGTCCAGCAACAAAATGTTAGTACAAAAATAAAATTGTGGCTTGAGCCGTGTATTGAGTTTTTTTTTGTAAAACAAGGATCATATCAATTACATTGAGATTGCTAAAATTGTTGTTCCATACAGTTTTGAGTTTTTCCGACCATGTGTTTTCCTAGTTATTCATAAGAGTTAAAATCGATTTGACCAGGATTATATAGGAGCGGCCCCACTCCACTCTTATATAGGTGAATTTATCAAGTATAGATTACCAATACACCATCCATTTGGACTGTGAATTCATTAAGAGCCTTTAATAACTCATCTTCTAGGTTGGTTAGCTCAAGCACTCATCCTCCAAAATCTTAAAAGATATTTACATATCAAGTACTTTGTCATCAAATAGAGATTTGTTTTTATCCATATGAACTTACTTTATGAGATTTCCAATCACATAAGTTGGGCTTCTATTTTTATTGATCTGGTTAGCGAAAGTCCCATTTCTCCATTAGTCTAGAGAATTAATCTTGTTCCTACAAGCTTAGCTAGAGATCGATCAAATTCAACTCTAACTTCATATAATCGATAAAAATAATTCCATCTCTCAACAGTTGCTTAATTACATCATGTCTCAATTTCACATGTTAACTCTCGGAATGGAAGGATGTATGTTTTGATATTGCAATAGCAACCTAACAATCACAATGTATGTGAACTAGATGCATCACATTTTTTGTGAAAAAGATACTGGCCTTAATCAGTCAGCCTCTGTACCAGCCAATTCCAAAGCTGCAAACTTTAACTCCATAGTGGACTTAGCAATAATTGTTTGCTTGGCTGATTTTCATGCTATTCTCCAAGAGTGAATAGGGATCTACTAGTGGACTTTATCTAATCAGAATCAAATATCCAATTAACATCATTGTACCCTTCCAATACAGTCGGATATCCATTATACATAATATCATAATTCATAGCACCTCTCAAATATTTAATTAATCTTTCTAAGGCAGACTATTGATCTTGATTAGGATTCTTAGTATATTTGCTCAGTCTACACACAGTATAAGCTATGTCAAGTCTTGTGAAATTCATCAAATGCATCGGATTCCCAATAATCTGAGCATACTTCGATTGAACAATTGGGTTATTTTTATTTTGTTTCAATTGTGAGTGAGGATTATATGGAGTGCTCATTAAAGATATATTAAAATATTCAAACTTTTGAAGAAGCCTCTCAGTATAATGTTCATCTGTCAACATTATACCATCTTCTCTCCCTATGATCTTCACTCCTAATATTATCCTTGTTTCACTCAGATATTTCATATCAAAATGAGATGACAAAAAAACACTTAATACATTCAATAATATCTAGACTGGTACCAAAGATAAATATGTCATCAACATAAAGGCACACAATCACATACTAATCATTAACCACTTTAATATGCATACATTTATCTACTTCGATGGATAAAAATCTATCTGTGGTCAACACTTGATCAAATTTTTCATATCACTGTTTTGGAACTTGCTTAAGGCCATAAAGTGATTTAATTAATTTACAAACTTTATTTTCTTTTCCAAGCTCAATGCTTCCTTTAGGTTGGATCATATAAATTTCTTCATCTAATTCACCATTCAAAAATGCTATTTAAACATCACTTTGGTGAATATGAAGTTTTTGAAGAGAAGCTAAAGCAAATAAAATTCTAATTGAAGCTATTCTAGTTATCGATGTAAAAATATCAAAGTAATCAATATTTTGTTTTTGTGAAAAACATTTAGCAACTAAATGGGCTTTATATTTATCTACAGAATCATTAGGATTATATTTTCTTTTAAACATTTATTTACATCCTATTAGTTTTGCACCAAGTGGTAAGTCTGTTAATAAACTCTACTTTAAATTTAGTAGATCTAACCAAAATTTACTTTTAGGAAAAGAAATAACTTCAATCTAAGATTAAGGTTCATTATCAATAAGAAAAGTTTTAAAGTCATTACCATAAGAAAAAAAAAAATTTCTTGGCCTTTTTCTCCTTCTTACCTCTTCAATAGAGACAATTTCTTTACTAGTTTCAACAGGTGCATGAGAAATTTTATTTGCAAGTGGAAAAATGTGTTCAAAGAATTCAACATGCTGAGATTCAATAACAACATTTTGTTCAAGAAAATTACTCCTCAAAACAAGAAACCTATATGAGTGCTATGTTTGATATATGCTATATACATTCAATGACAAGATTTAGAACCTAACTTTCTTTTCTTAGGCTCAATCAATAATACTTTAGCTAGACCCCTTCCCTCCCCACACTTTATAATATTTCAAGTTAGGTTTATGATTTTTCTAAAGTTCATATGGAGTCTTACCAGTATTTTTATGTAATATTCTATTTTATATATAACACGCAGTTAGTATTGCTTCTCCCTACAAGCGATTAAGATAATTAGAACTTATTAATAAAGAGTTCATTATTTCCTTTAAAGTTTTGTTTTTTTCTTTCAACTACTCTATTTGATTCAGGAGAGTAAGGGGTTATTGTTTCAGTTATTATTCCTTCATTTTCAAAAAATTTATTTAGTGATAAATATTCACCTCCTCTATCTGGCCTTACCCTTTTTATTTTCTTATCAAATTGATTTTCTACCTCATTCTTATAAGATATAAAAACATCAAAAGTATCATCTTTATTTCCATGTAAATAAAGTTTAGCATATTTAAAGAAGTCATCTTTAAAAGTGGCAAAATATCTTTTTCCTCCTGTAGTCGTAGTTTGTTTTAAATCACCTAAGTTTGTGGGTATTAAACCTAATAACTTAGTTTCTTTACAAATGGGTGCATTAGATTTCTTAACTACTTTAGTTTCAGCACAAACTTCACATATTGATTCAATATTTGATATATCAGAAATTAAGCTTCGAGAATGCAATTTTCTAATATATTTAAAATTCACATGCCTTAATTTAGCATGCTATAAAAAAATAGAATCAATAATATAAGTAGAAGAAGCATTTTCATTTATAACATTTGCAACATTTTGTACAAAAAGTCTCTTATTAGAATACCCTTTGCTCACAAATATATTATTCTCTGCCATTAAAATCTTATCATATACGAATGAAACCTTGCTCAATGGAGCCACAGAGACTAGATTTGCTTGTATACTTGGAATATGCAACATGTCCTTAAAGGCTAGGGTCTTTCCAAATGACAGTTTCAATACAAACTTGCTCTTTCCCAGAACCTTAACTGTTTTGGGGTCTTCTAAGTAAACAATTTCCTCATCTTCCCTTAATGGGGTGTATGAGGAAAACACTTCTCAATTAACATAAATGTGCCAAGTAGCCCCAGAGTCTACCATCTATTATTTGATTGTAGCTACAATGTTTGCTTGAGAAATTACTGTAGCTATAACTTCATCTCTCATTGTGAAATTGGCTTTAGGAGTGTTCTATTGAGTGCCTTGTCATCTTTCTTTCTGAAATTGCACTGATGAGCATAATAACTTAATTTTCCATAGGAAAAAATAGAAAACCTTTCATTTTCTTAATATTGGATTGAGCGGGCGTGTAATTTCATGACTTGTTAGGATGCCTAACGTCTTGTTGCACCAAATTAGCTTTGCCCATCATTTCTTTTGCTTTTGCTGCCTTTGCTTCCTTGCAGTTGGTGTCCTCAATGACCTCAATGAGTATGTGTCGAACAAGCTACTCAGTGAGTGTTTTCTACTTATGTCTAAGGTTATTCTTGTAATTGGACCATGAGTCTAGCGGCTTCTCAATAAGGACTCCAGCAACAAATTTCTTGAGCAAGATTATTTCTTCGTTTTTCAGATTCTCAAATAATTTTTGATACTGAGAATTTTAACCTTTGAATTCTTGTCATTGAATTTTAAGATTAACGCTTCTCAAATGGCCTTTGCCTCCTTGGAGCTGCAGTAGACATCAAACAAATCGTTGGACAAGGTTCACAGAATAGCCACGCTTCAATAGCAGTAGGGTCAGTGGGTTGCAATGTGGTGAATGCATAGGCGACTCTATGCATATCCAACAAGGAATGCACACATTCTTGCAATCTTTTGAAATTTTCATTACCAAAAATTTCAATGTTGGATACATCTGGGAACGACTTGGTAAGATAGTGCTATTGGTTTAGGTATTTTCTGCAACTGGGATAGCAGCAAGACAGAACCGGATGGTGGAACAGCGGCCATAATTGCTTAAGATTGTTGGGAAAATTCACCAAAATCTTGCAATAAAATGTCAGTATAAAAATAAAATTGTAGCTTGAGTTGTGCCCAAAGCACTATCCTTGAGGAATTATTTGGCCAATTCAAAATATTCACTCATGATTAAACAAGCCAATCTTCCCAGAATTAATTAATTGAGAAGCCTAGGAATCAATATATGTGGGTTGAAACAAGCAGCAGCGGGTGTAGACAAGTAATGTAGGAATGAAGGGGGTAGAATGGTGTATTGGAGAAAGCAAGAGCAAAATAATACAAATATGGCCAGAGAATGTTAATGTGGGTGCATGGCGAAGTAGTGAACAAGAACAGAATTGGAGACGGGCTATCATCTACAAGTGCCCAAAACCCTTATATTTATAGATGGTCAAGGGGTGTGTATGAAAGGATGCAATGGTTCCATAATGGCTGCAGACATGCCCGTTCAGAAATGGCTATGTTTGGTTACAGTCTATTCGAAATTGAAAAAGTGTGTACAGATGGTTGAAGAAGGGTTGTTTCATTTCTGGAAGAATATCCGAACAGGTGTGTTTGGTTGATTAAACAAGGAAGGGCGTGCCTGGTTGCCGCTCGATTGTAGAAGAAACCATTGATGAAGAAACGATGCACTACATTGTGTAAAAGGGGCGTGTTTGCCTCCAATGAAAAAAAAAAAAAAAAAAAAAAAAAAAACAGGAAGAAGATAAATTAGTATGGCCGAAGAAGTATGGGCTGGACCATACTTGTGCACTAGGGCGGGAATCAACCTGACCGAACTACGTTGGCCTAAATCATGGCGCATGCGCCGGAGCCCATCATTGGCCCATTTTTTCTCAAGCCTGAGGTGAAGTGTAAAACAATATAAAGGGTTTTAGATTGAGTTTGTTTTCCAACGTGGGACGATTTAACTCTTGAAGTATTCTTTTTACACTACAAATTTTATGTGTAGTTTTTCCTGTCTGGTGTGTGTACCTCTGTACCGTTCTTACGATCAAAAAATAGCTTGACTGGGGCTTACTTTGCCTTGACCAATAATTGCTACACTGCTCAGATTTTTGGGTCTAGCAATGGGCATCAGAAAAATTGAATAGGGTGTAATAAATATTATTTAATAGAGGACAGCAAAATTCGCGTCAATGAAAGAAGTGTCAGTCTCTCTCTCTCTCTCTCTCTCTTTCTCCCTGAAATTGGTCTTCTCACTTGATGTCAGCTTGGGCGACCATTCAACTCTCCCTGCAGGCTTTCATCTTCATCATCACATCCCTCAAACCCCATCAACTGCTGAGAATATATCATGCAAAGGGTTGACTGAACCGATCACTTAAAACATACAAGTTTTGCGACAAGTCTTAAGTAAGCAAATGGTTTCTTACACTTGAAAAATCGCCCCCCTCCAGCAAAGGGTTGTTTTGTTGGGCTTTGTCCCATCTCGCCCGTCCCCTGAAATGCAAGTACTAAATAGTATATAATTGGGGTATATTTTACCCGCCTGCATAAAGTGGTATATGTTTGTGTATCTTCCTGAAAGAAGATGCAGGCCAGCCCAAGAATATAAAACTAGCTGCATAATGAAGTGAAGGGAGGATTCACTCGCATGAGAAATAATTTGACAGATGAAAGAGGGAAATAACTGGTGCGTGACAAATTTGCTTCATTGCATCTAATGACTGTGCGTGTGTGGGATGGCTGCAGAAGGGGTTGTATAAATTATATAGGCAACCGCAGCAAGAGAAGGACCCAGCGCCCCAGATAGAGGGCTACTGGGCTGCACAATATACATTCACATATTACTTTAAAACTTACATGTTACAAAATGTAAAGGCACCAGTCAATTTAGGGTTTAGGATTTACAGTTTCATAACATTGAATTCATTGGGGAGAATAACGTCAGAGAAAGTGATTGTACATTCTATACATGGCCGTTTTCGAATGTCCCAGAGCCTTGCCATCCTCTTATATGTATATTTTTAAAATTTATTGTGTGTTTTTAAATATTTTTTTCTCAAAAATTGAGTATAAATAAGAAAACGATAAATTTTAAAAAATACAATAATTGAGCGTACGTTTGCCACTCCAAAATTGCAAAACAAACTAGCTATGTATTAACATGACTATAAAAAAGACGCAACCCATTTCTTTGGCAAGAGACACAAATCGATTGTTTTTACTACATGTTATACTCATAAGTTTGCATTTTTTATTTTAAATTCATTTACACACCCAATTCACACACTCATCTCAAAGATTTGAATGCATTGCTCATAGTTAAAGATAATGAATATCAAACCATTAAGCATCCTAATGGATACGACTTAACTGTTCAAACTCTTTCAATTTATTTTTAATTATTTCTGTGACTCCTAAAGACTTCGATATATCAGATTAATTAGCATTTTCGTGGTTATCTCTAAAGAAACATAGTTTCCAAAATTGGCTAAAGATGTTCAAGAACAAGATGAAGAATGAATAACTAATATGAAATTTCAAAAGTTTCTGAAAAACTGGGAAACGCAGTTGAGATGTTCGAGTTGGTCTAAGGTGCCAGATTAAGGTTCTGATCCGAAAAGGGCGTGGGTTCGATCGAATCCCATTCTCAACGGACAACTTCTTTGCCTTTTGTAAAGCATAAAAATCTTGGCATCTCTGCTTCAGGCAGTGTGTGTCAGCAAGCCCAATTACACGTGCCGATTTGGCCTAGAAATCCTCTGTTGATTGATTCACTTTTATGTTGTGCTTCGGGACAAGGTTTTGGTGGTCCATTCGTTGTTAATTTCTACTTCTTTGTTTGTTATCATCAATTTATGCACATCTTGAATCATCATCATTTCAAATTTGAGAGAGGATGCTTGAGTACTTGAGATACAACCATCCATTTACACAATACCTATCTTGTTCTGAATTTATTTTGGCCAAAATGGTTGATTCGATAAAGCTTAGTTAATTCTAGTCACAATGTGTTGATGCTTCACTGCCATGAAAATTTGAGTTCTAACTTCTAAACTACTTACAAGGGGTGGACATTTGTCTATCTTTATTATGAAAACAATACATGAATTAGTTGTATCCTCTTTGAGCTTTAATAAATAAACATGTAGGAGTTTTTGACTTTTGCCCTGCCTAATCTAACTGCTCGTGATGGAAACTAATTTTCAAATCAAACTTTCATGTTGACAAGCATAAGATGAAATGTAGTGGTTAGCATTAGGATTACTTGTCAAAATCAAGTACGAGTTGTAATATGTAATTAAATGACTTGTAAATTTAATACCTCAAAAATTTGGGTTAAAACGTGGTGTCTATCCATTAAGAGCTTGTTGTTGGCCCCGTGTCCCCGACCTTTGAGAAAAAAGCAAATTACATCTAAAAATTAAAATTTTCTTGTTATTGGGTTTCAATTGTGTTATGCATGAATGTAAAAATACCAACACCACTAAAATAACTATTGTTATAAAATCAAGACTCAAACTCCTCAAATTTTAGTTATAACTATCTCAAATGAATAGCATAGTTAAGGAAGCTCTTAATATATATTAATTAAGGTCGCGACACAATGCGTGTTCCAATCAGAAAATATATAGATTATTCTTATGTTTTATTATACGTGCTGATATGCAAATCTAGAAGGATGTTGATGAGTTGAATATAATCAAATTCAAATGCAAAACTATTGAGTTGGAACTTGAACCGCATTAATTTATTAATTGAGTGAAAAAGCAGTGATTACCTAATAGTGTTTTTATCAAATATTTAAGAGTTGGTGCCACTTGCAAAAGGAAATAAAACAAGAGTGCCATAAATTACCATTTATTATTGCCCCTTGTGAATTCAATACTACACACTTGAGGCTTAATTAAACTGGGAAAAGAAACTTTGAAGTCAAATCCTCATTTAAATGCTCTATCTGGGCTATGAATGGGACCAATTCATTCATGCTCTCTCCAACTCGCAATAAAATTCCAAAATTAAGGTCACCATTTTTATTTCTCTCATTAATTTTACTGCCACACTAGAGAATTGTTTTTAAATTGAATTTTGATTAATTATGCTATTTTTTAAATTTTATGTTCATTTTTCTGAATTAAAGCACTAAAAACTGAAGTTTGGTTAAATCACGTCTTAATATTTCATTATTTGCATCTAAATTGATTTTGCAGGTTTTTTTTTCATACAATTCTTATTGTGTTCTGAATGGAAAAAAGGGAAAAGGAAAAAAATAAAATTCAAACAAATGCAAAGTTGGATGTAGAATAGATGAATCATTGAGAGGCCTAATCTTAGGGATAACAAAATTGAGACCTAATCCTCACCACACGGGCAAATTAAACTAAACTATACACTCGGTAGTGTTTAATTGATATTACCTAACATTTTAATTAAATTCGTTATTTTATCATGTTATATTTTGTCTGCTACCATCTCCTAATGAACCCGCCTAAAAGATACAAATGAAATTTCTCCTCTATACATATTTAATTTGTTTACCACGAGAGGGGGGGGGGGGGGTGATTGATATGGTGCAAGATGAGTTGAATTCGTAAGTTCAATAAGTTAGTTCGCTAAAAGTTCAATTTGAATTCAAACTATTATGAATTTGAGTCAAGTCCGATTTTAATATCTATTGAGTCCAGTTTGAGCTCAATTTTCTTTATTATTTGTCATATTTTTATATTTTTATTTATTAAATATTTTTTTACTTTTAAATATATTTTATAACCATTAAATTAATAAATAATGATTCATGTATAACATATTAAAATTATATATAATAAATACTTAATTATGTAATACTAATAATATGATATTTTAACAATATTATGTGAACTAATATAAAGTTATTATATATGTAGTTGGACTAAATTATCATGTTAAATAATGAGTATTCACATAATCAATACGCTTTAATATCATTCAAAAGTTATTATATTTATAAACTATAAAGGTAATTAGTATAAACTATAAGTTCCTTCTTTTATAAAATTTTTTTAAGTAAGATAGAAAATTTCTTAAAAACATATTTTTTAAAAATAAAAAATTAATAGGCTTGAGTTAAAGTCTACACTCACTTAATTTAGACTAAAAAATATTTGACCTTTAACTCAATCAAATTTAATTTTTTTTTCAAAACTCGAATCCGAGTTAGCTCTATTTAATATTAGTAGAACTTGAATTTAAAATTTCCAGATCTGTTCGACCTGAACTCAATTCCTTTGTACCATTTTTGTTGGCAGTGATCTTAATATGATTAGCCATGTGTGTGCCTCCTTGTTCTTTCTGAATGTGCAGCCAGAAACCCATCATAATCTTAAAATCAAATGCGTAAATTAATGTAATCAAATTATTGATATGATCAACCCTTTGACCTTTAACTCGAATTATTATAATTATTATGGACCTCTATTGGCTCCCTCAAATAAAATTATATATATACCCTTATTCAACATAATTTACATTATATTTATATTTATACTATTAAGAGTTTAGTTTTGATTTAGATACATCAAGTAAGTATACAAATATATTCTTATTTAACTTAATGATGATAAAATTGTATAATTATTATTATTTGTTATTTTTTTCTTTTTTAAATTTTAATATATTTAATAGAAGTACAAAATAAATATTTAAACAAACTAATCTATACTATAAATAAAATAAATTAAGTAATTATTTTTATTTTTATAGTATATCAATTTAAGCACACACAGTGTGTGCCAAAATTACTAGTTATTATTATTAGTATTAGTATTGGTGGTAGTGGTGATAGTAGTAGTAGTAAAAGTTGTGCATTCTACGAGGATGTTATAAATTTATTTGTAAATTTTAAACTAGTTTTATTTTAATTAATTAAAAATTATTTAAAATTAAAAATTATAAAGAGCATTAAATTTAAAAATATATATCAAAATAATTTGAAAAAAGTGATTAGGAAATTTGAAAGAAAACACAAATAAAAATAATAAGTAAAAAGAAAATAGAAAATGTACAAAATAAAAAATTATATTATTTTACATTGTACAAAAATATCTACAATAAGAAAATGAAGAAAGATTAGAAGATTTTGAAAAATGAGAAAGTTGGAGAGACAATATAAATATAAATTATAATTTAAATAAAGGGAGAGAAAAAATAATTGAACAATAACAGAATTTAATATAAAGTTAATTGTAAAAAATTCACTTTTGTACGACAAAAAATTCTTATATCGATAATAATACAGTATAAATCATCATCATCATCTCTCCCACTCAACATTGGAGAAAAATATGGAATCATGTCTGGTAAGAGCAAATGCCTAGGACTTGTTTTCCTACTGCTGTTGAGTGTAGATCGCTATCCCTCCAATCCCACCCTCCCAAACCCCCCTTTCTTTTTGGAAAAAGAATATAGAAGTAATCAGTAATGCTAATCAAAAAGTAATTAAATGAGATTAATCCGAGAGTCAGACCATACCATCAGTCGAAGTTAAGAAAAAGTCATTTAACATATTAATACAAAAATACGGCTGGTAGTTGTATGTAATTTACATAGTTCAACCTTTTGGTAGATATACCCATTATCTTATGCCATAATCCAACGCCACGGAATAAAGGACCAAGAGAAAAACAAGAACGACGATGTTGCGTATATATTTATTAGATAAATATTACATTAGATGATCATAATCCGTGTATAAAAAACTCCTTCTTGATGGCCTAACTGGTGACTGATGAGACCACAAAAGCAAAATCTATTCGATCCACTTGTATATAAACTGCGATCACGCTCAGATCTCCTTGCATGGCTGTGCCCCAGTAGTCGGTTTGAAATGGGCAGTCACATACAAGTAAACTTCAACTCAGAGATTCAGCTAATTCTGCTCATCGTTTTCGCAGCTATCGAAGCAGTCACGTGGAGTTCACATGCTGCAGAATCACCATCTCCAAAGGAGCTCCTCGTAGGATTCAAGGCCACGACCAATCCATCCGTCTCATCTTTTCAGCCTCTTCTTACCGACTCATCAGGTAATTACTCGCTGGGTTTCCTCCGGGTCAACCGCAACCAGCTTAGTCTTTCTGTTCTCCACGTCCCGTCGTCCACGCCGCTGTGGTCCGCCGGGACGACCCGGCTGGCCAGATGGGCCGACCCCACTCAGCTCTTCTTCAACGGCAGCCTGGTCTTGTCCGATTCCCACACGGGGCTATTTTGGTCAACTCACACTACCGGGGACCGCGTTTGGCTCTCCAACAACTCGAATCTCATAGTACAGAACCCCGACGCGATCAATATTCCATGGCAAAGCTTTGACTTTCCATCGGATACGCTTGTCGAAAGTCAGATTTTCACGAGCACCATGACTTTAGTCTCTTCGAATGGGCTTTATTCCTTGCGGCTGGGGTCAAATTTCATGGGGTTATACGCAAAGTTTGTGAATTCGGACAAGGGTCCGGGTCAGATATATCTGAAGCACAGGGCCCTTGAGGCGAAGGCCAGCATCGTTGAAGGCCGCCCCATATACTTGGTTCTCGAGCCAGAAGGATACTTTGGTATGTTCCAAAGTGGGCCAATCCCTGTTGACGTGCAGCCTTTCAACACTTTCCAGCGAAACGTACCGGGTATCCACCGGGTCAGGATTGAACCAGACGGAAATCTCCGAGGATATTACTGGACCGGGACGAGCTGGATATTGGATTATCAAGTAATATCCGAGTCTTGTGAATTGCCTAGCCACTGCGGTCCCTACGGTTTATGCAACCCGGGCAAGGAATGCTCCTGCTTGGACAACCGGACGGCTCACGGTTCCGGCGGCTGCTCTCCGCCGCAGAGTCAAATATCCAGCGATTTTTGCGGTGCGTATGACCACCGGTTCGGGGTGTTGAGACGAAGTGGGGTGGATTTGCCATTCAAAGAATTGATAGGGTACCAAATAATGGCCTCCAACGAGCAGTGTGAGGATGCGTGTGCAGGAAACTGCACGTGCTGGGGTGTGGTGTACAGTAACTCATCTGGGTTCTGTTACATGCTAGATTATCCCTTGCAGACACTTGTGGCAGTTAAGGATGAGAGCAAGACGGGTTACTTTAAGGTGCGGGAGGGTGTAGGGAAGAAAAAGGTTGGGACGTGGTTGGCGTTGGGATTCGGGTTGCTGTTTGGGGCAATTTTGGTATTTGGAGGAGCGTTGGGTTTAGGATGGTACAAATGGAAGTGGAGCTGGAGAGGGGTGAAGGGGTACGAAGAAGAAGAGGATGTGGTAGGTATTGGACCATACAAAAATTTAGAGGCAGCCAGTTTTGGGGCAATTGAATTATGTGAGAGATGATTTAAGGAATGACATTTCAAAGTTTGGCTTATCAACAGACAGATATTTGTTTAGTGTTTGTTGGATAAACTACATCCACATTTCCCTGGTTTTTTGTTTTACCCCTTGTAATATATGCATTTAATTTTGTATCAAATTGATAAATCAAGTTATAAAAAAAAAAAAAAAAGACAAGAAGATTTTGACTTTAAGATGAAGGTGGATGAGCATTCAAATGAATCCTAATTGAGGATTGTAAATTTTATTATCTTTCTTTTTAGCAGTTTAGAATTCCGCCTTGACAGTGGCTCTTAAATCTATTCAAGAATTTGTTTTGAAAATTAACAGTAGTTAAAAGTTCAACATTTGCATACACAATAATGTATTTGGATTTTGGAGATGCAAGGACAATAGAATGAATGCTGACCCTTCGCTCAAAATAGAGATCAAGCTCATGCAAAGTGGACTTATTTTTAATTGTTTTAAATATTTTTTAATTAAGAAAAGGACAACCTTGAGAACATGGGTTTGTTCAAACTCCATTGATTTTTTTTTTTACTCACCGTCTAGTAGTTTAATAAATTTGAATTTTCAACCTCTTTTTTGAGACGAAGGAATTCAAATCATTAGACGCATCCTATTCAAACTCTAATTATTGATATTTGCATATTACACATTGCAATGAAATTTCTTTCTAGAATTTAAAAATCATGGTTTGGCAATATTTGTTTTTTTAAACCATAAGCCCCCGATATTCTTAAGTTTTATGGGATGAATTCAGTTTCAAATTTTAAATTTTTTGATAAATTTGGACTGTGCTATTGATGTTTCGAAAAAGCCATTAATTCTTGCTAATTTAGCTATTTGGAGGAAAAATTTTACGCCTGTCCCCAACATTTGTCTCATTTTCGAAAATTAAAAAACAAGTTAATAAAGATAAATAGTTTCATTTAACAGTGTTTTAAAAATGGATATGAAGCAGGGAGTTGAATCAATCAAATCTCCCGATCAAAAAATAGTTCATGTATGACCTAATTAAAAGTTGCAACTTCAATAAAATCAAGTAAAAATGAGTAAAATCACGATTAAATCTCTAAATTAAATGAATTAGTTGAGATTTGAGAAAACCAAAGTTTAAATTAATAAATGGATATACTTTTAAATTTTTAATCTTCTTCTTCTTAATTCAACTTTTATTTTCTTTATTATAATATGTGCTCGAATTGTTCTCTTCTCTAATTTTTTTGAATCAAACAAACTATCTCTTAAAATATCCAATAATTTTTAATTTAAACACATATTGAATATACATGACCTTATTAAATTTCATTATATTTTGACACGATTCAAGGATTCGTCGAATTTTATTTTAGTATTTATTAATTTTAGTTTTATTGGTTAATAGGTTTAATTAATAAAATGGGCCATATGAGCTTTTTAGATTAGAGTCTGATAGTATTTAATATAAATAGCAATTTGTTATTCAGTTGATTCAGAATACATGTATACAGACAGAGAGTTTTTAATCAATTTAAGTTTCTTCTCAATTCTCTGAAATTGAGCCTTTCAATTTCTCGTGAGTTTCCTATCCCAAATCGAGTCATTCAGGATTGATCCGTGTGATTCGTAACATATATTAATTAGCAATCAATATGCTGATTGTGATCATTCCATCGGGTTCAATCTAATCCTACCACGTTGGGTTGGCGTTTTTCGTTCGGTTTGCGTTCTTGGGATTATCGGATTCGGGTCCGATAACACCGTTATTTTTCCGACGTGATTTGATCACGTCAGTTTGGTATCAGAGCAAGTTTGTGTCGAATTCTAATTTGATACACGATTTAGAGTTTCAAAAACAAAAGTAAAAAAAAATGAAAATCTGTGCCGCCACACCGATCGAAAATTGCCGCTGCGAACCGCCTTCTCCAGCCGATATCAGGCCAGGATTCAGCCGCCCAAGGACCGCCGCCCGAAGCCCATTCCATCGCCACCATCAATTGAAGCCGACACCGCCGGAATCGAGAGAAATCTGGCCGTGAACCACCGAGGCTTGCCGCCTGAAATTCACGCCGCCACGGCCTAAATCACCAACACGTCGTCACCACCAAGGCTTCCCTAGGGTTTGCCCAGGTCAGGCCGATTGTTTTCGGCCACCGTCGCGGACGAACGTCGGTAAAATCAGCAGTTTTCGTCACAGCCGCCCGCAAGAAAAAAAAAAAGAAAATTCTATTGGGCCGAGATTGATTTGGGACGGAGAAAATTTTGGGCCAAGTTGCCGATTAGGCCAAACTCGGGTAGGAAAAAAAAACCAAAAAAAATAAAATATTATGTGGGCTGAGGCAAGGAATTGGGCCGAGGGTTGATTTGGGCCAGGTCGCAATTTGGGCCAGGCTCGAGTAGCCCAACCAAAAATAAAAAAATCAGTTGGACCAAAGTAATTAGGCCAGAATTGTTTTGGGCCAGGCTACTACTAGGCCAGAGGCGCATTTCTAGCCGAAGAAATTGGGTTAGACCAGGAGCTGCTTCTAGGCTGGGCCGTCCGCGCTAATGTGTTAAGGCCGTATTTGGTTTCACTATTTCTGTTCCACTTAAGGGCCTGTTTGGTTGCTAAATTTCAAAAAAAAAGAGAGAGAGGTAAGAAAAAGGAGCAAAAAAAAAAAACAAAGAGAAAGAAAAGGGGGAAAAAAAAGGAGAGAACAAAAAAAAAAAATACAAAGTGTGAAAAAAATTGAAAAAAAATGCCAAAAAGTAGAGGAAGAGAAAAACAAGAGTAACAAAGAAAATTATTATAGAGGAGGGCGAAATATATTTGTATTTATTTTACAGGATGTCGATTGATCACACACATTATAAGGAGATAATGTTTGACGAAATCCAAAGATTGTCCAGAACTGTGGATGAAATGTATAATTGTCTTGCTAAGGACAATCGTACTTTAAGACACAAGAGGACAAAAGATAAACATCCATAATCAAGGTACTATTGTGACAAAGATTATAAATCGAATGTGGATGAGTACGACGAGACATCCAAGGTATCGGGTTCTCATATTGAAAGTCAAATTTAGGTGTGTCTTAATTGCTTTCAGCGTGGACATAACATAAGTGAATGTCGAAACAAATAAGTTGATACTCATATCGACATTAGGAAAGTTATGGGAGAGAAGAAAGGCCCATACATAGAGATGTCATTTTTGACTGAAGTGAGGATTGCAGAGAAGATGACACTGGAGGAAATATAACATGAAGATAACGACAGTGATAGCATACATCTGGAAATTGAGGGTAAAAGTGAACGGAAAGAAGTAACGGAATTAGTAGAAATTGAAAGGGATAAAGTTGAGATGGAAGAAGCCATAGAAATTAAAGTGGAAGTTGAGGACAACCACAAGAATGAAAAACAAGTCAAGGATTGGGAGATTAAATTTCTACAGAGTCACGTGTACATATTGATCCATTTGACCCTTTAGCAGATGCTTTGTCCAATTGTATTGCACAAGAGGGAAAGATAGTTTTATCTACAGAGATTATATATGCATATTCGTATAAGTCGTCAGTGCCTTTTTATATTCCCTTATATAGTTTGTTGCTGATATTTCTGTGTTGAGCTTATGGAAAGATGAAGCTGAAGTTTCAATAAGACGATGAGGAGTTAATGAGCTGCCAGAAATTCGTATTTGATCTAGGAGGACACAAATTCGAATTGAGGACAATTTGCCTTCAAGAGGAGGGGTATGACGCGATCCAAGGATCCGTCGAATTTTATTTTAATATTTATTAATTTTAATTTTATTGGTTAATGGGCTTAATTAATAAATTGGGCCATATGAGCTTTTTAAATTAAAGTATGATAGTATTTAATATAAATAACAATTTGTTATTCAGTTGATTCAAAATACATGTATACATATAGAGAGTTTTTAATTAATTCAAGTTTCTTCTCAATTCCCTGAAATTGAGCCTTTCAATTTCTCGTGAATTTCCTATTCCAAATTGAGTCATTTCGGATTGGTCCGTATGATTCGTAACGTATCAATTAGCAATCGGTGTGTTAATTGTGATCGTTCCATCGGATTTAATCCAATCCTACCACGTTGGGTCGGCGTTCTTCGTCCGATTTGTGTCCTGGGGATTATTGGATTCGGGTCCGATTACACTGTTATTTTTCCGACGCGATTTGATCACGTCAATTTTGATTAAATACTTTAATAAAATATAATTTTTTTTGTATATTTTTCAATTTTATTTAATGAATTAATATTTATTATTTTTATTTTGTGGTATTTTTATAGCATAATTCTTGCAATATATTTAACTATTAGTAGCAATTAAAAATTATTAAAATTAGATTCTATAATTTTGTTAATATTCATTATTTAATGTATCTTTAGCATATTAATTAACATTTCTAATATAAATATTATATGTCACCATCGTGGTTGAACACCCAATTGTACCAATAACCTTTAAACTAATACATTTTCCAATTTAATGATTAGCCTTGTTTTTTTCAAACACTCATTTACATAAACTAGTACTAAAAATGAGAGAAAACTAAAATATTTAAAAATATTTATTAAGAATAAAATATAATGAAAATATTTTTATTACATATTAAATAATATTTTTATCAATTTAAAAATAATCAAGATTAAAAATTAAAATAAAAAATATTCTATAAAAGTAATTTATATTTGAAATAATCTGATTGAAATATTAAGAAATAACAGAAATTTAATAAAAATTCGAACTATCATTAAAAATTTAAATGTACTTAAAATTGTCTGGATAATATATTCAATTACCTTTTTCCATTTTAAAAATATCTATATTATCAAAATTTTGTGAAAGATAGTATAATAAAAGAAAAATAAAAAATGTAAAAATAACAGAAAATAATTTTAAATATAATAAATATATTTATGAATATAAAATAATTTTTTGAAATACATTTAGTATAATTTTTCAACTTTATCTATTTTCTTCTTGTATACATATTAATTATGTTTTTTAATTTGAATTAAATATTTATTAAATAAATTAATTACATGACACATGATAAAAATTCTAAACAAAGGATTCATTAAAAGCTGTATTTTAATTATTTTGAAAATATATCATTTATTTCATTATTATCAAAATTTATCAAAGATAAAGAAAATATCATAAAATAAAATCAATTAAAAGAAAAGAATATTTATTTATTTTCACTTAGGATAGATTTTAAGTTTTAAAGATAAATATATGTTAAATTTTATATTTTTATTTACATATGTTTTCAAATACTTGATTTATGCCATATTCATTAAGTATTTAAGGAATATGTTTAACATAAATTAAATACGTAAAAACTCATACTATGTTAAGTATGCTTTTTAATATATGTAAAAAGTATTTTTATCCTAAGTAAATAAATGAAAGTGCTTTTATTTTAATTGATTTTAATTTATAGCATTTTACTCATTTTTCATAAAGTTTGATGATAAAAATAAATGAAAAAGTCATATACAGTATGTAAATACAATTCAACTTTTGAAGAATCTTTTTCTTTTTCAAACTTAAAATTATTACATGTTATTCAATTAATTTAAGTAATAAAAATAATTTTAATTTAAAAGTGTATTTTCAGTATATAAAAGATGAAAATATATAAAATCATGGATTGCTAAAAATAATGAGTTGATACGTTTAATAACTTTATCATCAATTGAAATACAAAATAGATCCTATTTTCTCTTTTTATTTTTTACGTATCATTGTATTATGTTCTTATTACTTTGTCTCATGTTATGCAAATTCACTAATACAATTTTAATTCTTTCTTAACTTTTTTTATCATTAAAATTTTTAAATGCGATAATTTGATATTTTATTAAAATAAACAAAAAATTATACAAGAAAGTTAAAAATGTAATTTTTGCTAAATGGCGAATTGTAGAACGAAACATACATGCAATATATTTTAACATATTTACATAACAGAATAGAATTTTTTGTGTGACAAAAATATTATGTTTTAAATTATGATGCACAGGGGTGCATCGAGTATGTGTACATGCTTTGTCTATTTTAGGACACATCTGAAGTATATAAAATTCGTTGCTCGGTCAGATAATTCAATTGCAAAATATTTTATTAGTAAATGTAAAATAATTTATAATCTTCACCCCTCAAACATCTCGCGCACTGTAATAGTGTAATGCCCGCTTATACAAATGAAAACTTAAAGCAAAATTATTGGTTTTGCTGTCTGGTCGGAAAATCGAACAACGCTTATGTGGGCCCGATGTTTGGGCCTAACTCTCGGCTATTTGGACAATATTAGCGTATCTTATCTATATTTTCATATGACATATATAGAAAATGAAGATTTTGTCATGACATTTGTATGTCAACATAATGTATTTATTTGTGTAATTTTTATTCTTACTAATTATATATATATATATATATATATAATGCCCGAGTCACCGGTAGCATAGATTGGCATGCTTCGGGTGTTTGGCATCCAAACGATTTATGCACAGTTTCGATTACTATGACAATGTCTGGATGCTTATTACTCATTATTTACCTTCAATTAAAATCTACGCTTCTAAATATATTATCCAATATATAAAATAATTCTTTTTTTACCTTACTACCTCTTAAAATTATTTTTAAATTTTCCTTTCTGCTATAGCTTCTATCCTAACAAAAAGCCAGTAATGCGTAGTACAGGCTAGTTTTCAAACATTTTATACGTATTATATATATAAGACATACATACATACATATATATTATGAATATTTCTAACAAATTTGATGCATCTCCAGCCTATATTTTCAGATTGTAGGGGCGGCAAACGGCATGCAAGATCACCTCATCTGGTCAACCATAATTTCTAAACTGGATCAGCTTGATACATAAATCAATTCGTTCACAACTGGAAAGATCATATACAATCATGGTAGAATCTGAGTGCGTTGACAATTAGGCTGGCCGGTCAGTGGTTTTGTCCTGGATGTTGGAAACTTAAATTATTTGATTTAGTTGTAGTTAATGTTTGGTTCCTTATTGGTCGGTAGAAATTTTTTTGTGATTTGAACGACAAGAAAATTTATGTTTGGTATTAAGATTTGGGTGGATAGAAAAATTATTTTTATATATATTTAATATGTAATAATAATTGAATGATGTAATAGTGTATAAATTTATAAGATATAAAAATATAAATTTATGTAAAAAAAATATAAGGATAAGTGTTGATTTTATTGTAAATAGGCATAATGATTGAAAATAATTAATTATTTAAAAAAGTAAGAAGAGAAAATTTTGAATTTGAAAATTTGTATAATAAATTGTTTGATTTATAAGATTTTTGAGCGAAAGTGAAAAGTTATAAATAAGAAAACAAACAGGGCCTTAATGTATACGTACTACTTTACAATCAATCACCCACTGGGCCTTCTGCCAAAAACTAAAAATTTAAAAAAATCAAATGGGCCTTCTAGATTCCTACCGTTTGAAGTGTTTGCTTTTCGATTTTAAGGTTAAAATCAGTCTGCGGGTTTTATAGATTATATGGTAGTAGGAGGAATTTTTTTTTTTTTTTTTTTTTAAATCATATTTGACGGATCAATGTGTGTGTTTTAATTGTGGAAGCAGCAAAACAAACACTTTCATCCAGTTTAAAAAACAAAACAAAACTTAAAATATATATGATACGTGTGCTTACAAAATTTAAAATATAATTTACTATGTCCCCAAATAAAAAAATATTTTTATATGATAAATATTTTGAATTTCATTTCATAAAATTTTTATTAAATTATTTTTATTTTATTTATCAAAAACCATGTACTCTGGTTATGTGATAGCCATAAATAAAATATAAATTATTCTGTTTTAATAATAAAATTAAATTTTGAAGGAAAATAACAAAAATAAATTTTGATAATTTTAAAGTGCGATAAAAATTATATAAAATAAGAAAAAATTTAAAGAACAAATAAATAATAAGAAATAACATAAAGATGATGACTGAAAAATAAAATATAAAGAATAAAAAGGAAAAGTAAAAAACAAATATGAGAAGGGTATCTTAGTTTTTTGACTTTGAAGACTTAAGGTTAATGAGTCAAGGTTGAGCAGCAATTGAAGTTCGATGATTACTTGAACGTTGCTAGCTTTAATGTTGTAAAACTTGAAATTGAACTTGAATTTGAGTTAAATAATAATATTAAGTTAAAAAATTATTTAAATTTCAAATCGAACTTGATTAGACTTAAAAATATTATCAATTAGAATCGAATTCAAATCAAATGACTTGCCTTATTAACATCATTAGATCGAATTACAGCTCTATTTGGAGCGATACTGTTTTATATAGTGACGGATACTATACGGTCTATTTCTTATTGTAAATGTTATTAAGTTTTTTTAAAATCAAAAAGGTAAAAAGTAAATAGGAGAAAGGCATCTTAATCTTTTCATACAATGCAACTGAATAAAATAAACACGTAAATGATTTGTTTTTTCCTAAACTTTTCTCATCATTTTATGTTTAGTTATTGAATTTTAAAATTTTGATAATCTAGTATTATTAAAACATATTATTAGTGCTACTACTACTATTATTTAAACTATGTGATATTGATAAAATAAAAATATATTTTCATTCAATGTAACTGAATAAAATAGGCATGTAAATATTTCACAATATTTATATAATTAAAATATGATTTTATATGTATATTTGATAAATTATATATTAAAGTTAATATTAACAATCATCAAATCAACATCAATTTTTTATTATTTCGTGCAGCAGTTTGACTTTACGTGCGGGATCCCAAAAACTGCCCGTTTTGTCTTGTTCGTTCATCTTTTACGACTTGATCTTCTGTTTGATACAAGTTGGCCACAGACAACAAATTTTGAGCTGGCTTGTCCAAGAACTGGATGATTGATTGTTTAACCTAATCTTCTCGATCTTCGGTTTGTTTCAGAGAGATTATCGCAATTGTACGACTGGGCAATTTTTTAAAGCAGTGGCAGTACTCCACGCTACGCAAAGAATAATTGAGAAACCCATTTGAGGTTGATTACAGTTATAACCATAGGAAAGGTATATGTTCTTATTTGTGTTCTATTTCTCGTTACAAGCATATATAATATATCTATAGCTACAGAATTGGAGAAATAATCATATATTCATGCATGCAATATAGCTCCTATGTTTTGAAGACTGTTCCGTCGATACATATTTTCCAGTTTTTCAGCCAACGAAAGCAGAAATGAATGTAGCAGCTGAGAGGTGAAATTCATCGTTATGGTCATCGTTTACAACGTGTGCTCTAAGAAAACATGTGAGGAACCTTAGGTTTCTCTTGCTGCTGTGTCATGACCACGTGACCAACTTGTCTTCAACTAATAATGTCTCTGGGTGGACGAATGGGGAATGTTTGATGCTTTCTTGGCGCTGGGATTGCTATTGAACAATATATTTATATTTTGTGCATACATTATATAGTAAGAACTTTCTTACTAAATGATTTTCTGAGCCAAATCCGTCTTCCTCGGCAAAACCAAACCAGCCCTGCATCATTAATTTTGTTTAAAGCATACGCAATTATCTCGGTATCATGCCCATGGTACCCAAAACACTGAAGTCGTAGATTGTCTTAAAGTCATATTACTTTAGTTAATGCATCCAAAAGGGCTACAAATCCAGCCTTCTAAATGAACCAAACCTTTCTAGCGCAATACCCTGAAAATCACATTACAGAAAACAACAGTACACGATGCCTATTCTTCAAGCCAAAGTTTTCAGGTTATCAATGAATTCATAGGGCTATATCCATCGATACCTTTTCTTTCTAATATACCTGATTGCCATATGGCTTTTCTACTTGCGCAGAGTTGGTAGGGGCAAAAGGGGGCTTCAATTTTCTTGCCAAGCCACTTCTTGACTTGGCAAACTTCTAATGTTCCCAACTGCTACTCAATTGTGGACCGTTAGTGCAATGTATCTAATGTTGTTATTATTCTTGCACAAGTTAAAATTGGCTTGTGTGAACGCTTATCTGGCGGATGAAATGACAAAATTGGTTATATCAAAATTTGGTAATGATTGACATTTTGAGGCACCATATATGGTTACATATATATTGGTATGGCTACTTATCTTATTTAAGTTGTCAATCAAGGAAGGATTATATTTTCCAAATCTGCAATCAAGATGATGATTTGTTGAGTGAATTTTTATGGTTAATGTTGATAAGAATTTTTAAAATGATGAATAGAAATTTGAAATTGACTTGCCGTATCTAATAGAATAATTAAAGATTAGGACTGTTTTGGATAAAGAAATGCTCAAACTTGCAGGCTTAATGGCTCAAGTCCCAAAATAGAAGATAACAATTTTGATTTTCTTGAAAATATTTGGCTAGATTTACATGGGAATTATTTCTATTCAAAGTGCCGTTATATATGAAAGAAATCAGTTGAAGTAGTGGCTGGAAAAAAGACTAAGAGAGTGTATGAAGATTGATTGAGATACACTTGATGGAAAACAATATTCTTGCTCCATGCATTGAAAGTGTTATCCAAAAACGCCATTCAACTACTTTGTGATTGTCTTTTTTATCCTCAACAGGAGGGTGCTTGTGTCAACACTTGAGTTAAGGCCAGTAGGGAGTTTTAGTTGAGGCAGAGACAATAAGATTTTTTAGGCTAAGAAAGTTAAGCTCACATTATGTCAACTATTTGAGGCTAAGAGATTTGATTAATGCGAGTTTATTTTTAGCTAGTGAAAGTAACTTTGTGAAAAACTTTTGCCAGGACGATCATTTGAAGCGTGGCTCCGGAGATGTATGGGACTTACACAACTAGAATTTATTCAAATTGGGACTGCTTTTTTCCTTAATCAATTTAAGATAGTTTTGTGACCATTTTTTGATCATTTCAAAAATAGTTATTTTAAATCGATTTGCGGTGACTTTCTTAGAAACCATCCCAAGAGCCGTCCTACCAACGTACATGAAACAAATATTGGGATAAATTTGTCAAATAATACCACACCACTAAACTAAATGCAGATATTTTCTTTATTATGAGTAATTTTTTATTAATGTATTTTTTGATCATTTAAAGGAAAAAAGAAATAAGCACGTCTAGCTAAGGAGCTCGACGATCTTTTAAACTTGACTTGAGCTTTGATTGAGCTACTCAATTAAATCAACTTAAGTAGTTTGGTCAGTTTCCACTCCAAATGTGAACAATAGTTCTTGATTAATATTATATATTACAAAGCCTCTTTTTTCCTTTTTCATTACAATAAACCTCTTGTGACATTGAAGTGTATAAGGGTACTTTTTTCTTTATGAATTTAATATTATTTCTAATTTTTTGGACGGAACTCCGAAGAGTCAAATGGTACTTTACGCAGTAGATGAAACCTGTGATAAAAATATACGGGTGTAATGATAATTTTCAATCGAAGGAGGGTTTTTTTTTTCATAATTATGCCTACTCCATGAAAGGTGGATGTAACTTGCATGTCGAAAGATATTACAACAATTATAAAGATCGGGTCTCAAATTAATACCATAAAACGGAACGTTTTCGTAGGCAGTTTCTACATTTTCTTTTATTTTCTATATTTTCTTTTATTGGGAGAGTCGGTATTTTGCTTAATCAATCCTCTTATTTATTTTGCATATTAATAAAATTAGTATATGTTTGCAATATTCTTTTGAACATCCAAAACAAATTTTTTAATAGACTTTCCATAATATATATAGTATCAAAGATAGATAGATTTGGGTGTAATTTGCCTTTTCAAAAGGGAATCAAGCAACTTTTTGTTAAGGAGTTTACTTTTTTATCTTTCAATCATTCTACAAACTATTGGAATGCCAAGCATACGTAAAAAATGATGCTTTTGAATCAAATTATGTGGGTCTGGTTGACCTATATTGTAGGCTTAGAAATTCGTGGTCGCCGTTTGAGAATCTTTTGTATATATAATTTTTTATCCAAATATTATGTCTCAAATTGCAGTCTCGAGTCTCGACCACATGTGAAGTTTATGTGTTTATTCTGAAGAAATGAAAATAATTCTAGGACTTGTCCTTGCTTTGTAGAACCGCCACAGCCACAATAGCGAGTGAAACTAGCCTAAGGTCATAATCATTAAAGAATAATTGTTTAAAAGTATACTATAATTTTTAATTAATTATATAAAGTTACTTTTTTTAGTATAAATGATTACATTTATGACGTGTATTTGTCATTGTATATGATATGAAGTCATAATTTTGTATAAATATAAAATTTTTTATGTCATATATGAAATCAAAACTTATTATATTAAAATGACATTCTACATGCATCAGCTAGAATTTATGCTATATATATGTAAAGTGTATGGCCCTGTATTAATTATCTTTGAATGATACAATATTAAATTCCTAAAGTATCATATTTTTATTTTTTTCCTTTCCTATCTTTGTATTTCTTTTAATCTTTTATTCCCTTATAATAATTATTTCTTTCTTTTTATCATTTTTGTAAGATTTAATGTATTAAGTGTGTGGCCTCTACAAGTGTCGCAATATATTTACCTAAAATACTCCCATTCTTCTATATTTTCCATTGATTCCTTTTTTATTTTTTTATCCTTTTATATCTTTAATAACTATTTGTTTCTTTTTTATATATAAAAAATACATAATTTTAAAATTTAAATACTATTGTTTCAAATTAACATTTAAGAATATTAAATATTTTTTTTACTAAGCACACATAGAGTTCGCTAATTTTACTAGTTTTTTATTATTGTTTCTACTATATAAGATAGACTGAATTTATTTCCATATACTTTCACAAATATTAATCGCGCAATTATTAAATACTCTATAATTGATGATTTTGGGTAAAAACAGTAACATTCTATTGCATATAACGGTGAATGAAAACACATTTAATGGCGTTGTAATTATCAAGGTCATTAATTTCCTTTCTTTCCTCCCTCAAATAATTTACCTTCCGAATTTACTTTCCATAGTTAAATACGCGCGCATAGAATATGAAACTAAATTCAATATCAATAATGTTGTCAAAAATAAAAAATATAACATTAAAAAATTTGAAATTTAAGATATTAAAAATAATAGATTAGTAAGTAGTATTTTCTCAAAATTTTATTCAGAATCAATTAAGGAGACAAGACTATAATATATTACACACACACATTATATGGTAGATGTCTAAATAGGCTAATTATTTACTTTCTCCTACCCATTCTGGTGCCTCAACTAATATTTTTAAGAACCAGATCAGGTCAAACCCTGGCTGCGGTCCTGTGTGCTATATAGAAAGAACATGAACTGTCATTCACCATATATGTACATGACGAAGAAACTTCCCCTCAATATAATATATTGATCCGTGCAGCACACCCTTTATGATTACAACCAGTATATTAGCCCAAGGGATTATAATAAATGTGGTGATCTGGATAATTACTGAGATTCTTCTTCTTCTTAATTCGAGCCACTAGTCGAATTGTTCTTTCTGTTACAATTGTGCCGCAAGCCTAACGGAAAAAAGACTGTCAGAGAAGAAAGGCACATATACGTCCAACAACTTTTATTCCTTCATCTACAGGCAAAGCATATAACCAGTCTCCGATCTTTCCTCCTCCACCTTGCCGAACTCTGTCTGCCTTTCCGCCTCTTTTGATCGTCTGCAAGGATTTGAAACGATGAAAACTATCGCCGTTTGTTACAGCAAGCACGCGATTAAAGTTTCCGATTCTTATTGTTCAGGCCCTTCAACTCGGGCTTATACTTCCTCTCATGTGACCCCTTCAGTCCAGAATGCAGTTGCGTGCGTTTACAAAGTCAAACTCTCGACCCAGAAGCAGCTCCTGATCAGGGTCAGATGGTGCAAGCGGTTAAACCGGAGCTTCACTATTGGCATCTGCGACCACCCGTTCTCGTCTTCCAAATTCAGCAAAAGCTCCAGAATCGTGTGCAAGGAACGGGGTACAGAAACTTTCGAATCCGGCAGTTCGAGGATCGAGGTTTTTTGGGATCTTTGTGCTGCTAAATACGACTCCGGACCCGAACCCGTTGCCGGTTATTACATTGTCGTTTTGGTCAACTCGGAGCTGAGCCTAATTCTTGGAGACACGGATCGAGAATCGGAGGTCGAGAAATGCATTCCCGACACGCAAATATCTGACTTTTCATTAATTTCTCGCAGCGAACATTTTTCTGGTAATGCCGTGTACTCAACCAGGGCCAAATTCTGCGACACTGGAACTTGTCATGACATATTGGTCAGGTGCTCCGCAGAAGATAAGCATCCTGTCTTATCAGTTTATATAGATAAGAAGAACGCGATTGAAGTGAAGAGATTGAGGTGGAATTTTAGGGGGAATCAGACTATTTTCTTGGATGGGTTATTGGTGGATTTGATGTGGGACGTCCATGATTGGTTCTTCAGACCAACATCAGGGTGTGCTGTTTTCATGTTCAGGACAAGGAGTGGATTGGAAAGCAGGCTGTGGTTGGAGGAGAGGAACTCTGGGCAGAATGAACAGGAAAAGGTTGGCTTCTCTTTGATGATCTTTGCCAGTAGAAATCCTGATTGACTCCGTTGCTTTTTCTCGTCTTTTTTTTAGTTTTTCAGCTTTGATTTGCTTCATTTTCTCCTTTTTCTTTTTTCCTTTTTTTGGGATTTATGGTGCTATGGACTTAGAAAGAAAGCATAGAATGATCACTGATACAAATTCTATTGCCACAATAAGTATATATACATGTTTTCCTCAGTTGTAGGGGACAGAAAGATTGATCTGTAAATGTAGACACTTGTATCAAACGTCTTTACTTCACTAACTTCTGCACCGTGTTTCTGTTCCTCATTATCTACGTACAGATTTTGTTTTGTTTTTTGTTTTTTTTTTTTCTGGAGATATGTTTGATAATGTTGAGAGGGGATGAGGACTTGCTTTTCTTATGACGATTTTGTGAAATAAATTCTTGAATCTGATTATGTGGTTTCTGTTGTAGTCTCTGTTTTAACTTTCAGTTTCTGGTGAGAGAATGGCGCCCTCTGGAAACCTTTTAGCGTATATATATCTTTTTCATTCTCTTCTTCCTTCTAATACGTTGTGAAACAAACAAAAAATGGAAAATAGAAAAACAGGCAGCCTTTGATTTAGGTCGCTTTTGATTCATATCTTGGAATCGTATTCGAATTTGAAGTCATTTACCACGGGTTTGGAATTAAATCATTCAATCCAATGCACCATCTTGGTTCAATGAATGGAATCTATATCATTCTTCACTTGCTCCTTTAGAATGTAATATGTGAAAATTTCAATTTTCACTTTAACATGTATAAATTTAAAAAATGAACAATTGAAAATAAGCCTTGTATGTGTAAATTATTTATAAATTTTATATTTTTCTTAATTATAATGTTATAAGATTGTGTAATATTTTAAACAATAAAATAAACTTATTTAAAATTAAATAAATTCAGAAAATAAAAATAAATGCAAGAATGATTTGAAAGAAAAATAAATGCACACCAATTAAATGGGAGAAAAAAAATAAAAAAAATGGTTTGTCTAAAGCTCCCAAGCACAATATAAAAATATAGATAGTTTGGATGAAGAGAATGGTAAAAGATTAAAAAAAAAAAAAAACAAAGAAAGAAGAACACAATATGTTTAAAAAATAAGAGAAAACAAGAAAAAGTTTTTTTTTTTTTTTTGGAAAATTGGGTTAATTATTAATTTTACATTTTGATAAGTAAAATATAGGCAGAATTCTTAACTACGGTATAGTGTGTATTACATATTTATTAAATTAAAAAGACATAAGTGTTTTAAATAAGTTATGGAAATCATTTTACCAAACATCACCTTAGTTTAGTGTATTCTTCCAGGTAGGTGGGGAATAAAACATTAAGGATGTGATTGGGATTACAATTCCGAACTAAACATTTAACTTAATACATGCGGTAAGAAAAAAATTAGAGATTGAATAATTGAAAGTTTTAATGTGATTGGATGAGTTTTATAACAAAGAAGTATAATGAAATGTTTTATACAAAAATAACGATGTTACATGATGTGAGTTCTGTAAATCGATGTTATATCTTGTTAGAATAAAATATTGATAATGCGTGAATACATAGTCAAACGAATATATTGATACATGGCGGAGGGGAATAAGAATCTAGGCCAATTTCCTTTGTAGATTTTTATCTTGTCAGTAAGAATTTTGGTGCAGTTCGAGAGATTCTTCCAGGCCAAGATGGAGGGATGATGCGTTACAAAATATGTCATTTAGAGTTTGGGCTTATTCTCAATCCCAACCACAAATTCCTCAATCCAATCCACAAAATGTGTAGCCCCAGCCCCAAAACTACCCCCTACCATTCTTCTGTCACTCGTGCAATTGAGCTGGAACTAGCAATTGCAAAATCCAATTAAATATAAGCTGATTTTAAACAAGTATGACTATGGTGAAATTTGAATGTTTAAGTTGAGTGTGATAAATTCTTAAGTTTCGTTTGAATTTAACAAAATTCACTTAAATTAGTAAAAATCACACACTCTATGTGTGTGCAAACTTATTTGATAAATTATAAAGATTATTGTATTTTTAACAAAAAAAAAAAAAAGAATGACCAAAGAATTTGGAAAAAGAGAAAAGTTGAGTGAAAATATAAATAAAAAATAATAAGTTAAAAGAAAAGGAAAAAAGAAAAGGGAGAAAGCAAACAATAGAAAAATTAAAATAAAGATAAATGTATAATTTGGTATTATGCAACTAAAAATTCTTATTAACTTCATAATATTGTAAGTATAAGTTAAAAGGAAAGACAAAAAGAAAAGGATCAAGAAAAGGATAAAAATAAAAAAAAAATAGAGTAAGGATAATTGTATAATTTGACATTGTTCAACCAAGAATCCTTATTAACTTAATAATATAGTATAGATAATCCCAACTCAATTAAAACATGCATTTATTATTACTGTATATATAATACTTTTTTTATTTTCTATAAAACATGAGCTGCTAGAGAAAAATACATGATATTACTAAAAAATAACTTTCGTTCTATTTTACATAAAAGTAAAAACATTGAACCTTAACAAAAAAAAAAAAAAAACTTTGTTCACCTTGGCCAGCAAAAACGAAATGAAAATTTTGTTTTTTTAGGCATGATAAATAAAAAGTTTTCATATCTATAATTTTATAAATTATATAATTCTTATTTACAATTCTATTTATTTTATTATACATTTTTAAATTTGGTAACAAACAAAAGCAAATTTTTGAAGTTTAAAAGCGTTGTTTCTTTATATTTTCATGCAAATTTTTATACTGAATTCTACTATTGTTAAATCAGTTGGAAATGAACTGAACGCTCGTAAATATGTTAGCGAAGTTTGAGTCAAACAAAAGGAGAAGGTGCAAAAGGAAAGAAAAAATTAAAAAAAAAAAAGAATGAATAGAAAATGAAATAAAAATTGTTGGATTGATATATAATTTAATTATGCTAATTAATATATAAGATAATATTTTTCACAAGCCAAATTAATTATTTGGAGCAATGTATGATTTGTATGAAGTAATTGCTATAATTTATCAATTGTATATATTTTAGATTTATTACTTTTAATATGTCACGAAACAAAATAATATGCATATTCTTATTGTTTATTTATATTTTTTAACAATGGAGAATGTATAACCAAACGAGATGCATATCATTTGGTATGGGGACGTGCATATGCTTAACTATGTATTTAAGCATTAATTTGTGCAATCATTGTAGGTTAGAAAAATTTATAAGATTATTTATAAAACTAATGCTGGTATTATACATACATACATACATACATACATATTAGTATTTCTACACACATGTTGTGTCTGCCATCAAAAATATTATTTCAAATATAATATTTTATAAATAAAATATATATTAGATTGATTAGTATGTTTTACATATATTGTTTGATTGAAAATTTACATCAAACTTAAAGGAAAAAGTCAATACTTAATAATTTATACAAATTATCTTTAATAATAAAAGTAAATAGATTTGAAACAGAAACGACATCCCTAAAACTTAAAAGCAAAAAAGGAAAAAGAAAGAGATAAAGAAGTTCTAAATTGGTGTCGGGGTTCAAATGAAAAAATAAAAAAATAAATCAAATATAGGAAACAAATAAATAAAAAATAAAAAACAATAAAAGAAAAGTACTTGAAATATATAGATAACGAACAAGAAAATTGAAAGAAGAAAATATAATAAGTTAAATTTGATGGTGAAAATATTAAAAAAATATTATACATAAAATTTAGGGAAGGACAGTAAAAGAAGCATATAAAAGATCGGAATATACAGTAATTGAAGTTGAAAGTGAAGAATGTAAAAAATTATAATAAATTAAAATTTGAAGAGGAAAGCAAAATTTCAGGAGAAAGAAATAGAAATTAAATAAACGTTGAGGGTAGTTTAGTCTTTATATTTCAAGAGTAAAAAATATTTACTTTAGGAGTCTCATGCATTCTTAAATAATAATAGTGAAATTACGCACCCTGCGTGTGTAAAATTTTAAATAAATATTTAATTTTATTAAAAGTTAATTCTCAAAAATTAGTATTCAAATTTTAAAATTACAGAACATTTTTCATGAAAGGAGGCATTCAAGGATTATAGTTGGAAGAGTCACACACTTGATACATTAAATTTTATAAAAAGAAAAATTAAAGAAATTAATTATTGAGAAGCTGAAAAGTTAAAATGAATAAAAAAGTAGAAAAAGAAAATAATAGAAGAATACGAGTGGTTTAGAAAAGATACCACAAACTAATAAAATAAAAGGTGGTCATGTGAATAAACGTTGTGCAGCAAAAAATCAAACCTTCAAGTAACATACAGTAATAGATATATATATAGATATATGTTAATGTATGCAATCAGATTAATCCATTTCGACATACAATTTAACCATCAAGCTTGTGACCCAATAAACTACTAAATTTTCTGATTTGATCGCTAATTTAATTTTGAAAACATTGTCCTTGAATTAAATCCATCACGATTATTATTCACCCAACTTATATATATATATATATATATATATATATTGATTGTAGGACAAAATTGTTAGATAATAAAAAAACTTGGTGTAAGATAGAATAATTTGGATTAAATTGAATTTTGTAGGTTCTACTTTCTAATTTAAATTTTCTAATTCTTACTTTAAAAATGTTTGGCTTGAAATTAAACAATTTTCAAAGAAAAGGTTTGTACTTGATCTTTCTTGAGTGTTGTTAGGTTTTCAACAATATTGATTTTCGAGCTTAGCACCATGATTTTGGATCAAACGCTAAATTTGCGGAATTTGATGAAGAATACTTTGAATTTAATTACGAATTTCTTAAATTTGACAAAGAACGCGACAAACTTTTTAAAATTTGACAAATAACACTTTTAATATTTTTGGGAATTCTAAAGAGGATTTGAGAAACTTCAAATTTTCAGCTGCTTTACTTTCTAACTTATGTTCTTTTTTTTTTTTTTTTAACGGGTTTGACCCATATTTATAATTATAGGAGAAATAGAGTGCTGTATCAGTCTGCTAACGTGGTGCGATTTCATTGGCTATTAGAGTTTAGACTCTATCCAACAATTTAATAAAGTTTTCATCCCTTAAACTTCTAATAGGATTCTGTCACTTAAAATCTTCATCCCTTGAACTTCTAATAGAATTTTGCCACTTAGAATCTTCATCCCTTATACTTTTACAGGATTTTGCCACTTGCTGTCATTTGATTAGTCAATAAAAATATTAATTAATTATTTATTTATTTTAAGAATTGTATTTATTTAAATTTTTAAATAAATAAAAATTGATTTAATTAATATTTTAATATTATATTTTTCAAATGACATTATTTAATTGGCTATTAAATATATATATATATATATATATAGAGAGAGAGAGAGAGAGAGAGAGACACACACACACACACACACACACAAACCCCTACTTTTAGAGTGTTTGTTTGATAACTCATCTCCTAACAAATGTGCCACTGTTACCAAAATTGATCACCAGTTCGATCAGCAGTTAAATCATGCATGAAGTTTGTAAAACAGTGAGTACTACTTACCCGGTAAGTAGATTCACATTTCTACTAAATATGAGCATGTTACGCGCAACATATTTTTTTCTTAGTATTAAGTTTGCAAGAATGAAACATGTTCAACAAAAACTTCATGATTCTAAAATATTATTATAAACATTTTTTTTTTCAAAATGATTTGACAGTAAATGCCATAAAACGACATACATATAATAAGATCTAATATTTTCAAATCATTCATGAATACAGGTATCTTTAACTTACACATGCTCGTGAATATTTAGATAGCAAATCTCAATTACAACTAATTCCAAGGAGGGTCAAATAGATTGTTAAACACAATTGAGAGGGGTAAGTTTATTTTTTATTTTCTTAAATTTTGACTTTGATTGAGATAATTAGATTAATTCTCAACCTAAATTGAAAGGAGCTCAATGTAAAACTTCATTTGAGAGAGTTAGATTAATTTTTTATCCAAATTAAAATGAGCTCAATTTATAATTCTAATTAACAAGCAGTCAGATCATCGTAAACCATAATTGAGAAACTCATTCTTTTCTATTAGTTGCTCTAATCTCTCCGAGTATGAAAAAATTTATTGCTTTATGTTTTAACAAAATGGTAATACTTTATCAAAAAAATGTACGGATCAATGACCATAAAAGAACAGAGTTATTTTGCGCGAATTCATATTTTTCATAGCAGAATATTTTGTAAAACCCAATTTGAAAATTATCTTGATAAAAAGAAGTATACAACAAAGACCACACTGTGCAAGAAAAATATCCACTTATGAGATCAAATTATTTTCATAAAATAATAAAAAGAAGAATCTATTAGCAGAACATAGAAAGTTATTTTTTCTAATAGATAAACGAATCCACTTTTTTGAATTAAACTCTAAATGATTCAATTGAGGACTTTGTATGTGTTCCTTGGAATTTAATAAAACGAAAATATATTTCAAATTAAAATCTGACCTAAACAAACCGAATACTATTCCCCATAATTAATATATAAAGTGACCATGCTTATAGAATTTTGAATTCGCACTTCCAAAACTTTGCTGGACTGAGACGAGAATCGGGGACAACCCAACACCCCCGTCTCAGTTTGGGACAGATTAGATATGAGCTTTAGACAAAAAAATTGGATCATCCTAAGGCCGTTACAAAATCTTTCTCAAAGGCAGTAAATTCAGTTATTGTACATACTATTCCAAATTTGTTCCCATCTGAGATAGTATTTGTTGCCAACCATTTCGTGCCATGGTTCAGAGATTTTGTAAGTTTCATTCTGAATGCACCATGTTGCATGGTTGAATTTAATTTAACAAGGCAACTTTCATTTGTATGTCGAAATTATGATATCATTATTAAACTTTTTAATTTTACATGCCATTCAAAACATTCACGAATTGTTTTCAATAATAAAATGCAAATTTTTTTAAAAAATGAAAATATTATCCAAATTTGTCTCAATTCCATCTCAAGTTTGTTTCAAATCTGTTCCTTTTTTGTTCTCAAGTTATGCGCCAAAAAACTTATTCTGTCCAGAGCCCATCATAGCAATCGCTGCAACACTATCTCAAATTATCCATTCTAAATCTTGTCAGTATATTGCTATCTTGAAATTGTCCCATCCCCGTTCTAAATCTGTCTCAAATATTATTATCCCAAAAACTATCCCTAAATTAACCATAACAATAGTCTTAATTCTGTCATAAATGAAACCATTTCAAAATTGTCGCAACCTAAACCAAATTTTGGCATGGCTTCACTATTCGTTACAAAATTTTGAGATGATTTTTGGAAACTGTCTCTATTTTTGAAATGGCTAACCCGAGGCCATCTCAAATTCTAGACACGGCTTGCTGCACTTGTCTCTAATTTGGGGATTGCTTTTCTCGCAACCGTCGCAAATTATGTACGATGTGGTGTTTCAAAATGCATCGTGAACTGTCCAAATACCATCACAATTTTTTATTATTACTTTTTTTTGTGTGTGTGTGACGGCTTTTTCAAAAAAAGTCGTCCCAATTGCCTACCGCCGTCTAACAGAATTTTGGTAGTGACCCTCCTGTGCTTTTCTTTTTCTAGACAAACTCTATTATTTATTTTTGTTATTTGTCAAGTTTAACGGTATCCAGTGTATTTTAATTTAAACTCCAAATTATAAAATTTAGATTTTCAACCAAAATTAATTGTGATTATCGTTGTTCACTTAAGTCTTATATGTTTATCAACTTAATCATGCATTAATGAACTGAGAAAATATAATAAAGTTATTAGAAAACAGTCGCAAAATAATTATTATTCATTATTTAATAAGTTATCAAATACTATTGTCCAGTTATGTTTATATATATATATATATATACAAAAGTGATAATAATTAATAAAATAAAAAGTATATTAACAATTACAATTAATATATAAATATATATTATTTGTATATAAATAATTCTGAAAATTTATTTAAAATTATTAGTTTTTTAAAAAATTAAAGTAGATAAATATGTTAAACTGATTTGTACTTTATTAATAAATCACTCAACATAATATAATTTTGTTAGGATTTTATGTAGTGAGAGTGGTTGGGAGTGGAAGATTGGAAGCAACATGAAGCAAATTTATTAATTTATATATTGTTATATATGGTATAAATTTATTAAAATTATATAGAGTTTGGGCGGATGGAGGTCGAGGGTTGGCTCCTTTAAATTCCGGGATAGTAGCACGTATTGGCAAAGGTTTTAGGAAAGAAATCAGTAAGGGTTTGATACGAAGATTTAAAAATTGAAAATTATAATGAAATTTATAGTTATTGTTTGGATTATTTTATTAAAACAAAAATTTGTGAATCATATTTAGAAATTTAGAATTTTAAAAAAGTCGAAACTTGATTCTTGTATAATTTATCTAAAATATGCTAGTCACATTAATTAATAAATACATAATAGTTACACACGCACAAACTATATAAGTAAAGATAACACCTACATCTTCCTTACCAAAATTGAAAAATTACTATTTTAGACTAATAATTCAAAAATACTTTTATTTTCCCTCCTTTTAATTTATTATGTATTTTTTTCTTTTATTTTCATCTATATTCCATTTGGCTTATTAAAGTATCTTTATTTTATTTTATTTTTTAACTTTTTTCTATTTCTCTTTCTATCTTTTGACATATTTTGTTCTCTCTCTTTCTCCTTTCCTTCTTAATTTTTTATCTCTATTATTCAAGTTGATTTTTTTTTTTCATTTCTCTTATAACTTTTAACGTTTTTCATCCAAACTATATATATACTATTGAATTATATGGGTTTTAGACTAACTATTTTTTTTCTCCTTTTTCTATTAATGTATATCATTTATTTTTCTTTGATATTTTCCTTTTCTTTCAATGGTTTATATTTATTTTTATTTTCATACAATATTTAACCTTGAAAGAATTTTTTATTATTTAATATATTATAATTAAAAAAATATAAAATGCACAAATAATTTGCACATGCAAGATTTATTTTCAATTGTTTATTTTTTTATACACATCAAGTTTGAAATTAAAATTTTTTCATATTCCAATTCTAAAGAATCAACTGATCAAATATTAATTATGATAATAATATGCATTCTACTTATTCTACTTATTGAATCAAACAGATATATTAGAATAAATAACTTCATTGAGGTAAATAATTCTAAATTCAAATTCAATTACGAGATTCAAGCCAAACTCCCCCTAATATTTAAGCAAGGGTTTTGACAGTAGAGAACGCGTACACACACACAATTAATAGCTTTGAACGCATGTCATTATCATTATTTTGATTATTGCGAGAAATAATTTAATTATTGAATTATCAATTTTGTTGCGATCCACAAGTAATTATGTAAATTATCTCAAAATAATTAAGTAAAATGAGTAACAAAAAATGGTGGAAATGTTCCATTGATAATGAAGAAGAAACTAGTGAACCAAGGAACGAGGGGATGAAAATATAGAGAAAAAAAATCTCTCCCTTTTTCTTTATACGTGTGTACGTGCACATGATTTTAGTTTTATGTGTAATGTGTGAGTTCAAATATGTGGATGAGAAGAGTCCACGTCAAATTTAACAAAATTAAGATTATATTTTATTCACCATCTCTATTCTAATCTATGATAAAATTCAATTGACTCGTACTATGAACTTAACTATTAATTGTACATATGAATCAAATTCAAGGTGCATGCTTCGAATGTCAAACCAACGTACGAATCTGGCGCATCGAGTTTCTAATCTATCCCACACCTCACCAAAACGGGCTATCAAAAAAATATACTTAAAACTTGTGGATGGAAATTTTGATAAGAGTTTTAATAATCTTTGTGTTGGTGTAGTTAATTTGGTGACACTTATCGAGCCACATTCAATAGTTGAGGGGTTTTGGGACCTTAAAACAGTGTTTCATAGTTTTGGGAGACACGACAATACTCATTGTATAAATATAATTCTAATCCTATTAGGTGGGGTATTGCAATTCTGATTTTTAACTGCGCTGCTATGATTTGTTCTTACGATGTCGAGTTAAATAAGAGTTGATGATGGTGGGGCACACTGCACAGTAGTCAGTTCACACATACTTCCACCAAGTTCAAATTTGTCAGGATAAAAGTTTAAAATAATTATTTTAAATAATAGGTTTGACGTGGGCTATTCTTGATTCTTTGTGCGTCCTTTCTCGTGGTTTTTGTTTGCCAGTTATAGTAAAACTTCTGACCTCGCCATGGGCGCAAGGTTAGCTGTCCAGTCTAGTATTAGCCACCCAAAGCCACAAAATTAAAGCAAGACACGTGTGAAGTGTACCCCAAGATTCAATTTAGATTCGTGGGCAAAGCACGTACAATTACATATCTTACCCATGTATTATACAGTACGTTGAAATATAAAAGCGTTTTGTTTTATAATGTACAATTATTAAAATATTTTTGTCTCTTCAATAATTGTCTTTTTATTCAACTCTTTTAATTTTTATTTATTTCATGTCGTTCTCAATCTAATTCATTGTTTTGCCCAGGTTTCTCTCTTTTTCTTGTATACTTTGTACTCTACATTATACATTAGGACTCCCATGTTTCAAAGAGTTCTTTTTTCTTTTCATTCTCCATTATTTTCTAATATATTTTTTTTCATTATCCGTCTTATATTTTTATAATTTTCAATTCATTTTTTATCTTTTTATTTTTCATATATATTTTAATTCAAATTACTTTATTTTTTTTACAATTTGTTATGATAAATAAAATATTATAATGTATGAAAATTTTCAAACATGTATTGAGTGATTACCATTATTCATAGTATATATCAACAAAATAAAGGATTTTAACCAATGTATAATTATTAAAATCTTCTTAATTTTTTGTAATCTTCTTTTCACTCGACTTCCTCAATTCTAATTTATTCTATTTTTTTTTTTCAAATTTCCTTCTTTCTTTTGTCATCTTATAAATTTTATAGTAATATAAAACTTACATTTAAAATTATTATTGTTTTATTAATATATTCACAAGCAATGAATATCTTTCAATTTTACTTTATTATATATTTTTAGTTTTTATCTCTTATTTTGCAAATGATATGAAATATTATTTAAATACACACACACAAGGAAATATTACGCACATGTAGTTTAAAATATGTATTAAAATCAAATAATATAAAAGTAAATCAAATTAAATAATTTTAATATTTATTCATTTTATTTTTTTAATTTATATAGTTTAGTTATTTTTTGAAAATTGAATTCATATATTTACTTTCTTGTATTTATCATACAACAAATAATATTATTATCCTACTTTTTAAAAGAGTTTATTAAGTTGAATAAAAACTAATAAAAATTTATATTCATTTTGAATTCATATATTCATTTTAATTTTTTTTTAATATAGCTTAGTTATTTTTTTGAAAATGGATTTCATATATTTACTTTCTTGTGTTTATCATATTAAAAATTATATTATTATTGTACTTTTAAAAAAATTATTAAGTTAAATAAAAATTAATAAAAATTGAAATTTTAGATTATGACATCTTGAGTTTCAATGATAAATTAATCTTAATAATATATTTTAATTAAATAAAAGTAACGATTTTGGAAAATGTCATTTAAATTTTAATTTTTATAATAAGTTTTTGATGATAGGAAAATTATTTGACCATATATGTCATTTTAAATTTGTTAAATGAAGTAAAAATAAATAAAGAAAATTCAAATTTTTATTTATATGGAAGAAGATGGTGAAATGATGAATTAAAATTCATTCAAATTCAATCAAAAAATATAAGAACATGTTTTTGGTGAGAAGAACATATTTTTGATCATATATGTCATATATGAATTTTAACTCATCATTTCATCATCTTCTTCCATGTAAACATTTAAAATTCTTAATATAATTTTTTCATTAATGCATTACTAAATTTGATTTCTTTTTTCTTTTTTTGCCTTTGTTTTCTTATTCCAAAATATTATGTCAATATAGTTTTAATTATTATTTTTTAAAAATATTTTTGGCCTTTATAATTTAAATATTCATCATGTATATGCATAAGAATATTGATTATTTAAGTTATAGCATATTTGTTTATTTATTTAAAATTGTAGCACCTTATTGTACCATATTTCTTTCCTAATTGTTTTATATGATATTTTAGAATAATATAATTAATTACAAAATAAATCGAATAATATTCAAAGAATTATCTCAGATTTGATAAAAATAATGGTTGAATATTGAATCATTTTAGATATTTTATGATATATTATTTTAAGAATAATGTTCTTTATATAGAAAATTTATTATATTTTTTTAGTTTTAACTCATTATATATTTAATAATACTGATAATCAAATATTCATTCATTTCAAATATGTCACAACAAATATGAAATTTATTTTTATTCAAAGTTTAATTTTATTATTATAACTTTATTTATGCTGCTATTTGTCTTTCTTTTGTATTTTAATTTAATTGACATTTATACTTATAGTTTTTTAATAATATATTTTTATGTTTATTAGGTGATATGATCAAGACATCAATGCCTTCAAATAAATTTATTGTTATGCTTATAGAAATGCAATCATGAAACCAAATAATAATATAAAATGATCACCACAACCACATATTTTATAAATTTGATAATCAAAGTTTCATTTGTTTTAGACATTTTATTGTATATTGTTATAAAAATAGTGATGTCTTTATATAAGAAATTTGTTACTTTTGATATCTTTATCATATATATCTACTTTCTATATATTAGGCTATATTATGCAATTATGATTTAATTTATTCTAAATTCAAATATATAAACATTTTTAAAAAATTAGGATTCTATTAATTTTTTAATTTTACTTAATTTATAAATAATTTAAAATTTTATTAGTTTCCTACTACTTAAATATTTCTATTTTATATAACTTAAACATAATTATATTAGATTGAATATGTTGGAACTATATTAATCTTTCATTATTAAAATACATATTGATTAAAAGTCTATTTGATATAATTTAAAGATAATTATAAAAGTAGGTTAAATATATTGGGACTTTATTAATTTTCTATTACTAAAAGATAAATATTTTAAATAAAATTTTATTTTACCTATGTAACCTTTTTTATTATGATAAATATAGATATTTAATTAAGAATATATGTATATTTTCACAATTGGTAAAAATATTTATACTTTTTTATATAGTATAAATTATATTTTAACTCGTGATTATAACTATTTATTTTATCATTCATTGTTTAGTTAACTAATTTGATATCGTCGTCACATAAATATATTGAGCTACATGGTTACAAGGTGAATGCTTTTAAAACGAATTCATTGTTTTTTTAATACAATTATGTGCCCTTTATCACTAATATTTGTTACTACATCTTCTAGTTATATTTGCACCTGGTATGCATGCTACATGAGAATTACTTAAGTAACACAATATACTAACATTTCAATAATAAATAACAAGTAATTTCCCAACATGGTTCTCCTTACTTCTGATTTCCAAAATTATAATTTTAATTAACTATGTGATTTTGAAAGGAGGTGCACTTGGTTCGCCATAAAAGTACAGTTTTGGGCTCAATCACAGCATGGAGAAGGGAATCCACAGAGGACCCCACACGCACAAACACACAAGAAATGACAGCTATTTTGGCATTTTGAGAATGGATAATGCCCCGTGTGTGTTTTTAAAGAATGGTAATAAAGAAAGAAAATAAAAATTAAAAAATTGCCATAATTACTGTGTAATTTTTAATATTTCTAAAACAAAAGCGACTTCAAAAGAATAGACAAAAATTACTTCACAAGTATAAAGCTACTTCAGTCAGCATCATCTACTTTAACATGTGGTAATGGACATATATCTCCCTACTTACATAAATCTTTCCAGAAGGATTTGTCTTCTCGCTTCCGCAGCCACAACTGACTAATATGTCAGTGAGCTGAGAGAACGTGGGTGTGTCAGCAGATCTTGTCAAATGGCAAAATCTTACGTACAATTAATTAATTAATTTTTTTATTTTTAAATATAAAAAATGCATTAAAATAAAAATTACATAAAACATTAACTAAAATGAAAATTCAAAATAATTAGAAGTAAAAAAAATATATAAAAACCTTTGAAATGTTTAATTTCAGTTTTTCAATTAGTCAATTCTTTAAGTATAAAAAATAACAAATTATATGAAGTGCTAAATAAAATAAAAATATTATATATGTATTTTTTAATATTTTTTTATATAAAAATACTTGATGAATTAACAAATATATTTTTTTTAAAAAGTGTCTAACATCGTTTTTTTAATAAATGTGGTAGAAATTTTAAACATATTTAAATTTATTTATTTTAAGCATTTCAAAAATTTTGATAGTTTGTTTTATTCCAAGTTATTTTTATTTTTTTATTTGATGTTTCAACATGTATTTTTATTTGATGTATTTTTTATTTAGAAATTGGGAATGAACATGGTGCATATGCACCCAGCGTACTTCACCGGCGAGGAAAAAGATGAGAAGGCTAGAGAACGCGAGTGAAGTTTTGTATACTTCAAACCATGAGAGTAATCAATAGAAAATATAGGCTGCGATTGGATAAAGGTTCCTGTCCCATTTTTCATGTCTAATTTTTATTTTATTAAAAATATAGTTTATTTTGATCATATCTTTAATTTTTTTCTCTTTTTTCTATATCTCATTATTCTAACAATATTAACATCATTGAGTCACATGCTAATCTCACTTCCTTATACATTCCTATCTTTCTTACACACACTCTCTCCTCTCGTTTCTCCTGCCCACATATATATAATATGCATTATATTATATATAATATATTGCATAAATATAATATATATTATATGTATATATTATTATGTATGTATAATATATATATATGTAATATAGTATATTATATGTATATGTCATTATATACCTATAAAATATTATGTATTATATATATATATATATTAATTTATTAAATTAATTAAGAAATATTCATTTTTACATAAACAACTATCTATTATATCAATATAAATTTTTATTTATAACTACCTATCATATCACTATAATTATTATATTATCTCTAAAATACCATCTATTTACACATAATACCCCACTTTTCTTATCCCATATGCCTAAAATATTTTATCTCACTTTTTTTCCATTTATTCCAAGAATATTTTTTTCCTAAAATGGAGCATGTATCCAATCACAACCATAGTCTCTATATTTGTTTTAGTTTTTTGGTGTGTGTTTATAATAGTATATTTGGGTTGAGGATTTTATTAACGAAAAGAAAATATTAGAGAAAAAGAAAAGAAAATTGTAGAAATTTATAATCTCATATCTTGTTTGGTTCAAAAGATTTTAATGAAGAAAAGAAAATATTAAAAATGAAGAAATAAAATCAGGCAAAGTTTAAAATTAAATATTTGTATTGCAAAAAACAAGATAAATTATAAATGAATGGAAAAATGTAGGTCATGCAATTCTTTGATGAAGAAAAGAGAGTTAAAAATGATTTTTTTTCTCATTTTAGTCATTATTTTGTAAGAAAAAGAGTTTTCTCTTCAAATGTTAGAGTTTCCTTCAAATTTTCTTTTCCTTTATCTTTTGCTTATTAACCAAACAGTCAAAACTATTTCTTTTCCTTTCCTCTTTAAATTTCTAGAACCAAATACAGTGTAAGTATAATTTTATTAAGAATTGTGTAATGAAAAGAGAAAGAAGGAATTAACATTTAAAAAGTGTACGTTTTTTGGCGTGAAATTTGAAACAAATTTTTTCGGGGCGTTATTGAGAAATGTTACACTAGCATGATATACATACAGGAAACAGAGTAGACGTCACAAACTACCATGATAACATAATGAGAGAAAGTAAAGACATTTGTTCCACAGCTCAAGCCCAAACGATAAATGGCAGCCATGCCAGTTAACATCAGGCAGCATACTAATCAGAACTCAGAAGGCAGTAGTGATCTGGGAAAAGAGAGCCTTAAAATCATGGGTTGGTGTGCCAGTTCCTTCAGGCTTCGAGGAAAGGTCAAATGCTTTAAATTTCGCCTCCTCGAAGTTTAGTGCCTGTTCAGATATTTATATGTAATTAAGGACGTTTCAAACTAATGCAGACGTAAGGTACGGTACAGATAGAGTAGGAAGAAAACGGCAACTGCTATGGCAATTTACCTGAATGCAGACTTCAGCGACGTCAGCCCTTGCAATCATCGTTGTTTCTGTCTGAAGAAGTTCATCATCCTTTCCCACAAGTAATTCTCTGACGCCACCTTCTTTATCTTGCAAGCCTCCAGGCCTGTTTCAAGATAAAGTGATGGTGAACAACAGCCAACTGGTCCAGGAAGAAGATAATTATATACATATGCATATATCTACCAAGAATTGCCAAGGCTATGTTTGTTTCCTCACTAGCATGGGGATGAAAATTTGAGTGATTTGAATAGGGATAAAAATTATGTTTGTTTTGTACGATTTAGATGGGTAGAAAAATTATATATATATATATATATATATTTAATATGTAATAATAATTGAATGATGTGATATTACATAAACTTATAAAATAATAAAAAAAGAATATAAGTAAAAAAAATTATGGAAATATGTGTTCATTATATAATAAATAAGTATAATAATTGAAAAATTATGAGTCAAGTTATAAAGGGTAAGAGAAAGAAAATTTTGAATTTGAATAAAATTTGTATAATAAAATATTTAATTTGTAAGATTTTTAGTTGATAATAAATAGTGGTAAAATGGGAATCAAACATATCATAAGTTACTACTTTTACATGCATCAACAAACACAACATCATGGGATACAGTTGAGCACTTACATTAAGACAATCTCACGGTAACAGCTCGTGCAAATAAAAGTTAGAAAAGCCTCTAATACGTTAAACGGGCCCATTGTGTTTGTTACTGTTTTTTCCTTCCTACTACAGAACAGGCAGAATCTTTGATTATGATGGAGAAATTTGAATGATGTGGGGAAGATCTGATAGGCAAGTGTAACGAAGTCAAGAGAAAGATTTAATTGTTCAGTGAGAAGAAAAATAATGCACAGCGTGTTTTCAAATTCAAAGCTGGACAATAACGATCATCATGATTCGTGAGTCCCAAACGCAGTACTGTTGAGGAAAGTAGTATTGCAACTGTTTTCAGAATTTTCTTGTTGTAGGAGCAATGATATGCACATACCTAATTATGGTGTAGGGGATTCCTGAGTCAGCCAAGTATTGTTCGGCCTCTCTCTTCCAAATCTGTAATCAAAGGAGGAAGTCTTTTGAGAATGCAAAATAATTGGGTCTATGAGTCACGTTTTCTGTTATGCAAAAGCTTTTAAGAATACTACTCCCTCCATGAAGTACTGATTAGGAGTTCATAACCCATAAGAACAACATAAGAACCACCCCAACCCCTCTCTTATGGTTCAAGAACAAGTGCAGGGGTGCAAACTCGCTATCAAAAACAAGAACATAACACGAGGCAAGATAGGAACGAGCGAGGGGAAAAGGCATGCATACCAAGATATTTCCATTTCCCAAGCTATTTAAAGGATGGTTGGGGTCTGTTCCTCCCATTGAACCAACCAAGACTATCTGCTTCACTCCAGCAGCTTTGGCTGTTGATATGCGTGGGAATTCTTCAGAATAAGTGGATAACATAAAAAGCAATTAAGACCTGTAACTTCAGTAAAGATCCTCACCAGCATCTATTTGGTTCTTTTGACCAATCCAGTCAACCTAGAATCGAATAGACACATATTTCAGGAAGGTTAAAATAATGGACCTATAATGTAAGAGATCCACTAACAGGCTATATTGTAAATAAAAATCAATATAACCTGTTCAGGGAAAGCTCCATCTTCAAAATAGAATGCTCCATCTTCAAAATAAAAATCATTTCTTTCACCAGGAGGGTCAAACCCAGGTTTCATCTTCGGGACAGCACTTGTGAGCACTATGAGAGAATCGATACCTTGAATTGCTGAAACAATGCTCTCTGGGTTCCTTATATCCCCAATGTAAACGTCATCCGCTCCGCCAATCTTTTCCTTGCTCTCCTGAGTTCTTACTAAACCTCTAGCATTGTACTGGTCTGACCTCTCTTTCAGCTTCTTGTAAACAATTTGGCCTGCAACGATGAAGCAGCAGAAAAGAATGTCAGGATTCTCACATCACATGACAAGTGTCATCCAGCTAAAACTGAAGCAAAGAAACTGACGAACTACAGAAAATGCGGCATTGTTAATCAACTCAACCCAATAAAATAACAAATAGCCAGCCACCTGCTCCGAAAACCATGCACAAAGCATGGATTCTCATTAAGCAATGGAGGTGAACAAAAAAAGGGCTTTCGTCAAGATATCTGAACAATATTCTCCAAAGAACTGTAGTGAAAAGTGTAAACCTTATGACATGTTCATTTTGATTGATAATATAGGATAAATTTTTTTATCCAATCTAATCAAATAAAGATTCGCTATTAAATCATAAAATTGGATCATGTTCACTTTTAGGTATGGGAATTACATGAAAGCCCTTAATTCTACATGAAAGCTATGATTAACTAATTAAAGGGTTAGAAATTATATATATATATATATATATCATTTAAATTACTATTTTAATCTTAATACTAATAATTAAATAATATGTATAGTAAGGTTATAATGAAAAAATAAATGTAATCACAGTTAAATAATCAACCTTAATAAACATGATTGTTAAGGATTAATTAATTAATATAAATTTTTTTATCATTCAAAATAAACATTTGAATTATAATCATATTTCAAGAAAGTGAGCACAGCCTTGAGAAAACCTTCAACGTTACCTCGAAATCCTTCAACTATTGAATTAAGGTTTATTTGCCTTTTTTATCCTTTTTATAGCCAATGCTCACATTTAACACGGATTAATGCACGCCAAAGTAAAGAAAGAGTTAGCAGGGATGAGACCGTAAGATGCGCTTCAAGAAGAGGGGAACAACGTTCAGATTTTTCTCCTTTCCTTTCTCTATTTTTTTCCCTTTTAATAACATCAATCAGTAATTCAGCCTTGGTGAGATTGAATTTTGAGATTTGCAGAGAACCAAATAACTAGTTCTTGTTCAAAGTTTAACAAACGGAACCCAAATGCCCGAGGCCAGAAAGTCCAATTCATCCTCAAACAAATACATGGACAGCAATTTTAAAAAACCAGTAACAAGACCCATCAACTACCAGCACAAGAACAGGAGCCCACTAGAAAAAAGAACACGCAAATCAATCACGTAAAAAAACCCCTGCGCCACCAATCATTTAAATCCTGAAGAACGAACAGCACAGCTCAGCAACCGAAATCCGTCCGAACACACGCATTAGCACGACACGGGTATAATTCAGGAGGAAAGAAAGTCGAAAGCACTTTTATGCGAGCGGACCCATTAGAATATGAATACGTTCTTCTCAGTTTTCCACGGGAAATGTAGAACAGATTTGTTTTATTATTCTCTACCTTTATATTATTATTTTATGATTTTAAAATTTTAAAATCTAATTTCAAACCCATTGAAAACAGTGCTATTTCCTTGTACAGCTGCGAAGTTTAATGATCTTTTTATAGTTTATGATAGTTTTTCATTCAAAAATCATTCAAACATATATTAGATCTTTGTTTACACGTATAAGAATCATTTTTGTGGGTTTAAACCAATGAAAAGTGAGAAAAATTGAAAACTTTGCAAAAATGAAAATTGCGCTACCACACTACTAGGATTTGCAGCCATTAAGTGAGTTAGCAGTATCTTGAATATTGCCATTCTATTGCAAGAAAAAAGAATTGTCCTTGAGAAATCTAGTTTTTTAGTAGTAAGATTAAATAGAGCAAGATCAAAAGAAAGAAATCCAATATTTCTAGGGCTAGTGGGACAGACGTGATGTCTACTGTCCAAGTTGGCAAAGAAAAGAGTTTTTGATGCAATAAAAAAAGACATTAAAGGAGGATTTGCACTAAATGCCTCAATCACCAAGGCATTGGCATTAGAGGCGTAGAACTTTATTTTTTCTAAAACATATTGTTTAATTGGCCTGTTCTCTCATCTTGAATCTTAGATTCGAGTGGATCTTCCCATATCTACTCTTCGAATCAAGTTTTGATCAAGAGTAGATTGCTTGAGAAGCGAGAAGTGGTGATTAAGGTCAGCAGTAGGGCAAGTATTGTAGCCTTTACAATTGGCACTACTTCAGTTAGGTTATCATGTTGTCACATTTTAGGTCTAAGTGATTGTGTTTTGTGCTAAATAAACTAAAATTTTGTCTCTACACCTTCGCTAGTAAAAGAAGGTTGTATACTTTCTTTCAGGTACAATAAATGCTAAATTTATTATTGTAATAAAGTGATTGACATCACCTCATTGGTAAATGGCTTGTATTACCTCAATTTGAATGAGTGATGAATACTAGACCTAACAAATGAGCTAAGGATGGCTTAAATCATAAATATTTGTGGCATCTCAAATTAGGCCATATTACAAAGGCTAGGACTAACAAGTTGGAGAAAGATGGACTTATTAGCCCATTGAAAAATGAGCCTTATCCAACTCTCAAACCATGCATCTTAAGTAAGGTGACTGAAAGTCTATTAATGGACAAGTTTAGAAAGCCACATGGGTATGGGAGTCAATTCATACCGACATTTATAGGCCGTTTAATGAAATGGTAAGGAGAGGTTTTTATTATTTCATAACCTTTACTAATAATTATTTCAAGAATGGTTTTGTATATTTAATGAAGTACAAGTAGGGGTCCTTCATAGAATTCAAGGAATTCAAGATTAAAGTAGACAAACAAATTAGTAAGCATGTGAAGGCACTGCGATTGGATCGTGTAGGGAGTACACGAGTGCCAAGTATATGGAATTTCTCAAAGTAAATGGCATTGCATCACAACTTACACCTTGAGCAAATCCTTAACTAAATGATGTTGCTAAGCGTAAGAGTCAGACTTTGTTAGACTTAGTTCGATCTACGATAAGTTTCACCAACTTATCCATTTCTTTATGAGGACACACTCTCTTGACAGCTGCCTACATCTTGAATAAGATTCCCTTTAAGTCTGTTCCTTCAACTCTTAATGAGATGTGAAGTGGAAGAAAGTTGAGTCTGAAGCATATCAGAACTTAGAGATGTTTGTCTTACCTTGATAAGAACATGACAAATAAGTTAGAGGTGAATGCCATTATGAGTCACTTTGTGCTACGTCCCAAGAATACCAAAAGATATAAGTTCTACCTACTTAAAGACAGTAGAATTGTCGTTGGTTATTAGGTATGTTTTCTCACGTGAAAACAACCTTGTACCAAGAAAAAGTGGTAGAACAATAGTACTTAAGAAGGTTAAGCACAAGGAACAAAGAAGTAGGCCCACATGAGAATAACCTTGTATGATGCAACCATTGTAACAATTGGGTAGAATATCTCATTCACTAAAGAGAAATGGTTATCTCCTAGAAAATGAACAAGAGTTGTTTAAAATAGGAGGTGATGATCATGAAGATGATTTTTCCACCTTGGATCAAGTAATGGTAAATAAGGATTAAGCTAAGTGGGTTGAGGCTATGAAATTAGATATAGATTCTATCCATGTGAACCAAGTGTGAACCTTGGTGAATCCACTTAAGAGAATGGTTCAATTGGCAAGATAGAGACCTATAAGGCTAAGCTTGTGGCAAAGGGTTATAGTTAAAAAGAGGGAATTGACTATGAAGAAATCTTCTCACCAGTATCCATACTCAAATCTTTTTAGATTTTACTTATGATAGCCGCCCATTTGGCTTATGAAATTTGGTACATAAATGTCAAAATCACCTTTCTCAATGGATTGCTTGAGAAAGATGTTTATATGGAGCAATCAAATCATTTTACTTTATCAAGAATAAAGATGAGTCTTGCATTTGTAAGAAAGTTAGTTAGAGCATAATCACATTCCTAATGTTGTATGTGCATGACATACAACTAATATGGAATGGCGTTGTGATGTTAAACTCAATCAAAACATGGTTGTTTGGTACCTTTTATATGAAAAACTTAGGAAAAACGGCTTACATCTTGCGCATTTGTGTCATGGAGATACAATGAAGTGATTGTAAAGTCTCTCCCAAGTTTTGTACATAGACAAGATACTGAAAAGGTTTAATATAAAAGCTTGATGCGTGCAATGCTATATATAAGGCCAAAGGTCACCTATGCCAAAAGTGTTGCAAGTAGGTTTTAAGCAAGTTCTGATAATAAGTATTGGAATGTTTTCAAGTGTATCCTTAAGTACTTGAGATGCACTAAGGATATAGAATTTGAATATAAAGGTGGTAATCTACAAATAGACAGATGGACTAATCCACCTCTCAGTCAAAAGTGAATGATAGAAAATCTATCTCTGAATATTTAAACTACTTTTAATAAAGGAATAGTCAATTGAAAAAGTTCCAAACAGAGTGTGATTGTGGACTGCACCACTGAAGGCTGAACATATCATGGCAGGTGATATTGTGAAGGAGGTTGTTTAGATGAAAGAAATTCATAGCAAAACTTCAGGTAGTTCCACGTATGGATCGGCCATTACCACTTTATTATGACAACCATGGTGTGATTGCATAGGTGAGGGAACCTAGGTTTAATTAGAAATCTAATCACATGAAAAGGCATAATAATATTATTTAAGGAATATTGGAAATAACAATGTAGCTATGCAGAAAATATTTTTAATACACGCTGTGGCTGACCTTGCCTAGCCAGTGATTCAAATGTAGTTGGATTATCATCTTAAGAAGATATGTATGAGATACCATAACAATTAACATTAGCACTATTGGCCTTAGAGTACACATGGAAGATTGTTAGTGATATGTCCTCTAATGCCAACAGTCAATGGGGGATATTAGGGACATTATGATTGTATATGTATACTTTTATATTAATTAATAAAATATCAATTTATTCAACTAATCTTATGACAAATTTTCATGCATGTAAATATTGAATGACAAAAAATATTACATGTGCCCATGTAATTGAGTTAAGAAACCTTATTCATAAAATATTATGAATATAAATACAAGACTGTCTTAGTCACTAAAACCTACCCACGAGGCTCAAACACTCTAAAGAGTATTAGAGAGTTGGTATAACTTGCACACCTTGTATATATATAGTAAAGTGTCATGCAATTCAGTGTAAGATATTAAGAATACATGTATGTTGATATGTCATTAGGGAATGGGACATTATAACGTTTAGGTACAATCTCTCAAGCACCAGAAAAATATGGTTATATCATAAAAAAACGGACAAGAGTTGTTCGTAATTAAAGATATTAATCATGGAGATGATCCTTTTACCTATGATCAAGCAATAGTAGATAAAGACTCCGCCAAGTGACTGGAGGCTATGAAATCTGAAATAGATTCAAAGCATATGAACTAGGTTTGGGCTCTAGTGCATTCATTTGAGGGATTTATTCCCACTAGATGTAAGTGGATTTACAAGAGAAAAATTAGTATGACTAACGAGTTAAAGACTTAATAAGGTTGGGTTGGTGGCGAAGGGCTATAATCAAAAGGCAGGAATCGACTATGAGAAAACCTTCTCACCAGTAGCCATGCTAAAATCCATTTAGATTCTACTTGTATTAGCCACTAACTTAGAATGTGAGATTTGGCAAATTGATGTTAAAACTGCCTTTCTTAATGAGATGCTTGAGGAGAATATTTACATGGTGCGATCATGCGAATTTGAAGCCCAAGATGGATTTCATAAAGTATGCAAGTTTACGAGATCCATTTATGACCTTAAGCAAGCATTTAGGAGTTGAAATCTTCGCTTTGATGGTGTAGTCAATTTTTTTAGCTTTATCAAGAACAAAGCACTGCGTCTACAAGAAAGTTAGTGGAAACGCAATAAAATTCCTTATATTGTATGTGGATGACACACTACTGATAAGGAATCATGTTAGAATGTTAAGCTCAGTCAAGACTTAGTTATCTGAAATCTCATCCATGAAAGATTTGGGATAAACGACCTATATTTTGGGCATTCATGTCTATAAAGATAAGTGAATATTATTAGATCTTTCTTTAGCTTTGTATATAAACAAAGCAACAAAGATATTCAATATGAAAGCCTATAAAAAATGATTGCTACCATACAGAAACTGTATTCATCTCTCGAAATCTATGTGTCCAAAGATGAATGACGAGGGGAGGAGTAGGGAAGCTATTCCATATGCTTTAACTATAAAAAACCCGATGTATGCAATACTATATATGAGGTCGAATATCATTTATGTTGTAAGTATTACGAATAGGTTTCAGGCGAATCTGGGCAGAGAACATTGTAATGCCTTCAATTGTATCCTTAAGAACTTGAGAAGGACAAAGCGTATGATACTTATGCATAGAGATGGTGACTTAAGAGTAGATGGATATACCAACTTTTAGTCAAATGTGAATGATAGAAAGTCTATGTTTAGGTTTATATTTATTCTTAATGAAGGGCATCCAGTTGGAAAAATTCCAAACACAGTACGATTGTAAACTTCATCACTGAGGCTAAGTGTATTGCTGGGTGTCGTACTGCGAAAGAAGCTGTTTGGATAAGGAAGTTTGTAACAGAAACTTTAGGTAGTTCTAGATGTGGATCAGCTATTGCTACTTTATTGTGATAATGATGGCACGATCATACAAGCCAAGGAACTAAGGTCTCATCAAAAGTCCGACCACATAAAGAGGTATTACTACATTAATCAAGAAATCATTGGAAGAGGCGATGTAGTCATACAGAAAATAGCTTTAGCTGACAATATAGTTGACCCACTCACCAAGCCAATAACTTAAGTATAGTTGGATTGCCATCTTAACAAGATGGGTATTAGATATCATTGTAATTGGCATTAGTAGTATTGACATTAAGGTGCAAGTGAAAGATTTTTAGTGATATGCCTTCTTACAATAATAGAAAATGAGGGATATTAGAGAGCATTTGGTTGCATGTATACTTTTATTCAACTATTAATAAAATATTGACTTTTGTATTAATCTTCTAACAAGTTTTTACATGTGTGAGTTTTGATTGGCATAAAGTGATGCACGTGCTTATGTATTTGAGTCAAGAAGTCTTATTCAAAAAAAGTTATGAATATAAATATAAAGTTATCTTAGTATTCAATCATTAAAACTTGTTCACAAACACTCTAAAAGATATAAGAAAGTCGATATGATTTACACATCTTGTATTTGCAGGGTGAGTGTCATGTTGTTCAACATAAGATATTGAGAATACATATGTGGTGATATGTCATTAGAGAATAGGGCATTCGAATAATGACTTATAGAATAAAGTAGACATATGAAGTTCACTCTAACAATTAACGTCTTGCTTCATATTCATGTTAAGTACGTGTAGACTTTAAACTTGAGACAACATGGTTGTCCTGTACACATGACGATCAATGTGTCATTAGACTATTAAAGGTCAATGTCTATCTTGATATGAGATAAGGCCATGAACACAATGTGCTGTTACCTGGACGCGTATGAAGGTATGTGTGCATTCAATAAGAGATTTGTCTCTATAAAAGTGAGCAAGGTGTTTTTTCCTATGTAGTGGATGTTTTTTGAGACAAAAGCCCATGGTTAAAGCAATGTATGATTTGAAAGGAATTTTCAATAGAAACATTTATCGCATGAAAAAATGCCGACTGGTTAAATGACCAAGTTTGTGAGTTTGACTAAAGTTATAACTCTCGCTCGGTTGAAATAAAATAAGACAAAAGGTCTATGCGGCATGATACTTACAATTGGAAAGGTTAATTGTGATCTGATTTACTTTATCTTAATTAGATGTTACATATATCATTCGAGCTATGTTTGTTGTTAATTAAATATAAGTCTAGAGAATCACACACAAATGGTTGGGTTGTATTGCTAATGTTAAAATTGATGGATTACATACAAGGCATGAGAAGACTCATGGAATAAGTTTTTAGTTATAATTAGATTGAGCTAAATAATTTGGCATAGTGTTTGTTAATGATGATCATTAATTACAAGTGCAATGAAAATTTAATTTAATTAAATAAGATTAGTTAAATTAAATTAATTAGGCACAATTGGACTCTAATTATTAATGGAAACTAATAATTGAAGGACATCTGATTAATTTATTAATGAAATTAATAAATTAAAATTTATTGATTAATTTTAATTAAAGTGTTCATGTAGAAGGGTTTATAGAGCTCATACTCCAAACCCTTATATCATTATTGTTTAAAAGGATATTTAAAGAGTTTAAGACACATCTTTTACCCCTTGTACAAGAAAGAACAGCTCTTAGCCATTTCTTTCTTGTCAAAAGTTTTTATTGTCCAAAGTAATTTGAGTTAAAGTTTCACAAAAAAGAATTTTGTAAAGTGAAAAAAGAACTCGCAATGATTTAACTATGTGTACAGACTAAAGATCAAGATTTAAATGTTGTGATTCTAAAGATCACATTCAGATAGTTTAGTAACAAGTTTACACCTTTACTCATATTTATAATATTTTGCATATTTTGTAATAAAAATAGATAGGATTTGCTCGTTTATCATCTGTTACGTACGTACGATGTATTTATAGTTAAAACGTATTGATTTTTTCGAGGTAAATTCCACATAAATCCAGCGTTACCAACACAAGGACATAAGCCCACCTGATTTCAACGTGCAAATCAATCGTGTAAACAAACCCCTTACCCCACCAATCATATAAATCCCAAAGAACGAATACCACAGCTCAGCAATCGAAATCCATAAACTACAGGCATGAACATTAGCACGACACGAGCATGATTCAGAAGGAAAGAAGAGTCCAAGAAAGCATTTTTACCAGTTCTACCTCCGGCACCAGTAACGAGAACAGTGCTTTTGCTCAAGTCAGACATGGCAGCCACAGAAATTTCGCCTATGGTTTTCAGGTCTCGTGAGGGGAAAAAATTGGCAACCCAAAGCAGTAGAAAATTCGGTGTCTGGGGGCGCCAATATTTATTCTGCTGACCAAACAACACTTATTTATTTAAAATGAGCATGGCATTATACGAGCAACTTATAAAGCTCGTCTTTTTCTTAAAAGATTAATTTGGATAGATTATAATATTTGAATTAATCACATATTTTTTCCAAGTACGAAAATTTATAATAAAACAAGAACTCATACCAAAAATTACTAAAATAATGTAAAAATAATTTGATCCAATAAGTGTAATAAAATAATTTTAAAAAAAATCATTTCAAATTCTTGTTTCTTTAATTTAAAAATGTTAATAATAGCATACTTTGTGCAATTCAATTCTTTCAAATTATAATAGAAAGTAAAATTATTTAAAAATATAAATATAAGTGGAATTTTAAACAAATAGAAGAAAGGTAAAAAAAGAATAAATTATAAAATATAAAAAATAACAAGAAAATATAAATTTATATTATCGAGAACGAAGAAAAATACTCACATTCAAATAGAAATATTATATTAATTTGACAATATATAGATAGAGACAAATTAAATGTGATGTGATGTAAATGTTAAAAGAACCCATAATTCGAAGTGGGACCTGTAGTAAGTCCTTTGAAGCGATTGAATCGACAATGGGAATCTTATGCCGCAACCCAAATCCACTGTTTTGGCTACGGATGGCAAGTGGTTTCCACTTCCTGGTTCCAAGCGCCAAGTGGTGTTGTAAATCAGGTGGTCCTTTGCCTCTGGTTTTTGACCTCTCTACCAAGCACAACATTCCACGTGGATTTCCTATTAATTACTATCTAAGACGAGGCCACGCAGGCCAATTTTAAAGTTCTAAAAAAAGAATGAAAAGGGGTTGGGACAAATTTATATATTGTACGTGTTGCGCCATTCTCATAGAATATAACTCACTCATGTGTGAGTGTTTGGAAAAAAGTTGACTAAAATGACACAGCTCATACTAAAATCATCGAATGCTCAAAGGGCAAAATTCATTTATGTGAATGATAGAGGAAAATCAGTTAGGTCATGCTTACTTCATTGGGCAGGTAAGAGTTTTAAAAGGATTATTTTTATAAATTATTTTATTGTATCTATTGAATAAGATTATTTCTCATATGTGTTAAAATAAGTTTTTAATTAATCAAAGATTTCCATTATTTAAAGTGAATGTACTATTATTTTATATATAATTATCAATTTAATCTAATCATTTAAAATATATATGCCCTTGGAAAACTATGCACATTACTCTGTGAATTTTCAAAGATAGCCAAAAGTTGGACCAACTTATATCTCTTCCTCCATTTTCTAACTCGTTATGATTATTCCAACTAGAATTTTCTGACAACATTTTATGAAAAAAAAAATTCTTTATTGTTAAATTATTGTTGATATATTTTACACAACTACGTACATGTAAAATATGATTATCAATAATTTTCAAACTCACTTAGTCACTTGAGATTGATGTCCAAATTGGATGACTTTAATTAAAGAACTTGAAAACCAATCTCAGGACATGGATGGTCGCCAAATAGACATTTGGAGAATACGTGAAAATCTTGAAGAATTTGGTTGTTGACGTAGTTTGGATGGAAGCAAGTTGGATCATCACAAACAACTAATGGATATGCATTAGAAACCTATACTTATCCCAAAATCTTACCAAAATGTCATGCTAGACATTACAACATTAGTGTGACACTTATCTCCGACTAAGATTATAGAAATCAAAACTTATCTACATGATTTCTCTTAAAATGGAATATTTACAATTTACAAATATAAATAATTGATGATCCTAAACGTAGTGTACAACCAATTGAAGATTTTATCCGTTAATCATGAAAAGAGCTAGTCATCTTGAGCAACAATCTTTGCTTTTGAGTTTTGTATAAGTAAACAACCTTATTACAATACAAATCCATTGAGTGTGTAAAAATTTAAACTAAAGATAGTTAAATAAAGTACAAAAGTTTTGATGTATCCGATTGTTTTAATCATCTTAGGAAAGGTATTATGTAAATGTAATTAGAATACATCTTGTTTTTTATTATACCTTGGTTAAGTTAATAGAGTTATGTTGACTTAGTGTCCATTCGTATAAAAATAAAATTTCAAATTATGTTAACAAATTTGATATTTTATTTATTATTTTTATTATTAGTGGGCACGTGTATGCTGTGTTTCTGGAAATCCACAATTAATTAACAACGTCATCGCTGCGTTTTCACTTCATCGAAGGAAGGAAGAAACATTAGTTATCATTGTAAAAAATACGTATTAGAATAGCTGAAAAGGGTAAGTCAAAATACAAAATAGGATGCCCAAATGTTACGAGGGTTAAGATAGTAAAATCATAAATTTGCCACAGAAACGGGTCCCCGGGTCGAGATAGAAGGTCCATCCGATTATATAATGGCCCTAAAGCCGTCCCCTCTACGCTCGCCCCACAAATTCTTGTTTCCGTCTCGCTTACTCTGCTGCCCTCGATTTTCTTCCCTTCTCAGATTTTTCTTGCAAACATGTCTTGCTACAGGGGAAAGTACGCTGGTAAAATTTCTCTGCACTCCACCTAATTTAATCTTTAATTATCTCTGGTGTTGGCTAGTGGTTGTGTATGATAAATGTTGGGTCTTTTTTTAACGGCCTTGGTTTCTCTCTTTCTGTTTTTTATTTGTGCTGATTTCAGATCTGACATTTCAGAGTGATAGTTTTTCTTGGAATACTATTTTTTACATCTTTTGAAGGATTCCTTGTTGTCCGATCTGTTAATTGTATAAATCATCTGTAATTTTAAGCTCGTGATTGGAAAGATGCCAACTTGGTGGAAAACTCTGTAAGTATTTTCTTCGTTTTGTTGAAAAACCCTTTTTCTTTTTAAAGATGAATTTTGGATGGATCTTTGTGTGGGCATGTTTAAATTTGGTGCTCGTTTAGTCATGCTTAACGCTTATCTGTTGATAGATGCACCTTTTGGCGGTTGATATACTTGGAAATAAATTTTTCCCATGAATTCTTTGTCTCTCTTTGGTTGATTCCACATGACAAGTAATTCTTGTGTCGCTGCAGATCTTGGTTCGGTTTGGCTTTATATTTCGAACTCAGAGTTTGTTAATTGTATCTTTTCAACTGACTATTCCATGGTCCATTAGTGGATCAATTTGACTTCCTTCCTATTTCTTTTGGCTCTAGATTTGTAACACGATTTTGTTAAATGTATCTTTTTAACTCACGTTGCCATGGGTTGATTAAGGGATCAGTTTTACCTTTTTTTTCCTAGTTTTGTTTTCATAGTTAGGCAATGTCCAGATTGGATTTTAAATTGTTGCCAAATATTCTGTTCATTTAGTGAAGAGACTTTGAATATCAATTGTCTACTTTGTTGCTTAAGTTGGCTTCTCTGTCTAGAACCTGAAAATGGTATGCATGCTGTGAGAATTACATTAGGACAACCTAAATTTTTTGTGTTTCTATATTTGCTCGGACGTTGAGTTAACCAGAAATAGCATGGTTTGTAATTTGGAAAACATCAAGAAATTAATGCATATAGCTGACCCAGGAAATGACCTATACTCATTTAGGACTACTGTGATTTTTTTTCCCTTTTAGTTTACATAATTCAATATCTACTATTACATTGAAGTTTTTCCCTTTTTTCCCCCTCCTTATTACGTGGCTGTACTTCCTCTCGGTCAAATGCTAAAACATTGTTCTTTTTGCAGATGAGCTTATTGCTAATGCTGCATACATTGGTACTCCTGGAAAGGGTATCCTTGCTGCTGATGAGTCTACTGGGACAATTGGAAAGCGTTTGTCTAGCATCAATGTGGAGAATGTAGAGTCAAACAGAAGGGCCCTCCGTGAGCTCCTTTTCACTACCCCTGGTGCCCTCCAGTACCTTAGTGGGGTTATCCTTTTTGAGGAAACTTTATATCAGAAAACTGCTGCAGGTATATATTTCGTTCATAAGGCTTGAGTAATTACAATTGAAAAGGGGAGATAGTCATTAGTCATTGCATATATATGTGCATTCATCTTCTGCTGTTGAATTTATATTACTAAGTTAAAATTATATTTTTTTGTTATGAACTTCTAGGCAAGCCCTTTGTTGATGTCTTGAAAGAGGGTGGTGTCCTCCCTGGTATCAAGGTTGACAAGGGTACCGTAGAGCTTGCTGGTACCCATGGCGAGACCACTACCCAAGGTCTTGATGGGCTTGCCCAGCGTTGCCAACAATACTATGCTGCTGGTGCAAGGTTTGCTAAATGGAGAGCTGTGTTGAAGATTGGTCCCAACGAACCTTCACAGCTTGCTATCAATGAAAATGCCAATGGCCTAGCGCGCTATGCTATCATCTGCCAGGAGAATGGTTTGGTACCCATCGTGGAGCCTGAGATCCTTGTTGACGGCCCCCATGACATTAACAAGTGTGCTGACGTGACAGAACGCGTTCTTGCGGCTTGCTACAAGGCACTCAATGACCACCATGTTCTCCTGGAGGGAACTCTGTTGAAGCCTAATATGGTCACTCCTGGCTCCGATTCCCCAAAGGTTGCACCTGATGTTGTTGCCGAGTACACGGTTCGCGCCTTGCAACGCACAATGCCTGCTGCTGTTCCTGCAGTAGTGTTTTTGTCTGGTGGGCAGAGCGAAGAAGAGGCCACACTCAACCTTAATGCCATGAACAAGCTAAAGGCCAAGAAGCCTTGGAGTCTTTCTTTCTCATTTGGGCGAGCTCTCCAGCAGAGCACCCTCAAGACATGGGCCGGAAAGGAGGAAAATGTTGCAAAAGCCCAGGCTGCATTCCTCGCAAGGTGTAAGGCCAACTCTGAAGCAACCCTTGGAACGTACCTGGGCGGGGGCGCTTTGAGTGAGGCTGCATCCGAGAGCCTCCATGTCAAAGACTACAAGTACTAGGCCGAGCTCCGGTTTACCCTGCATGTTTCTGCTTTATTGCAGATAGCATTGTCCCCAAGCTACTTTTCAACCTTCTCTACATTTTATGCATGTTTTTGCATGTTTGTAGACTTTTTTTCACCCAATAAGTTTGATGAGGAACAAGTGCTGTGAGATTCGGTGATCTTTTGTTGGTTGCTCTTTTTGTGTGTAATGTTGTCTGCTGTTTTTAACCATATTATGGGCAACGAGAGCCAAAATCTATGTTTGGACGTTAATTTAGTACAATTTTGATTTCATCAAAGTTGACATTTTTAAATGTGTTGCTTATTAAAGTAGTTATTTTGTATCTCAGAATGTAAGTCTGATTGAGGATTGAGATTAAGTTTAGAGGCGAACATCATCATATGAAAGCAACTGTGTAAGATTGTAGATGCATGCTAAGAATGACAGGAGTAGCCTTATCGTTGTGGAAGAAGAGGACGTCGAAGAAGAAAAATGCTTTCCGACCTAACCTCTGCTTCTGAGGTGGGCCTGAGTATGCTAGGATTCCCCCGTTCTGTGTTGTAATCAACTTTAAGAAACGCAATGGCCAGTCAGGAAATGAGCGCATGACTGCACCTTCAACCTCTTCAATGTCATTTAATTCAGGCCATGTTTGGAAGGGGTGTTTTGGTGGGAAATAATGTTTGTGAAGAGTTATGAATAATGAATGGTATGTTTGGTAATAAAATTTTAACGTGGTGAAAACTTTAATTTATTTGAACGTTTAGATAAAATAGAATCACTATTTCATAATTGTATTTAGGCGTCTATCCAAGCACGGCCAAGTTTGCTTATTTTTTCCCACTCGCCTTTCTTGCTTGATCTTCGACTTCGCCAATCGACAACTGCTGTGCTGCTTGAGCACCTTTTGGATCTCAAAATTTCTAGATTATCTTCGGCTCCAGCGCGGTGGAGCTTGATTTGCCAAGCCTCCGGTCGAGTGATGGCCTTGTTTTGCTGAAATTTTGACTATGTTTTTAAATTTACCACATAATGGTTATATCTTGTAAATTTGTTATTTATTTTACACAATCTCTACTAAAAACCCATTTAAAAATACATGTCCAAAAATTAATCGAATTTAGAAAAATACTCACAGACACACACATATCAAATTAAGTGCAAAACAGAGACAATTTGTAGACCAAACCCGTAGCAAACTGTTACAAATGCACATTATCAATTTCTCTACGTATTATTCCATGCCAACTTAGCAGCAAAGAAAAAAAAAAAAATGCATTTCCAACTCTCCAAATTTGGGATTATGAAAAGGTTGTGTTTCTAGGAGAGGCATAGCCAGTTTCTCAGAAGTGTCAGTGTGTAGTCAAATCAAATGGGAATCCCACGCCAAACAATTGGACATTGATTACGCAACTTCCGTTGGGCAAAATACTTGTTTGAAGTCTTTTACCGTCAGCTTCCATTTGGCTGCCAATGGCCAAATTCTCTGGGGAGCTATTCAAGTTCATTGGGAGCATCAAAGGCGAGGAATATGGAAATTGAAAATATTTGGACATTTTTCGGTGGACTCAGTTTAGCTGGCTTTGAACAAAGAGACAAAAAAATGCGAGGGGGTCCTTGAATCTTGAAGGGATTTAAAGCGTCAATTTCTATTGCTTCAATTGAGATATTTAAGTGACATAGTGTTGTCATTATTTTAATACAATTATGGGGCACTGACATGGAAACTTTAATAGAATTTTGAAATTATGGTAACCTGTCTAGGGAATGTTGTACTGCTAATTGCCCCCGCAACCTGCCAAAGTTGTGTTGCTGATCTCCCATCCAAATTATGGAGATTCTTTAGTGACTTGCTAATTTAATGAAGATTCGATTAATTAGTTTCGATAAAATTCACTTGTCTTATTTCTTGGAAATCGAAGAAGGGAATTTCAAATATGGTGCACAATTGCTCCAGACGTTGAGAGTAACAATTTGGATATTTTGAAAATATTCAATAAAATTTTGTGAGGACTTATTACCATTTTCTAGACTATAAGAATGAATAATTTTTAAAAACACATGGGTTTGAAAAGAGAAAATATATGGGTTTGAGAGACCTCATCAGATTGATTGAAAATCGCATGCTTTTTAAGTAAATTACATCATTAAGAGTTCAAATAGGATTTCTTGCCAACATCACTAGGTGAAGTTCAAGCTTGTGGCCAAATGATTTGCTAAGGTTTTCCCTTCAAAGTTCTAATTGAAGAAACATTTCTTGGGAGAGGAAAGCTTGCATTCAACGCTCGTAGTTAAGTCAAAAAAGAGTCATAGTTACGTAGAGGTAAGTGAATTTGCTACATAGAAGAATTAGACTACAAATGCATTTTTGAATTTGTGGAGCTAATTGTTGTTAACAATTATTGTAACACATTTGTTAGTGAAATTTTTATAAGGGTGGCCCTATAAATGTAGGAATGTTATATTCAAACTTTGTAAACAAACATTGGTGTCTCTATTTACTAATCTATTGCATGTGTAAATATGTGGTATTAATTAATCGAACATAACTTACCGTGTAATCTCATAGACCAACTAAAAAGATTCATACACATTGGGCTTGAGCTGAGTCAAAATAAAAATTTTAGAATCGAACTTGGTTAACATAATTCAAGTCAAGTTTGAATTTGAGCTCCAAAAAAGCTATTTTGAGTTCAAACTCAAATTTGAATACATAATTTTTAATATTTTAGAATATTTTTACTAAAAATTTAATAACATATTTGTAAATTTTGTAAGTGAATCACTAAACTAAAGTAACGAGGCATTCGGAAGCGACTAGTCGCTTTTGGGTTATATTTGTTCAATCTAATATTTAAAATTATAAAATTAATATTAATTTAAAATGTTATTAAATTTTAAACAACTTTTAAAATTATATGAATTTAAAATCACATGTCCACTTATTAATTACCATAATAATGTAACCTAATTATGTATATATGATTTATAAAATGAACAAATATTACCATTTTAATTAATTTATAAGTCTTTTTGCAAATACTTAATCAAAAGATTATTTTTGTCTTGAATTAAATAATATGAGAAGTCGACAATAACTGTATAATATGTATGTAAGTATGTTATTAAATAAACATAGTTAATATATATATATGTGTGTGTGTGTGTGTGTAAGTATTTTATTAAATAAATATAGCTAATATACACTAATGTATGTTATGTGTATTATATTAAATTATTATTCATAAAAAATAGAGAGTAACAAAACATGCATTGATAGAACTAGTTTTTCTATATGTTTCACATAATATTTATAAAAATACTCCACTATTACTATTATATAATTTAAATAAAACGTATTTAATAAATCTAAATTTAATACATTATACATAATTGATAATATTAATTTGATTATTATAAATATATATGAATAAATAAAATATTTTATGACTAATGATATAAAAATGTTTTAAAATAAAAAATTTTCGAGTTGGGTTGTGAGCTTTTAGAGAGAGATAATTAAGCTTAAACTTACAAAAAATTGGAATTGAGTTATGTTCAAAATTATTCAATTCCAATATTATACATATGTATATTATATAATCAAATATGAGTCCGACTTTTCACGTACTCTTATGTAAAATTACTAAATTAGTCTTCCTTAGGAAAACTTTTGTTTTCCTCTTTTATTTAATGAAATGTGCTATTTCTTATTTCAATTCTTTATTTACCTTCCATTTGACTCATTAAACTATCTTTATTTTTTTTCATTATTTTTAATTTTTCTCTATCTTTTAATATATATATATATTTATATTTTTTCTATTCTCTATGTGACTTCTTTTTATCTTTCTCTTTAATTTTTTGAGCTTTTTATTCAAATATTTTATACTATTAAATTATGCTTGAAGGCATTAGACTTACCAATTTTGTCTTTTTTCTCCTTTTTCTAGTAATGTATAGCATTTATTTTGCTTTGGTATTTTCTTTTTCTTTCAACAATTAATTATATTTCTTTTTTATTTTTCTAATATTATTTAATATTGAATACTTGTATTTATATTATTTAATTATAATTAATTTAGAATATATTATAATGAATAAAAATATTAATTTTATAAATAATGTACACTTGAAAAGTTTATTCTTTCAATTGTCTATTTTTTTTAAAAATTTATACAGGTTAAGATTAAAATTGAAAAATTATCATATTTTATCTCGAAAAAGCCAACAATATATTGAATCAAACAAAAATATAATGATACATATTCAAGTAACAACTACAGTAATGATACATATTCTATATATTGAATCAAACAAATATATTAGAATGAACTATTCTATTTCAAATCTAAGAGGAACGATTTAAATTCTGAATCCAATTCTATGATGTAATCCAAATGCTACCTTAGTTTCAATTAGCATGGTGGCACAAATGTTTCTACCTTCTTCTCTCTCTATTTCTATGAGTATCGCCTTGGCGGGTAAGAGGGATAACAAGAGTGAAAAGTGATGTATAGAAAGATAAATAATCTTTTCACTTGTGGTTAAAGATGTAGAGTCTTTATAAATATATCGTCCATAGAAGAAGGGTTAATGATTCAATTCCGATGGAGGGAAAAATAGTAGACATATTAATCCAAAAGTATTAAGTTGCATGAAAAGGGATGAAAATAATAGTCTTAAATTACTAAGGCTTTGTTTATTTTCTAATTTCACAGTATTCTTACTCATTCAAAATTTTATCCATTAAACATCTTACACAATAACGCTTTCATTCAAATTCATATTTAAAATTTCCTTTTTTACATGTATAACTAATCAATTATTATTTATTTATTACATATATTCATAATTAAACCATCATAAACACACACATAGTGACACACACACACACACACATATATATTTATTGTAAACATATATATTATCACATCATTTAGTTATTATTATATATTATATACATATAAAATATTCAAATTCAAAAAATTTCAAAAATTTCCACCCTTTTACATTTTAATATTAGACACTATTACATAATTTTCATATATATCAAAATCTCTACCACTTCCATACCCACCAAATCACCAATTCAAACATACCTTACAAAGTTAAAACATTCGAGAAAATATGCATGTTACGATAATTGCTGGCATATGGAACTGAAGTGACTGAAGTTTCTCTTCATAACACAGCTTCAAGTGACAAACCCATTAATTTATGTAGTTGATCAGACAATGCATGGCATCACAATGTACATACAAACAAACAGACCTTTCAACTTGCAAAATAGGCTATAACTTGAATGGATTCTATAAGAATCTGTTTTTGCAGGAACACTATCTGATAATGGTTTGTTCAAATCCAAACAATTTTTTCCCCTCATTTAAGTAAATCTATGTTCTGATCAATGATGCCAATCTAATCATCTAAATGTGCTTCCCATCAATTACATGCGTACAAACAGACAGATGACGCATAGGTATGTAAGTCATCAGTGTGTGTATCATATTTTCTGCTGGAATAATAAAAAAAGGAATATTAATGTAGGAGATAAATAAAATGTGAAAAATTAATTAATGAGAGGAACTCCGTGAAAGAGAGAGAGAGAGAGAGAGAGCTTTGTTTGTTTTTATTTTTGCATGTGTTTTTATGCATACTTTGTTAAAAATTTGAGTAAAAATAAAAAGAAAAAGAAAAAATTAAACAAATATACTGATTGATATAAATATATATAGAGGAAAAAAGAAAACAAACATATACTTTCACTTTGTTTGAATGACCTGGTGAAGCAATACAGTTTAAGTACAACTTGCGGGATTCAACAACTGCACTCTCTAATCTATTCTGTCAGACAAACAGATAATTAAACACATCCACGAATAAGCAAAACGTGCTTAAAAAGTCTACCAGAATTAATGAAGTGGTCAAATTGTGAAGATTTCATGGGTTTCTGCAGTGTTAATTATACATAATTTCATCAGCAAGTAAAACGCGAGGAAAATCAAACTCTAATCGATGTCGGTTTTCCATCACAAATTTCATTATTATTATAAATATTGAAATTGGAAGAGTATTATTCATGAGAGCCCTTTTTAGGTTCTGAATATCTGATTTCATGGGTTTCTATAGGTTGCAGGTGTAGAATGCGTCTTCCAAGTGCGACAATGCCTCGATCAACTCTTACTGCTCGAATGGATGGATAGGAGTGAATAATTCTATTTAACGAAATGGCCATTATTTGACCTCTCTTGGGTGCAAATAAATATACGACAAGTTGGAGATTTGCTAGCATTGCAAACCATACAAAACGATGAAACAAATTGAATTTGAAATCACTTTTTTCTTTCCAGATCATGTACGAAACTTTCTCGTTTTTTTGTTTACACTTCAATTATAACAAAGAATGTGAAATTTCAAAACAAGTTGGAAACTGAGTTGTAACAAAGAGTAGGAATTAATTGATAAATCTTTCCAATAATTATTTTCCTAAGGATTTTTCTTTTATACCACGACTGTCACGCATATGTAAGATCCAAATTCCAATATCTTCACATTACATCCACCTACACAACAAATTAAATATGTACGAAGAAATTAATGAATCTTTGCCTTAATGCAGTGACCAAATAATACACAGACAAATTATACATGCAAACACACCCATGTTAAATCAGCCGCTCTCATAAAATTTCCCTGGCTGTGGACAGCATTTCGACAAAAAAGGCATACACACAAGATACTTAATATCATCACAGGATCACAAACTACAGGCCCAGAGTACATAACCACTAGAAGAATTCAACACAGAACTAACAATAATGGAAAAACAATTGAGCAACCCTACTTCAATGTCACCTTCTTAATTATGCATTTCCCTTCAGTCACCTCATTCAGTATACCAAGGCAGATCCTGATCTCATCCCATAAAAAGCTGGCAACCATGGTTAAATTTCTACCTCCGAATTTGTAAGTTATTTGTTCATTCAGCCCTCATGCAGCTGCTTATGCAATTCTTTCCCATATATCTTGATCAGAATAACAAGTTTGGAGCGAGTTTCAATCCAGAATTCTTCCATAAGCATCCCCCATGAAGTACCTAAAGCAATTGTCGCTCATGGCATTGCCTGTACTATTAGTATTGGGAGATGAGCTTGCATGATCATTAAGCTGCCTTGTTGCATGATCAACGCCTTGTTCGCTAGTGTCACATGAGTAGACTCCACCACCCTTCTGATTGGAAATTGGCTCATGATTCTGATAGTATGTGCAGCCTTTTGGTTCCTCCTTTCTTTTCTTGTTGCACTTGAGCACATAATTATTGACACCATCCCACTTATCTTTGCACATCAGGCCACTCCTGTCATGTCCAACACAAGCCATTTTGCTTGCAATTTCCTCCCACAGCACCTCTTCTGATACTCCTCTTTGCCGGAACTTCTCATCCATGCATGTTCTCAACTGAATCAATCTAGCAACCTCACTTTCTGGCCAGACATCGCCTTTCGCCGAGTTAGTCATCGTCTCACTCCCGTCATCGTTCTGGTTGCTGGTCTCGGCCGCCATCAGCTCCTGCCGGGACGAAGCCCTCAATTCTTTTCCGGTCAGTTTGTGCAAAGCTTCCATGAGAGCAGCATCCCGAGCTTCGATCCACGCTCTTTCATTGGCCCAGAATTTGTGCTCTCTGTCCATCCTGGCAGCCTCTTGTTTCCTCCATTCGTCCTCTCTTAGCATCCTCTCATGCTCCTTGTGCTCCATAGTCCTCACCATTCTCTCCATCCAGGCCTCCTGTTTGTCCATCAATTTCTTCATCTGAGCATCGATAAAATCTCTGATCTTGACTTTCCAACCCCTCTTGCCCCTTCTTTTCTTGTTATTGGGATCGTTATCATCGTCGATCCCTTCTTTGAGATCACTATCGTCTGATGAACTAGAATCAGCGTCAGAACAATTCGAGAGGCTGAGGCTAGTGTCCGAGAGCTTCGAACCTTGAAATCCTTCTCTATTAAATGTCAAGGAAGTACTGTTATTATTAGGGAAGTCACAGTGAAAACTGCCACCTACTACACGGGCCTCCGAAGCCGAAGCAGAAGCTGAAGCTGAATAATTAGCTTCCCCATAGAGAGCTTCAAGCTGTCTGAAGAACCTGTAATGCTTGCCATCTTGCCTTCCAGCTTTGCCTTCTTTAGTTTTTTTGTAATACTTGTACAAATTCTCAAACTTCTCTCTGCACTTTTTGCCACTCCTCTGATACCCATGTTCCTCAGACATTATCCTGAAATTTAAAATCAAAATCTTATTCAGACTGGAGTACTAATACATGAAAATCGTGCAGCAAAGTGAACCCTAGTTTCATGTAATGGGTTGTACAAAAACATCATGTGATAATGATCTTTGCTAAGGATGGGCAAACTCGTTTGGTTTCTTTGATTCAGTATTTCAGACTGACCCAATTTGGAATATGACTATTCAAAAGTTCCAGGGAAAGTTGTCTGGAGGAGGTGCAGTTACTACTCATCACATCTTTTCCTGAATACAAGAACATGAAAATTGTTTACTAATTAAACACAACAAAAATTGTCCTTCGTTGCATAAAAAAAAACTATTGCGCACTTTGGTTATCACATTTGAAGAAGTGATTCTTTGACATCCAGAATGAAGTATTAAAGGAAAATACCAGCTCCTGAGATCCGAAACCGGATCCAAACTAAGCTGCTGTCATTCTCTTGATCAGAAAGGTAGATTGTTTGACTAAGAAATACCGGTGGTGGAATAGGGAGCTGAATGAATTAAGCTAAGAGAGGCAACTTTGGAAAGGGAAAATGAACAGCCTAATTGAGAACTGTAAGCTACAAAACGAAAAGGACGAGGAAGAAAACCTGCCCCAAAACTCCCCCCTATATCCCCAAAACCGCCGCAAGAGAGCATGTGTATATGTATGTAGAAACACACATATATACAAAGTTCGAGGTGGTTTTGATGGGAATGGAACGACAATTAAAATTTACTAGATCAAGAATCATACTGAAAATCAGTCAGATATTAAGGCGAGGAATCAAATTTGCGCTAGTGCATGTGTGTTCTTGTCACTTTATTAAATTAATTTAAAATTGTGAGAATAATTAAATCAGCGACTGCTGGGTTGATTTGTAAGCTTGGAGAGTAGAGCTGTGATTTAAACTTGTTAATTAGGAATGGTATGCTGTGTGAGCCAGAACGTACCTTGAGACCTCATCCCACAAGGGGCCCTTCTGGTTGGCCTCCTTGAACTTGGAGTCGAGTCTTGATCTGATCTCAAGGAGAGTAAGCGTCTCTTGCCTCGGCCATCTCCCCGCGCCGCCGCCAGCGCCACTATTTATCCCGCTTTCAAACCCAATGAAACAGCCGCCGACGGCGGTGGCGCTGCTGGAGGCAGCAGCCGCACCCGCTGCATTAGGATTAGCAGTAGTTACGCTAGGCGCGCTGGTAGTAGAGTCTGAGCGAAAGACGAGCATGTCATAAGGGTGAGGTGGGTTCAAACCCCGGTGGCTGGACAGCAAGTCCGGCGGCTGAGGGATGGGCGGAAACAAAGGCCTACTGCTGATGTACTGCCTCAGATCGGCCATCCCATATTGATCTTCCATTTTCAAACGAAACACAAGCAACACGTACAGCTCCTTTGCCTTTTTCTTTTGAATAAGAGAGAGAAAGAGAGAGAGGGTTTAAGGTATGAGAGGCGACAATGGTGAAAGATGCGGCAGACCCGGATCGTGCCCTCACAGAAAAAGGTTATGAATTCGCTTTGAGGACTATGGACCCATTTCTGTGCTGCATCAATGTATTGTATAGAACTGTCTCCCTCTGTCTCTCTCTCTCTCTCTCCCTTCTATACATCAATATTATACTGTATGTGGTTTTCATACGTGAGTACAGCTAGTATCGATGTAACGCACGTATATATACAAGTACATATATATTGGGGTTAAGGGAGAGGGTGTTTTGTCTGTTTGGTAGGTGTCTGGCAATTAAGTGGAGTGAAGCGAATACAAAGGGAACACAAAATGTCAAAAGGTAAACAAGTTGAAACGGTACAGAGCCCTTGTTGCTTTGCTTCCTCTTCTACAGTGATTTTGATACTTCCCTTTTTGACTCTTCCTCCCTTCTCTCTCTTTAAACTCGTCACATTAAACTCAGACAATACAGATAGATTTCCCATCCCTCCATCTCTCTTTCATGCACATCCACACGCACAGGTCGGCAGAGAGAGGTTTTGATCAGTTAAGCCAGCAGGGATTCTGAGTATAGCTTGTAAGATGAATTGAAAACGCTGCACTACTGTGCTGTCCCTTCTCTGTCTGTAAATTCATACGCATTCTGGACATGACATCACCGCTCAACCAAGAATCATGTTCCTTAAATTTACTTCGCAATTACATATACGTGAAGACGAGTACTGTTGGCTTGCTGTTTCGTTTAGTTTAACATAAATGTCCATTAGTTCTCATTCCTTTTACTCCTGCAGTGCTCACTCGCATGTGTATGTATGTTTGTATATGATTTACAGTGTTAATGAATACTATTGCAATGTGTTTGAATTCTTGAAGTTTGCCAATTCTGTTTCTTCCTTCTCCAAACAAAACAGGAATTTCAATCGGGGCTCGAGGGTACGGCCACCACTTCTCTTTACCCATTTTTTAATCTCAGAGCAAACATATTATTTATTTATTTATTGGAGAAGAACGTGGGTACAGTAACACAACCGGCTGGTGCATTTTTAGGAATTCCGTGTGAGGTTAAGGGTTTCTAATCTCCCTCACAACGTAGTTTTTGTGCTGTTCTAGTAGGGTTAGTGTTTTGAGGCGAAAATCCGTCCCAAGTTAGAAATGATATATTTAGGTACATATCAAATCCGTCTCAAAGTCATTTTTAAAATGATTAATTTTAAAAAATAGTACTAACGTCCCAAATTTGTTATGAATTTTTAAAATATCCCAAAACTATGGCAAATTAGAATGATTTTGGGACAGATTCACTCTGAAGTCTCAAAATACGTCCCAAATAAATTTTAGATGCAACCATCCCAATTTGGAATGACTCTAGCACAGCTCTTCCCAATGGATTGACCTAGTTATCCCAAAGCCATCTCAGAACATAACTATCCCAAATTTTGAGATGTGTCTGGCCCAACTTTGAGCTTATCTGTTAAAATCCGTCCCAATTCGTTTCAAAATTATTTCAAACTAGGTGCAATATAGCTGTTCTAAAGCCGTCTCAAGAGACGACATATAATTAAGCAATCTTTATCATTTTTACATTTAAGTGAGATTAAAATTAGGGATTTATTCACACTTTAAGTGCAAAGAAGGCATCAATTCTCGGTGAACTGCTAGATTTATAATACAATGCCATGAATTATAGATTTTATTAGTATTTTACTAGAGTTATGCCATGTATATATGTCTATGTTATTTTTGTAGATTTATTTGTAAGCAAAAGGTGTTAAGGTGTTAATTCTATATACCTGTCTCATAATTTCTAAAAAGTAATATTAATAATTTTATGTTTTGTAGTATTGTTGGCATATATATATATATATATATTATTTGGAAGTTAGTAATAATGAATTGTGCTTTTAATGCAATTGCAAACTTATAATGAATGGAAAATCTAAACTTAATATGTCATATCTGGAGTGAGCATGAAATTTGTATATAGACTTCTATTTCTAGTTATGGTGTGGTTAGAATTGGGCTTGCTATGGAAACTTAAAATCTATTATTTTTATTTTTCAATAAGACATTACGCAATGTTAGATCATGAATGTATAACAAAAACTTAACCGGGCGTGGAGATTTGACAACACAATTTGAAAATGGAGTTAATGAATTTGTTGAATGGGAAATGCAACATCATGAGAATCTGGACGAGGCTAAAATTAGATGTTCATGCTCTCGTTCTAAATATGCAAAATTTTTTAAGACTAATGAAGTTAAGATTCACTTATTCAAGAAGGGATTTGTTCAAAATTATTATAATTAAATCAATCACGATAAGGTTCAATATCGCGATGCAGTGTCAAATGTAAAAAGGAGTACCACACGAACCCCCTCGACACCGGATGACTTCGAAACAACGTAAAATTTTGGTTGAATGGACCATATGGTATATGATGCAATTAGGTGTTTTAGTAGCTCCTAAATTTTGTGCTGGTTGGACCTTCCTTCAGGGTAAGTGAGCAATAAAATTATCCTCAGGTGTCAACCACCTAATGTCGTGGAGGTACTATATTCAATGCAAAGGATGGCGATAGGGTGGATCATAAATTTTTTGATATACTACATGCGGTGGATCAACCACTCTATAGTGGTTGTGAAGTTTGTCACAGTTGTCTTCAGACACCTGAATGGTGAATATTAAAGTGGACCACATGTCACAGTTGTTACCATAATATTTGTAAAATGATACTCCTAAGTGATTATCGAATGCCTCCTAATTTTTACAATACTAAAAGGTTGATATGAGAGTTAGATCTTCCAGTTATGAGAATTGATTATTGCAAATCTATCTATATGTTGTATTAGAGTAGGATGATCAATTGGAGCATTACAAATTCTATGGAAAGGCCAGATTCAAAGTGAGAAGGACACCTTTGTCATTTGAAAAGTGCATTTCACACAGGCATTTGATCTACTTACCTCTTATTCCAATACTACAAAAGTTGTATATGTCATAAATGATCGCTAAACATATGACTTGACATGCTACTCACAAGACGTCAAGTGGTTGCATGTGTCATCCCTCAAACACTGAAGCATGGAAGCACTTTGACAGGACTCATCTTAATTTTGTAATGGATTCTCATAATATACAGTTGAGTTTATATACTAATGGATTTGCCCCACATGGATCGTATGAGAAGACATATTTGTACTAACCTATTGTTGTGACACCGTATAACTTGCCATCAAGAATGTGCATGAAGTATCCATATATATTTTTGACAATGGTGATTCCAGGTCTGTCTAATTCAAAGAAACTTATAGGTGTATATATGCAACCACTTACAGAATAATTACTACAACTGTGGACGGTAGGTGCAGTCACATTCGATGCGCATCAGAAAGAATATTTCAACATACGGGCTACTCTTATTTTGATAATTAATGATTTGCTTACTTATTTCATGTTGTCTGGGTAGAGTGTGGCCGGTGTCATGAGATGTCTAATTTGTTTTGATTTGAGTAGAGCTTTTTACTTACGCCATGGTAGGAAGGGTTGTTACTTTGACTGTCATTACTAATTCTTATCGCCCAATCATCCCTACCAAAGAATAGGAAGCATTTCAGTAAAGGTTGAGTTGAGACGCATGTTATGCTAAGGAGAGAAACGGGGGACCAGATATAAGAGAGTGTCAGGAACCTACCAAGGGTGGTGGATGATCCACATGGTAGGAGTCTAGGATTCAAAACTAATCACAAGTGGACTAAAAAAAGTATATTTTAGGATTTACTATACTGGTAGACAAACATACTATCGCATAATTTGGATATTATGCATGTAGAGAATGTTTTTGATAACAATATTTATACAATTATAGATGTTAGAGACAAATTCAAGGACAATCTTAATGCTCAAAAGGACATTGGTATCATATATAACCATCCTGAGATTTCAGTCCCAGTGAACAGTGTAGGTCCAAAACTAAAAGCTGCACACACCCTTTTCCAAGAGTAAAAAATAAAGTTTTGTCATTTGTTAAGGAGTCTAAAACTCCTAGACGGGTATGTTGTCAACATTGGGTGATGTGTCAACATGAGTAAGTTGAAATTACATAGCTTTAAGTCTCATAATTGTCATGTTTTTATAGAGAAGTTGATACTCATAGCATTTAAGGATTTGTTGCCCGAATTTGTATTGAATGCATTAGTGCAGGTCAGCTTACTTTTTCAACAGTTTTGTATGTCAGTCTTTCATAGAGAGTAGGTAATGGAAATAAAGGGTAAAGTAACAGGTATAATGTGCAATTTGAAAAAGATGTTTCCTCTGTCATTCTTTGATTTCATGGAGCATCTAAAAATGCATCTACCACATGAGGTAAAGGTTAGGGGCTCAATTCAATATAAATAAATGTACCCCTTTAAAAGGTATGTTAATACTACACTTCATTTAAATAGCGCTATTGACGGGTCATTGTCTTATCTAATTGATGATCGTATAAGTTCCTATATAATTTGAAGAATAAGGCCCACAACGAGGTTTCGATTGCGAAGGTATATATAACTGAGAAGATAGACACTTTTGCATCGCACAATTTCAACATAGATAAGAATGCTATAGAGACTCACGTTGGTTCTGTGCACACCTAAGTAACCCCTCGTAGATCACTTAACCAACATTAAAAAAATGTTCTTTCAAAATGCAGTATATCAAGACTGGTGCAGTGATGGTTGATTAGCCGAATCCTTGTCGTAACGAAGTACCATCATATCTTACATAACTCGTCCAATCTACTTATCTTGAAAAAATTGATAAAGCGAGTAAAAAGGGAGATATTCCAGTGGCCTCTGTCAAGGCACACCACATCAGCAATACTTTCTAGTACTCGTCTATGATTGATAAGATCTCGAAACATGTCACTATCAGTTCATCGAGCGTATTTAAATGTGCATTGATTGCACTAAGGCTAATGTTAACGTGCACGCCACGAACACAAACTGTTTCTCATCAATGCTCTACTAAATTAGCATAAAACTCCCTCACCAGTGACATGTTAGCATCAACCTCTAACTGTTTTATGAATTGGGTCCATTGCCATCGTACTATCATAGGAGATAAGATGGGCCCATTTCTCATTACATCAGCCAAACCCCTCTCAAACATGAGTGTTCGATGTTTGGTAACTTTCTCAGTATGATTAAAAGCTTCTAATGATACATATTTCTGACGGTCGTATGATAGACATATTCTTTTCGTTCCTGGAGCCATTAAGTCGAAAGAATCCTACATGCAAATTTCAAGTATTATGTTAGGATGACTGACTCATAGATGATACACGATATTTAAATAAAGCACCCTATCCAACCAGCTATGCAATCACAGGAAAAAAACTCACAAGACAACTTGCACAAAATCATCCCAATGCATGTCAACCCACAAAACAACTGACGAACAAGGAACCATTTCATTAACGTACACAATTCGTACATATAGCAACTAGATGAAGAACTCACTACTCAATTACTAAACATTTGAGTTTTGATAACAATACAATATAGGAACAGCTTCACATGTGCACTATAGGTTAGTGAATTTTATAGTGTATGCTTATGCCATCCGATGGCAGATGTATACTTGCATATAAAATAACAAATCAACACATTTCCTATAAAGACATTTCATCAAACAGTTCATATGCATACATGTTTTAGGTCTGGGATTTCTAATGTTTTGTCATGTTCTTGCCCAAATACAACAAGTTATGCATTATATTTCTCATAGTTACTTCTAATCTTCACAATCCCATCAAAAAACACCTATTCACTCGGTTACATTTTCAATTCCAGTGAACAATGGATAACATATAAATTTCAAGTCAAAACACAATAAAAAAAACCAACACATTTTAAAATATATCAACCAAATGAAAGTACATTGATCATATTGAAAGAAATAACAACTATATATGAAAGAAAATGGTTCAAATTCAAGAACTTTAAATTCATCACAAATGCACTCATAATTTTGCAAATTTAGAGATTTCTCCACAAATCATATCAAATATAAACATAAAATTCAAAGAAATTATATACAGAGTATTTTACCAAATGATCTACAAACTCTTTTGTAATTTGAGAGGCGAATCATATCAAGACAAAAAAAGAGACAGTATAAATTTTGTCTCCGTTGGGCATATTTAACCCCAAATGGGTCCATACGTTGTCTCGACGACTCGAACAACGTAACATGCACTAGGCAAACATTGCTAGGTTAAGCAAGACATGCCTCAAAGTCTGAACGTTACGCTCAACGTCGCAACCTCAGTTGTAACGTCCCACAAAGCCGTCAACTTTTGATCCCAAATCTGTCCCGTAAAGCCTTCCTAAATTTTGATTTTTCTAGTGTTTTCCCTTTCTTTTCCTTCGTATTTTGGCCCGTCGTTCTGTTGGGACCTGTCATTTCTCCACGCAGGCATTCTCGAGACTGGAATATTAAATCACGCTTTTAAGGTAGCAAAATTTTGTGGCAACTAATCTTGAAGGTTGCTTAAAGTATATGTTTTTAGTCATAAGATATTGCAAAACCTGGGCATTATTATATCGGGTATTCAAATCTAGACATGGCAGAACAATATACCTGAGTATTTGGTCAAGAAAAAAAGACTTTAATCAACTAAAATTCTTGTTCAACAATAAAAAAGATATTTTTTTGAATTTTCTTTCTTTCTTTCCTTTTCTTTTCTTTGTTTTTTTTTGGAGCTGTCCCAAGAAGGGGTGTCTGTTCCAAATATACCAAAAAAATTCGGTAAATTATCAAACCCAACTGAAAATTACTGATACTTGCTATGCAGTTTTCACGTACTAAAATTTGAGTACTCGCCACGGTTCTACCGAATGCACTTTAATTTGTTTAATGGTTCCTCTTTTGGAGTGCTTTCTGTTTATAGATGTGCTGCCTTGTGGAGAGCCTCTCATTTTGCTGTTCATAGCAAGCACTCAATTGCCTTTTTTCCTAGCGGAAATGCCCAAGAGGTGAGCTTCAATCTCCTCTGCAAAGTAATGGCAACATGAATCCCTTTTCTAGCTCCTCACATTTTTAATATGTAGAGAGAGAGAGAGAGAGAGAGAGACGACCCTTGATGTCTAGTCGCTGAATATAGTAAAGGATTTATTCAGTCCACTTATCAATATATATATTAAATATATGTGTATAGATATAGGATTTATATAACCATCTAAGAATTTTTTTTATTGGCCTTGCACGTAACTTTTTCATCCAAAAATAGTAAAAATAGAATAGGCAAATTTGAGGTTTGAGATAGTGTGTTGATGATCCAAACTCAAATCATGATTGATGAGTATTTCCATATTTTTCCCTTCAATCGCACTTCATACTTCTCCATAGATCATAAGGTGACACAACACCCGTCAATTAGGTTTTGACAAAATGAGGATATTTAGGAAATTAGGACACTTTTAAGTTAAACATATCTACATACTTATTACTTGTTGTCTCAATAATTTGGACATTTGCTTTTGTTTCCAGCTAATACCATTTTGTGTTAGAAAAAAACAACGAAGATTAGTAAAACACGATGACAGGAACAGTGATGCGTGATTTTATTTTATTTTTAGTTCGTAGTATAGTTTCGGTAAAGAATTTGCAATTACTTGTATCTATGAAATGTGAAGCACTACACTTTTGTTGTACTTCTTGTAGATTGCCTCGGGGGAGAATTTGACTTTTGTGTATATCCAAGGTTTGTTTAAATTTGGCAAATCTCAGGTGCTCTAAATTCACGCCTCATACAAAAGTAATTCTAGAGGTGAAAATTGGAATTTTTGCTTGTGTAAATATATATATATATTAAAAAAATATTTTGTGCTTTGCAAGTATAGTATAAAATATATGTTAAAATCAAATAATTTAAAGCATATCAAATTGAACAAGTTTAATATTTATTAATTTTAAAATTTTTGTTAGCTTAGTAATTTTTTGAAAATTGAACTCATATGTTTACTTTTTTGTGTTTATTATATGAAAAATAATGCTATTGTCTTACTTTTAATAAATATTTATTAAGTTAAATAAAAACTAATAAAATTTTAAATTTAAGATTACAACGTTACGAGTTTCAATGATAAATAATTTTTAGTAATTTCTTTTAATTAAACAAAAATAATGATTAAGGAAAATGTCATTTAGATTTTAATTTTTATAATAACTTTTCCATGATAAGAAAATTATTTGATATATGTCATCTTTAATTTATTAAGCAAAGTCGAAAATAAATAAAGAACATGTTATTAAAATTTTGATTTATACAAACAAATGAGAAAAATACATGTAAATTTATTATGATAATAGTTATTTATAGGTTGGACGTCTGAAATATCTTTAGAATTTAATATATATTGCATTAAAGTACATTCATGTCTATAAAATTTACCTTCTAAATCTAACAACGAAATTGATAATATTTGGTCAAAGTAAATTCATATCCATTGAATTATTTTTAATTTAAACTTCGATATTGCATTATTATATACAAACACTATTATATTTTTTTAAATTTTTTTTTGAAAATTATTGTATAAATATTCATAGCTTTATTCAAAATTTTAGTGAAATAAATTGAATTAAAACTACTTTATCTTATTATTTTACGTATTAACCCTTTGATCCAAATAAGCATTTGTGTTTATCGCTTGTTTGATACTTTATTGCTAGTTCAATGCTAAGATAGCATAATAAAATGTATATTATACAATAATAAAAATTAATAATTTATAAAAAAAACCACTTTATATTAAGATAAAATTAATTGAATTTCATAAATAATATAATGCAAAGATCAAAAATTTTCTTTTAACTATTGATAGGAAAATGATTTTTTGAATACCTTATCATAGTATTAACTTTTTCTTTCTTTTTTCAATTTTATTTATCAATATATTTTGTTTTTAAATGATATACTATAAACTAAAATTTATTGATTGATTAAATAAATTTATTGCAATAAAAATTATCTTAATATTAATATAATTTAGATTATGCTTTGAAGTTCCATAAGTAAATTATTGATATTAATTCTCTATTGTTTTGCATTGATTTTAAACGAAGTTAATTATATAAATGTTTATTAGATTGAATTTTAAATTATGATCTAGCACCTTCTTGCATATGAATATTTAAAATTCTTAATATAATTTCTTGTCAATGCATAACTAAAATTGGTTTCATTTTTTTTACCTTTGTTTTCTTAATCCAAAATATCATGTCAATATAGTTTTAATTATTATTTTTAAAAATATTTTTGGTCTTTAAAATTTAAATTTTCATAATGCATATTTTAAAAATATTATTTCTAAAATTTTATTTATTTATTTATTTAAAATTTTATCACATTACTGTTCCATTTTCCTTCTTTATTTATTTTATATGATATTTCATCCTAATATAATTGACAATAAATATAGATAATAATATGCAAAAAATTATCACATATGTAATAAAAGTGATGGTCAAATATTGATTTGTTTTAGATATTTTATGCTATATTATTTTAAAAATAGTATTCTTTGTAATGAAATTTATTTTATTTTTAAAATTTTTGTTCATTACATTTTTTATAATATTGATAGTCAAATATTCACCTATTTTTTATATTTTACACCATATGTGAAATTTATTTATTTATTTATTCAAAGTTTTATTTCATATTGTAACTTTATTTATGTTGCCATTTATCTTTGCTTTATATTTTAATTTAATTGACATTTATACTTATAATTTTTAACTAATTATTTTATTTTATGTTTATTAGGTTATATAATCATGATATCAATATCTTCCAATTAATTTAACTAATGTATTCACAAAAGGAATTATGCAATACTAACATATTTAATAAAGTTGATAGTCATAAATTTATTCATTTTAAATATTTTATAACATATTATTTTTATAAGAATATTGATTTCTTATATATATATTTGCTTTATTTATTTATATTTTCAACACATTGTTCTAACTCTATTTTTCTTACTATTTAATCTCTACAATATTTACAACACCTGTTTTTGAGCGAGTTTATAAGCTCCTCAAAATATCTTATAAGATATTTAAGAGTCTATAAACTTTTTAAGAGTGTTTGGTAATTTATTTTAGATTCAAAAATAAGATATTTGAAGCTTATAAGCTTTTTAGAAATAAGTTAACTATTTCTTACATATTTTCATACATTTTATAAGTTACTTCATTTTAAATATTAAAATTAATATAAATATTCTTAAATTATATTTTTATTAATAATATTTAATTTATTTTCATTATTATTATATCAAAAATATTATAATCAACTACAAATATAAATTTCAATAAAATCTTGTGTAAAAAGGATCTTAACAAACACTTTATTAGCTATTTTTAAAATAAGATTTATGAACTTATAAGCTTTTAAAATACCTTATAAATTACATGATCTGATAAACTATAAAAATAAGTTTAGCCAAACGCCTTCTAAATGTAATTAACTATGAAATCAAATAATAATATAAAATTCATCACCACATATTTAATAAATTTGGTGATCAAAGTTTTACTCATTTTAAATATTATATTGTCTATTGTTATAACAATAGCGAAGTCTTTACATATGAAATTTGTTATTTTTTTAAATTTTAGTTCATTATTATAACTATTTGTTTTATCATTTATAGTTTAATTAACTAATTTTATATCTATATCCATTAATTTTCTTCATATATATTAATTTTCTATTTATTAGGCTATATTGTTATAAAGTCAATGCTCTTCATGGATTTCATTGTTACTTTTTAAAATAAAATTCTGCAATTATAATTTAATTTATTATGAATTTAAACTTATAAAAAAATTTAAAAAATTATGAATTTCTTAATTTTTTATTTTACTTAATTTGTAAATAATTTAAAATTCTATCAATTCCCTGCTACTTAATTTCTATTTTACACAATTTAGAAACAATTATATTAGTTTGAATATGTTAGAATCAATCATGCCTGTTCTTAACTGAGAATGAGACCATATTGTAAATATCCAAAAATAATTTTAAGAGGCATGACCATTGGCCTAAATCCACTCTTAATGAAATCATAAGTGTAATTAACAATTTCAATAGAAGCATATATAAAAGGTGTTGACATGTTTGTATTATATTATTATTATTGCTACCTTTTCTCTATTCCGAATTGGAGTGGAATTATTAGAAGGTGGCCTATTTTAAAATGAAAGCAACAATCGGCATTTGGTGCAATCATATACGTAACGATAACATAATCAACCCAAGATATGTATATGCCCTCAATTTTTTATTCCCTCTGGTCCGTTAGAATAATACCTTTCCTTTTTGGGATATTTGGAAGCTTAACAAAGTCAAATATTAGAATGTTATCTTATATTTTTGTATTACAAATTTTTAATTCCTAACTTATTCTTTTAATAAAAAAAACAAAGTATTTTGGTCTCGGTTCTCTCGTGGTTAAATTTTAACACGCACAAATAATGACCAGATAAAGAGTGTATAATAAACAAGAATAAAATTTGTGATTTACGAGATTTAATTTTGCTTTAGTTATGAACGCAGAGAGACATGATGAGTTTGGACTTGTGCTGTCATGATTGCACCCAAATTCAGCCGATGCATCCCTCCAATCCACCTTAATTATGGCTAATTTCCAAAAGAGAAACCCTCCATCATCATAACATCGCATTCCACCAATTAATTAATTAATTGAGGGACCTACGTGACCCCTTACACTGGCTTGCTTGATATAATTCACTTAAAACCCAAAATGCTAAAAATCCAAAAACACAACTAGCTACACAGCAAAGTCAATAATTGAAGTGTTGGCCAGGTAGGCTGGTACTGCAACTTTTGAATGCTGGACCCAATTCTTGTTTCGTCTTTTTGTAGAGATAAGAAAACAAGATAACTACGAGTCCATGTGAATACAAGGAAAGGGGCATCCCCCACATGACATACCAACCCACACCTGACATTCATTTACAATTTCTCTATCCCCAATACTTTTCCATTTAACACGGCTTCAGTACTCTCTTGCATGCATCCATCTTCTTCGGATTTCCAAACCTTAATTAACTTTCATCGTAGTATTTTATTGGCGCTAGAAGGATTACTGTTCATTGCATATGTTGGTTTGTCTCTCAGCCTGGAGGTGATAATGACTAGCAATTTTCTTCATGTAATTCTTCTTCTTGAATGTACTTATGGAACCATATATTGTCCCAACCAGGCGCCAAGCTCCAATTCATCTTTAGAAAATCGATTGTTAAGGCAGAAATTTGATCGGATTTATATGTTGATTCGATGACTTTTTTGATCGATGCGGAACGAGAGTTACACAATGCCTCCTTTGTACCACTCATGTTAGTGTGAAAACAATTAACAGGAAAGCGAAAATGAGTGATTTCGTGCATTTTCCCAATTTTTTAGATGACGAAAATGACCACATTAAAAGGCAGTGACTTTGGTTCCCAGAAGTAGATAATCAGAGTACTTGAAATCCCACACAGCACCTGGATCAGAGATATGGAGATCTAAACAGGAAAATACAGGCCAGCTGTCCAAAAGAATTTAAGGAGGGAAGAGGTATTGCCGCTAAAATCCAAGCCCAACCCACATGAAAAAAAGATAGGGACAAATTTTGATATCAAGAATCCCACTGCACTGCACTGCACTCAGAGTGTTGATAAAAGGTTGAACAATGAATGAAGGGATGGGTTGTGAGGGGTTAAGGGTAAGGGAGGCGTGGAGAGATGAGAAAGGGAGATGAGAAGGTTCCATATATATTATCCATGCATTGGTGCACGAGTGGCCCATCCACGCCATGCATTCTTGACCCTTAATCCAAGCCGATCAGGTGGTGCTGCCTCAGGCCTCGGCCACTCCCCACTGACGTCTAGTCACGCTCATAGCATTTAAAGCGTCCATTATTCTGTTGCACGGCCACACATGGTTGTCCCCTTGGCTAATGTATAACTTATTCCCTCCCCAATCTTAATTATTGCCATTGCAACGAGGTTTTCTTGCTCCATTTCAGGTCATGTTATTTTTCCTTTAATTAGTGACATTTCCTTTAAGTCGAGCTAGGTTTTGGTTTGATGCTGACTCAGCAGGTGAAGGTATTTTTTTATTAAACTCAAAGTATAAAAATAGGGTTTTTAAACTTGTCTTGTACTTGTAGGAATTTTAATCTAAGCCCTGTGTGTGTGTGTGTGTGTGTGTGTGTGAAACAAAAATCAATTTACTGGCGGGGGTAAGAAACTTACAGGGACATAACTGACGGTTTTACTATACGTACATGTAACGTCTGTCCGTGTCAGTGGTGAAACCAGGGGGAGATTAAACGAGGGATTTTCACAAATCGAAAATTAATTTTCTTTTAACTGGAACTGTGGCCATGTGCTTTTGGCTCAAGTAATAATTAATTCTCATTTACCTTTTGGGAGGCACCAAGAATAATTTGGGAGTGGAGCAATACAAGGTCAAAAGCGGCTTGATTAGTAGCCAGAAAACATGAGATTGAGGGGGCTAAGATAAGTCTATCTTGTTTTCTTGTTATTAGGTCAGTGTATTAATAAGGTTGTCTTGTCGTTGCAAGGGAAAGAGTTGTCACCCTAAGAAGCCTTAATCATCATCAAACCCAAGAAATGAAAGCATTGAAAACTTTTGTTCAAGCTGTCATCCAACGGAAATGGGACTTTCCGTTTTGGTTCGAAAGATGTCAAATTTTGAATCCCTACAGCCGAACAAATAATGATATCCTAAATGACCATTAATTTTTTTCTTACTTTTCAGATTTATTGCTAGTTGACCAAAATAAATAAATGTTACTCATAGTTTAATCTGACTCTCACCTTATGCATGTCAGTTAATTCTTCAAACACATTACTTGTCTTCACTTGTTCTTCGTCAAATTTCCAAGTTCTATGTAAAACTATTGCTAAGGAATTTCACAGCACTGTCAAGCACCAATTTGATGGCGTCACTTGTATAACTAATTGTTAATTGCTAGTCTTCATGTTTTCTTGATAAATAAGATGAATATATTTTACAAATGCATTTAGGATAACGTTAACATTTTTCTTCTCTTACAAAGGATTTATATATTTGCAGGCAAAACAAGAGATAATAAGATTGTAATATTAGAGTCGGTGAAGACTTGCCCCATTGGTAGAAATTGGGCCATCGAATATTTGTTTGAAGCCCAATAATTTGGAGGAAAATGGATCGAGAGATTCGGGCTAGGAAAGCTTAAGTGGACCCAATACTTGGGTGTTCGGCGATGGCCTGTTCAGTAATAATCCTCACATCCCTAGTTTATTACATTTTTGAAATGTAATGACAATGAAAATCGTTAGTAAGGGTGTATAAAAATCCACCAACCAAACCGTTCTGCTTAGACTGTTCGGAAGTAAATTTCAAAACAGTGGGTTTTAACTTTTTATCAAGTAAAGTCATTTTGTAAATATTGAAATCCGCCATGGGAGGCAGGTTTAACCTTTGCCAGCTCTAACCTGCAACCCATTGCTCACACACAACACACACACATATATACATAATGTATATTTCAAGAGCATTCAGTGCTTTTTTATTCGCACACATCTATTTCATAAATACAACAAGACTTATTTTTTTTAACAATATTTATTTGTTCTCTTTATCTTTCTTTTTCTATTAGTATTAGATTATACTCATAAATAATACTTTTACCTTTTAGTTATGACATACATATTTGAATAAAAACTAATAGTACATGATTGAAAAACTAGTATGTATAAATTCAATTATTTGATAAATACCAAGTTGAACGCATGAAAGTTAAAAAATGAATATTGTTTTATTAAATTGGAGCTAACTTGTTTATATATATATATATATATATATATATAATGAAGTTTGTAACTTGTCAAATTTTCACATAAGGACAAATCGATTGAACCTAATTGTTCACAGATGCTTACTAGTATTTTGGATGACGGCGTTAATGTCTGTCCCGTATGCATTTCATCTTTTTATTAATTATATAAACAAATCGCGTTGGTGCTTTTCCTACAAGAAGTCAAATGCTGTGTGCGCGCGCACATACATTGCATAACTTCAGGGTTCTGTCGTCGTTGATTTTGATACGAATTGAATTTGCTACATCTAACCAACTTTTGATTCCTCGTAAACAGACAACAATAATTGCCAGCGACATCGGACTCAAGTAGCAAAGCTGAGTTTGAAGTTAGTTTAGGGTTTCAATCTAATATATGTGTGGTCGGGTTTATTTACTCGCACATTGTCGTTGATGATTGTTATGTTGACACATTGATGATTGTATTTATTACTTTACTTCTAATAGACAGGAGAAAAAAAACATGATAGTAGCAACTTCAAAATGTTTGGCTACAAAGATCTTGAATCCTCAAAATTAGACGTATCGTTTGTTGGAGGTGCCAAATCAAGGCAAAGGACCGACTAGTTTATCTAATTGATGAAAGCACAAAACAAACCAGTGGGAAGAAAGCAAACTTTGCATGCAGTGAAAGCCCTGTAAATGGATAGAATATTATCCATAAATTATACATTTTATCCGAACCCATATTTTATATAATCCAAACCCATTATAAATAATAAAATGGGCATGAGTATGCTGCTACTTGATAAGACCAATGGGGATAAGGTCCTATCTACCCACAACTCCCAACTAGGTAAGAGCAAAACTTCTTCACTTGTTCAAAGGGCTCAAAAACGACGCCGGTGGACGCCTTGCTGTTGGCTGGCTTCGCTCCAACTTGCAAATACCATGAACCCATTTCTATTTCGCCCCTTAATTTTTCTTCGCCGAAAACGAAGAAGTGGATGATGAAAGGGAGACGAAAACAGAGCACTCAGACGGAGAGAATGTATTCCTTCAAAATTCCATCTCTTCACTCAAAATTCAAAGAGAATGTATTCCTCATGTTTTCTAAACCGGCAGACCAGCCAATTCAACCGATTTGATTGGGAACCGATCAGTTCTACAGTCCGATTCAACCAGCATTCTGATTATTGCAGGAATTCAACAAGCCAAAAGCAGGCACAACTTTCATACTCATTTTTCTTGTATATAAGCAAGTATACAAGCAAGAAGCAGCTGGACTTTGCTGAGAACAGCGACGGCTCAATTGATTTAGAGGTTAAGCTTTAGGTGAGTAGGGTTTCTGAAATAAGGGGCTGTTTAGTTGCACAAGTTTTTGATTTTTCCCTTTTTGTATTTTGGGAATTTTGAAATTAGGCTTCGTTCGTATAGGTGTTAATCACACAATGTAGGGAAAAACACTAGCACTTTGATTTTTTTTAAAACAAATAGAAATGAAAACAGTACACCAAAAAAAAAATAATATATATATATTCAGGTTAAGTCTAAATCGGACCTAACGTATCAAATTGAGTATGGACACCTGACCCATTATCTAAAAGTGATAAGGGTTTGGGTCCGAATCTAAGTATGGATAATGGGCATCATTCGGGTAGGGTCGCTACTTTGGAACTAAACTATAGTCCTTCCTTCGCTCAAGCACACCACATAGGCCTATAAAAGTACAGTTAAAAAAAAAAAAAAAGGAAAAAGGTGAGAAATTAAGTAATCCTCTGACAGAGATTCCTAGAGAGAAAATTGTGATTGGAGTGTCTCTAGAGACATTCTAGAGAGAGTGTGAGAATTGGTAGGTCTCTAAATAATTTAAGAGAGAATTTATATTCTTTGATTATTGGGGATAACTGTAATCTTCTAAAAAAAAGGTGATTTTTTTTGTAGTAATTTTACTATAGTATTATAGTTTTGTACAAAAGTATTTATAAAAATAGAAGCCATTGCTATTATAATTTTTTTTTTTGACTTATTGTGTAATCAATCGATCTATACTAAATACCACAATCTTATCACGTAAAATTCCCAACATGTGACATCAAGTCTAAGTACTTTAGTGTGTTACTTTAGATGGAAGATACAATTAGTACTATAATTAAGTTGATTACCACTAATTATGTCATTTAGAAGTATCGTACAGACAATCAACAATAAGAGATCTTTGAGATCCTTCGTTAGGCGATCAAGTTAAACCTATAAATAACTCATAGGTTGAGTGGGAGAAAAAACATAGGAAGACAATAAATCTAATCTACATAAAGATTGACCAAAATGACTTCAATCATGTATGAAAAAAAAAACACATGGTTTAAATAAAGCTTCCTTTTCAAAAGAATTACCTATCTCTGATATACTGAAAAGTTGAATATGACTGAGTATCTACATAAGTTTTAAGAACTGATAAATGATTGTACTACTTTAAAATTGAATTTAGATGACAAAGTCCAAACTTTGTTGTTTAATTCATTATTGGATAGTTCGCAAACACTATTTGTAACGTCTACAGACTCAGCCCCAAATGGGATATTGACCTATGAAATAGCTAAAGAAACCTTACTAAATAAGAAGACAAGGCAGAAGGAATTAAATTAATATATTGAGTTGCAAGTCCTAGTATTAAAAAGTCCAACAATTGAGGGGGAGAAGTCTCGATCGAGGGCCTACACATAAGAAAGGCCACTCAAGAGAAAGATCAATTAATTAGAGAGAAGTTAAATGCTTTCACAGTCATACGAAACGACACATTAAAAGTGAATGTCGAGTGTCACAAAGAGAGTTGGCAAAAGAGAAAGAAGACTAGAAGAAGCAATATTACACTAAAAGAGAAACTATAGCCTCAATATTCAAGGATGATGTTATTATTGTGTGAGATGATTTGATAAATAAATCAACATAAGATTACAACTAGGTGGTAGATTGTAGGCACCCTAACATATGAATTCACACAATGAATTATTTTCGAAGTATATGTTAGTTGATGATGTACAAGTACACATGGAAGATATAGAATTTGCAAGGTTCATGTCATGAGAGAAATTATAATGTCTTTAGATTGCGAGTTGAAATTGAAAAATGTTAAACATGTGCCTAGCCCAAGGATGGACATTTTGTCTACTAAAAAGTTTGATGACACGGATGTTCAAGTCATTTTCCAAGAAGAGTTTGGAAGTTAGTTAAAGAGAATCTAGAGCTAGAGAAACATAACAAAATAAATGCTCGCCGTATTACAATGTTAGTGTGTACAAGAAAAAGGATGTGCCATCAGAGTTGAAGAAAGTGAGGTTTGATTCAGTCAAGCATGTGATGAATATTGAAAAAGAATTTCCTCCAAAGTTTGCGTCAATGGGGAGATTGTTGGAGATGCAATACTGAAGAATCAAGGCAAAGGACTGGCCACTTTCCAATTGATGAAAGCACAAGACAAACCAGTGGGAAGAAAGCAAACTTTGCGTGCTATGCACCTAAGCGAAGAAGGGCGATAGTTCAATTCCATGGCATCACTCAAGCGACGCAATGAAGCTCACTAGTCTGCTCGCGACCAAACTGGCGACCGGATTTCTTGACTAATTGCTTTGGCGATCACCCAAGTGTGGAAGGCAATAAAAGAGGATGATTGCCACCTTTCATGGCCCACAGGAGAGAACTCAAGCAACTATAAATGAGACTTACCTCCATAGATGCAACCAAGCTTGGAAGGGAAGGGTGTAGTTGAAAGAAAGTGAGAAATTTTTAGAGAGATAATTGTGATTGGAGTGCCTCTGAAAATAGAGAGAGTGTGAGAATTGATAATCCTCCAAATGATTTAAAATAAAATTTATATCCTTTGATTATTCAAGAGAGTTGTATTCCTCCTAAAAAATGTGAGGTTTTTGTTATAATTTTATTGTATTATTTAAGTTTTGTATAAAAGTATTTGTTATAATAGAAATCATTGTTATTGTGATTTTTGTCTTGAACTATTGTATAATCTCACTATTCACACCGAGTATTACGATCTTGTCAGCATAAAATTTTCAACATTATTGTAATTTAATTTGAACTGTTCTACAATGCATTTACTAAAATATGCAAATAAACTCACAAGTCTATCAGAACAGAACAAGAGTGAAGTAGCACCAGGACCAAGGTACGCGATAAATTGAATTAAATAATCAATATATTTGAAAATTACTAAATAAATTTTTTGTCCAGATCAAGCGAGACATTGTCAATCTTCTTCTTCTTCCTTGACAACCCCCACTCCTGAAATATTTACTGTTTTCACCTTAAAGCGCTCAAGCTTATGCTCGAATTCTTCCTCCTCCGATGTCGAAAAATCACCAATTACACCTCTATCCACCGTCGTCCTGTCTGTTACTCCACCTGCACTCAGTTTGTTGCCGAGCTCCTCCAGCACCTCTGAAACTGGCCTTTCCCTTAACTCATGCAAAGCCTCTCTCAATACTCTTTTGGTGTGGAAACCCTTTTTCACCTCCGAAACCAATTTCTTCAACGCTCGGCGCCCCTTTTCATCCAGCCCCTCCACGAATCCTCTCAAGATATTCATCGAATCATCGTCATGATCAGAGCCGTCATTCGGGAATAACATGTCTTCTGGTATTTCTCGTGCAGATGTCCGTTCCTCTTCATAATCACTACTCGATCCCTCACAATAATACTGGCCGGAGAACCTGTCTTGGGCTGCCGCGGGTTCCATGTTCGTATCGTATGCGTAGAAAGCCCTCGAGGGCTGAGCAAGCTGCAGTGGAATGAAACCCGAGAACTGACCGCTTGTAGCCATCCTTTGCTCTTCTTCGGATTGTTTGGGTGATGTCGGAGAAGAAAATGAACGGTGTTTTCCGTGTGTGATGAGCTAATGTAAGACTTACAAGGGAGGTGCTTGTTTTTCTAAGATCAGTGCACTAAATTGAAGTGGATTGGGCTAAACCATTAGCTGGTGTGGATATATATATAACCATTCCATTCCCGGGGAAAAGTCATCTGGTTGACCAGTCAACGCGGGAAATTCTTTGACAAGTAATACGGTCAAAGGCTGGTTTCCTGTCTAGTTCCTTTGGAGTGATAGAGAATCAGTCAAACTGCTGAACCAGCGTTTGTTCTTGATTTGGCTGCGACTCTGTCCAGTTTTTGGTCCGATTGGCATGAGAATTGGCTGGTCAGAAGTCTGAATTCAAATAAGACGTACCACAGCATACAAGTAATTAGAAGAAGCATGAATGATAATTACTAAGTAGGACAGTCTAATTTGGTGGATGTTGACCTTGTTAAGCTTGTGAGGCGGCCAATGTAATTCAATCCCATCAAATTGCTTTAAGAAGGGCTTGTTGCCATTAATTTATAATATATATACGGCTAAGCCCTTTTTTTTTTGTAAAAAATCGTACAATTATTTTTATCTTAATTTTTATGTATTATTTTTATCCATCTTTCAAAGAATCCCTATTTTTTACTGTTTATGTCGGACATTTATTTTATTTTGAAAATTTTTATCTGCACGCTTGATACTATTGAATTGAGCATGACAGCTATAGACTAAGTAAATTTAATCAGTAAATGTATATTTAACAAAAATGCCCACCTTTAATTGTTTTTCCTGGTCATTGCACTATTAATCTATAAAGCATATATTTTACACTCTTAGTTTTTCTCCTTGGACATCTTAAATTTATTTTTCTTTTTAATTTTTGAATAATATTATTTATATTATTTAAGCATGATAATATTATAATCTAGTATGATTAATAAAATTATATAATATACAGATAATCTCATTGATTGTACAATGATCACTGGTGAATTTTATTCCAGTAATATCTTATCACTAACACTACGTTTGGTTTTAAGATTTTAGAAAAGGAAAGCAGATATTAGAGAGAAGGAAAAAAAATTAAAGAAATCAAAATATCATCAATTGTTTGGTAGAATAATTTTTATGAGAAAAAAAAATTTAAAAATAGAAAAAGTAAGATAAAAAACTTAAATTTTATAATTTTTTGATTATTTAATTGAAGTAATTTAATGATAGATAAGAAAAATAAAAATAATAAGCTTGCGATTGGATAAACAGCTTGCTTTGGAGAAAAAAATTTTCAGAGGAATGGAAGAAAATATTTTGTGGGAGAAATAGGATAAGAAAGTAGGACTTTGAATGTGAAAAGATGGTATTTATAATAATATAATAATTACAGTAGTTATAAGGGTACTAGATAAGCTGAACCGAATCATGAACTTGATGAGTTAACTCGATAATAACTCGACTCAAATTTGAACTATCTTGAGTTTGACTTGAATTCGAGTTCAACTTGAATCTTTATTGAGTCGGATTTGAAGTCAATTTTCTTGTTCGAAAGCTTATAAACCTGCTTGTGAACTTTTTTTATTTTTTAAATATTTTATATTTTCAGTTATCAAATTTCATACATTAAAATATACTTTATAACTATAAAATTACTATAAAATGTATAGATATTAAAATTATATGTAGTAACTACTAAATTATGTAATAATAATAATAGGATATTTTTAAATATATTATGTGAACTAATATGAACTTTACATCTAATTTAAAATATATATATGACATATACAATTATTATTAGCTTATCATATAATTTCATTCTTATACATACATACAGACACAGATATATATATATATATATATAGATAGATCACTAAAATATAAAAATAACATAATAAAATTAATTAAAATTTTATATTTATTCATTTTATAAGTTAATACATATGTAATTAGACTACATTGTTATATTAATTAATAAGTATTCACATAATTTTTATGTTTTAATATTATTTGAAAGCTATTAATATTTACAAACTATAAGATTATTTAATATCATATTTCATTTTTTATAAAATTGAATATAGTACAATTTTTCAAAATATATATTTTATTTTAAAAATAAAAAATAATGAGCTCGAACTTGACTAGATTCAAATTCCAAAAATTTTGAGTTCGGGCTCGAATGAGCTTAGTTTTTTGGAGTTGACTCAATTTAATACGAGTCAAGTTTAAATCTAAAATTTTTAGGTTAGCTCAACTCATTTGCACCCTTAGCAATTATACGTAGGAAGTGTCTATGAAGTAACAGGTAATTATGAATGTAATAATAAATGTGTTGGAGTTAGTGATAAATTATTATTGTTGTTGTTGTTGTTTTAGTAAATGTTGTTGTTGTTATTGTTATAATCATTATTTCTATTTTTATTACTAATAATAATAATAATAATAATAATAATAATAATAATAATTTTGCCATAAAAGTACAACATTGTTATTATTATTGCCATTATTATTATTATTATTATTATTATTATTACAATGATTATAATTATAGTTATTAATTTACATGTATATTGTTTTTAAGAGTATTATAACTATTGATGTTATTGTTATTGTTAATAATATTATTTTTATTACTATAGTTGTCGTCATTGTTAATAGTTTATTATTAGCGTTGTTGTTGTTCTTATCGTTATTATTATCGATGGAGGTGTTGTTTTTATTATTATTATTATCACGGTTATTATTATTGAGTAGTTTTGTCATTATTGTTGATGTTATTTTTGATATTATTATCTATACTATATTATTAAGAGCTCTATACTACTTTGGTCGCATAATTTGAATTTACAATATCACCCTTAATCTATATTATCTAACTATATATACTAGTATTTAGTGCAATGGTCTTATAACAGCTAATTTTTGGCGTCTAATGTTAAATTAGTAAATTATCTTTGGTTTTTTTTTTTCTTCTCTCTTAATTTTTATTTTATATTTTTTTATTTTCTCTTAATATAAAATTGTTTTTCTCCTCTACTTTAATCTCTCATCTACTTCATCTTCTCTCCTTTATAAAATTTATAAAAGTAATTTACTTTATAAAAATTTTATTTTCAAACTTAAAATTCTAAAAATAAAATATATTTATTTTCAAATATAAGTGATAAAATTGATAAATTTTTAACAAATATGCACACATAAAGTGTGCAATTTTTATTAATTATTATTATGGCTATTTACCATTCTTATTGTAATCTTTGTTAGTATTATCAACGGTGTTATTATTATTCTCATAATTATTAATTTCATTTAATATTATTTGATTATGTCAATGGTATTACTTTCAAGTAGCCTGTTAAGTTATGCATTATTGAGTATTGAGTAGGCATAAAGAAAAAAAACATAATAAATGTTATTTGATTGGAAAACATCATCTACAGAAGTGTCATTATAGGTAAATTATAAGAACATAAGTTAAAACATATAAATATACGGATCATATTTTTACACACACAAACTTGAGCAAAAGATAGAAATAGATAATATCGGACAATGAATCATAGCAATACCCATATCATAAGTGGCTACTAAGTGGCGTCACCACCATCGGGATCCACAACTCCAGTTTAGGTGTCATGTCGTGTTGTGCTGTCTAATTTGTCCTCCTGTCCAGAGCCCCAAAGCATAGAAGCATGCTACTTACGCACTTCAGCCACCTGCGACATCTAGGCTACAAGGCATAAGATTGAGCATTAAATACATGTAGCAAGGCCTACATTCGAAGAGTTCTAATTGTATCTAAACCATGAATTACAAGTCATAAACACACACCTTCACATTAGTAAATAAGTTTTCTAAATTATACTATAATTCATCTATCATAATAATGTATCATCCACTAATAATTGTAAACTTCTTATAAACAAACATAGATTATTCTATTTGTTATAAATTTCCACAAAAAAAAAAAAATAAAATTTGTTGATTACTTGTGTGGAGTAGCGTACTAAAAATGCATTGTTGATTACTTAAAAAAAATTATTTATTTATTTGCTAACATATTAATTAAAAAATAATTAAATAATTGAAAAAATGTATTGATTAAAAATAATTAACAAGTTAAAATAAAATTTAACATATTAATTAAAATGTTTAACAAGTTAAAATAAAAATTCATATATTAAATAATTGTAAACTTCTTAATATTAATATATTAACAAGTTAGTACTTGTGATTTCTTACAGTTAACAAGTTAAAATAAAAATTAATATATTAATATATTAACACATTAATAATTGTAAACTTCTTATAAACGAACATAGATTACTATATGTGGTTCGAATTGCCACAAAAAATTAAAATTGTTGATTACTTATGTAATGTAGCATACAAAAATCATTTTTGATTACTTAAAAAAATTAATTTATTTATAATCCAAATTATTAATTAAAAAATAATTAAATAATTGAAAAACATATTGATTAAAAATAATTAACAAGTTCAAACAAAAATTAACATGTTGATTAAAATAATTGCCAAGTTAAAATAAAAACTCTCAATTAAAAAATAATTAACAAGTTAAACTAAAAATTAATTAACATAATGATTAAAATTTATTACTTTTGTAATATGACAAGAATTAAGTTAATTAAAAATGCATTGTAGATTATAAAAACTTAATTTTATAGTTAGCAAAAAGGTGAATAAAAAATTAATAAATAATTGCAAAATTTTATAATTTAAAAAATATTAGGCAAACTATACAATTAAACATACGTTACAAATTATGGAAAGATAATTCAAAAAGTAATAACACATTAATTTAGTAATTAAATATATTTTATTTAGCAAAAACTAAGTGAAGTAGAATATAAAAATTGCATCCTAAAGGTTAAAAATTAATTAAAAATCCTTAAAAATTAAAATAAAAAGTAATTACCAAATTGATTAAAATTTAATACTTTTGTAATATGAAAAATATTAAGTTAATTAGATAATTAAAAATGCATAGCACCTTTAGGAAATTAAATTAAAAATTTATGACCATTTTAAAATGAAAACTATGTTATTTGAAAAAAAGAGGCTAATTAATTTAGGTAAAAAATTGCCACATGAATTAAAAAGTTTACCTGAAAATTTTATTAAAAAATTAATGAAAATTTTTAAAAATTTTGTGCTATGAAAAAATGAAATAGCATAACTCATTATAAATTTAATTCTAAATGTAAAAATGTATTTATGAAAATCAAGTTAGTTATGACTAAGTTAGTTATAGAACTTCATAATGCAATATTATGATAATTATTTATATCAATAAATATATTTTTGAAACCAACAAATTTATGCACTACACCACTCATTTATTTATTTAAAAACTTGAGTAGCTTATTATTCGAGTTCAACTCGACTCGACAAATTAATTCAGGACTCGAGCTTAAGCTTGGGTTGAGCTTGAGTCAAGCCCGAGTGTGGTTTAAGCTTGAGTCGAGTTCAAGCTCATTCAAGTTCGATCATTAAAAAATTTTTTAAAAAAATCACTCTTATTAGGATTCGAACCCAAGATGTTTAGGATTTATAATTCTACAAACCACCACTAAGCCATATTCCTATTATTGTACTAAATATAATATCCTTATTTATTTATATGATAGAGTCAAATAAACTCAACATATATCGAGTCCGTCCAAACTCAACTCGAGCTCGGTTTATGAACACAAGTTGAGTTTTGATTAAGTTGTTCGATCGAGTCAGTCGAGCAACTCAGTCCACACTCGCCCCCATCTTCAATAGTAATTTAGCATTGATATACATGAAATTAGAAATGAATAAATATTAGAATTTTGTAATTTAATCTAAAGGTCGTTGCTATTCATTTGACATAAGTCCTTACATTGTCTAGATAATTTTATCAATTATCACATATGGAACTACAACCCATCAACAAAAAGTTTAATAATTAAAAATGTATACCTGGCATTCCCCATGAATTTTTGACTTTTTTTCCCAACATTCCACTAAAAACATAATCTCATACTTCCAAATACAATCTCCTAACTTCATCCAATCCATTATCAATTATTCTATGCATTTTGTAGTGTCAAATACACGTTATACCCTTAAAATGTGTCGTCTGACATACAAATTTTGTACAAGTTGAAACTAACCAAAAAGCTTAAAAAAAAAAACATGTGGTCTTTCTTAGTTCCACCTCATAGTCCATACTACTATCAAAAAATGTGTAACTAAAGCAAATATATATATACCATCAATTCTACCAACATCACGTTAATATAAGGAGCAAAATGGAAAAAAGGCATGTAAAAAAACACATGTTATTTTCAACTAACTAACAAAATATGTATAGAAACCACATGTACAATGTCGATAGCCTATCGCAAATGGAGTTTAACACGTAAAAGCCAATATAAATTATAATTCATTGGACGTCAAAGCAACACAAAGAACACAACATAAAGTCAACATACATGTCTTTGTCGCATATACAATTAAGTGTTCAAAATTGAAAACCAAAAACTCCACCATACCTATTCACTTGGGTAGAGAATTTAGCGTTGCATCACTATAAACATATCTTAGTTACAGAGAGAAAAACAACAACAAAGGTAAACAGTAACCAAGCAGAGAGCATAGCAACAATGGTCGTAGACAGTCAAAGTAAAACACAAAATGAAAAATGAGCAACAATTCAACACCACCAACTTGAACAACGGCGTAAACTTAAACAAGGCTCAGAAATGTTGAAATGTGACATCGAGAAGGAGAAAATTTTTAACTACACATGCCATGGCTACAAGACCCAAAGGTTGCCCTACTAAGATATGCCATTGCTACTCCTCCTCTACCAGAGAACACCAAACAGACCCATCCCTTCATCATAGCCCACCAAACACCACAAAAAGTATAGCATAACAAAGTATGAAGGTCTAAATAATCAATAACTAAAGAGAGGGAACAAAATAGCACAACCGAGACACCGTCCCTATTGTAACAAATTTGGAAGCCTGCTCACCTCCACCCTCTGATTGGCACCACTAACCAACAAAATGGGGCAATAGCCGACGAAGGACCCCAAAACATCAAAATTATGTGTTGGAGCCCAAAAATCAGTACAGACTAGCTGGAGACAAGCAACACGCCAGCAGCAGCCTCCACAGCTAGGCAGTCATGTAGTCACACAGTTAACTAGTGGAGGAGTCCGAAAAAGTCACCCAAAACGAATTCGTTTGGAAAGGGATGACGAGTGCCTTTCATTTTCAATGATAACGACTACCCAGGGGTATTACCCACTGTCCGTGAGCCGAAGGGAACGACTTTGGGTAGTTGAAGAAAGTAATAGGAGAAGACAACAGGACAACCAGAACGCAGCGAGGAGAGAGGAAAACGTGTGGAAACAGTTACCAAGAGAGGAATTTTGAGAAATGAATAGCGTGGTAAATTCCCTCTTTTTCTTTGACAAAAAGGGGGCAAATGGTCATTTCCATGAGAAAAGATCTCACTTAAATGAGAAAATGGAACACGGCAAGCCATCTAATCATAATATAAAGGTTTTAGAAAAAGAAAAAGGGTTAAAATGATTCACTTCTCATTTTCCTCATTATTTTTTAAAGAAAATAATTTTTCTTTATTTTAACTACATTTTCCCTCAATTTTTTTTTCATATTATTTTCTTTATCAACCAAATAATTAAAATTGTTTTCTCTACCATTTTCTTTTCTTTTCTATCTTAAAATCCTTGAACCAAATATGGTGTTAATTGTGATGATAGTAGAAGCAAGTCATTTTATTAAAATGGAATTGGCCTTACATATCTTGAGGTCAATATGATCTGAAACAAATTCAGAGATCTGTGAATTATTCATATAACCAAATGGCAGAAAACTTTATTTTTAATTCTAAATTTTTGGACTACCATAGATATTGCAAGTTATTTATACCATCTTCACATGGCTCGAGGGATAAATTTCTAACGTAGAAAGGACTTTCAGGCACAATTGAATCTTCACTGTGAACAAAACTAGTTGGGCCTTGCAATGACTAATTCAGCACAACAATTATGTGTAAAAGATCAATTGTCCTATTGGGCCTTTATTTGTCCACTAACGAATATGTGTCATGATTTTTTAAAAATACATATTCAATTATTATACTTTTTAAATTTCATCTCTTTTTTTATTTATACATAATTTTTGAAATAAAAATATCTAAAAATATAAACAAAAATGTGAAAACAAACATAGCCAACTGTTAGTATATTTGGATGTAAGTGTTCTTTTTTCTTCTTGTTGTTTTGATAAAAGGATGTATGTGTTCATGGAGAATGAAAATTTGTGTAGATGCTTAAAAATAATGTAAAGATAAGAGAGTGAGAGAGTTAATTTGACGAGTAATACGTTGAATAAGTAAGGTTTTTTTAATGGAATAAAAACTGTAACAGTAATATAATGTCCACTCTTTTTAGGCTTCGTCACAAAAGCAGCTCCCTGATACGTTATGACTTTTATCATTGCCGTAACCTTAAAGCCTAAAGAAGTAAACCTTTTATATAATCATGCTAACAGTCTAATTTCAACTTCCAAATTTTAACCTCACCAAAGCTTCAATAATATGCCCACTTAAGATTCTGCTGTTTCTCTATGTATCTAATTATTAATTACCTTCCGACAATATTTATGTACATATTTATGATATTAATTGTAATATATAAATTTAGGGGAAAAATAAGTAGCTACACCACTCTTGCCAAATTCTAACCTCTTTTGACACTAGAAGATAAATTAGCAATTAAGTGCTGTTGACAGCAAATGACTGAAGAACAGAGAAAAGCATGAACAAATGAAAAAGTCTTGGACCTGTCATTAGGAAAGTAGGAAAGTATAATCTACTCGGACAATAACTTTGTAGATATTTAAATTTCATCTTAGTGTAGGCAATAATGAAAGTGAACTTTTGCCATTTCATAAAACCATTTCTGCCACTTACAAAATCCACTAACATAGGCAATAATTAGATATTTGATTCTTTTAAAGAAAACCTGAAAAAGCGTGCTTTTGTAGTGGACGTGGTCCCATTACTTTATAAATTGTCCACTTTTAAATTGATTACTTTTGATTTGAAAGTTGAAACACATCCGTGGTGATATACACGTATATGTATATACACACACCAAAATAATTAATTAACACTCTATGACAGAAAGACCAGAACTAAGAAATCAGTGAAAATGGAGTCATATTTTGAAGGTCTTGGGTTACGTTACACGCTATCAATGGTGTAAGGTTCCCATCATCAACGATTTTGATGCACGGGTGCTGAAAGCTTGGAGACCCCTCAAGTGTTACATATGAAAATACGCATTTAATGCCAAAATTGCTTCTGTAATTCTGTGTAAGAGAAAATAGAACATAAAGATAAAACAAAGAAAGATTTCGAAGTGGGAAAGAAATAGTCCATGTCAATCATCACAGAGGAAAAGATGGAGATGGGAGGTTTCCATCTGCTCCCCGACACAAATATACTCTTTGCTGAAACTTTGATTAAAGCATTCTTTTTTCGTAGATTCTCATCTCTATCCAGATTTCATGATTACCCCATCCTCGTGTTGCAACCCTGGCTTAGATTGCGTTCATCAATACCTTCATCCCGGAAAGGGTGCATCTGTCGTAAACATTAGACATGCTAATGATACCAATCAGACAGAAATATTTGCTGGTCGATCAACCCACACCCCTATTCAGACATTCATGCCAAGCTGTCCTGCTACAACTCTACAATCACTGGGACAACAGGATACAGGGCATCATGCAATCACCTGCCTCAAAATATTAACACAACAGCATGAACTTCAAAACTTCATTCTTTTTCCTCGACAAAATCAGGAGTTGCCTCGAATCAGTCAGATACATCATGTCTAGAAGTTACACAAACAATCATACATGAGGTAGCTAGTATCATCTAGGCCTTCCATCCAAGCAGATAGCTTAGACCCAAACTAAGATGCATGCACCGTCTGGTTTATTACACAAGGAGTCGTGTGCATTGAATGGGTGCATGGTTGATTTGTTCATTGTGTGATTGTGTCCATCCAAGGAAAATAGCTCCTCTGATAACTCATCCACCAGCAGCTCAAAAACAGCAAGCTCGATCTCTGCTGCTGTCTCTTCCACTTGCTCAGCAAACCTTGTCCATCCATCACACTCTTTCTTCAAGTCTAACCCAATCATCATGTCGATTGTGTCCAATTCTACGTCTTTCCATGAATCCAGCCTGTTGCAAATTCTACCCACCACCACTTCTTTACTGCCGGAGTTGATAATTTCACCGTTTTCCTCGACTATTAGATCGCAGACTAGCTTCTTCATGTCATTGGACATACTCACAGAAGGGCATTGGATTATTGATTGGTTGAATACTTCTGTCACAAATGTGTCTATACTGGGCTTATTGCAAGGAGACAAGGGCTTGTAATCCTCGGATTCATCCCTTTCTCCTAGGTTGTCATTGTCTGATCCTTCCAGCAACTTTCTCTCAAGTTCCGTTGGGTCCAATTCTGCAAGTTTTTCGAATCTTTGGAGTCTGTACAGAAGCTGCTCTTTGGCTCCTGCACATTTAGTGAAAGAACAACAGTCACAGTGAGACACATTGTGACGTGTATTGCAGTTATGAGGCAATGAATCAACTGTCCTAAAAATATTTATAGGTCCCACAAAATTATATTTATATATATAACCTTGTGCTGAGATGAAATCCAAAACAAAAGCAAGGATTAAAATAAAGGCTCACCAGGAGAATTAGTACAATTCATAATTGGAAATCACAATCATTTTTCTAATTCAATAATTGCAGATGACTCCAACAATAAAGACAAAAGTTGTCAACACCTAAATACGATTCGTACTTGAAGTAACTATATCTCATCTTAAGGGGAAAATGAGGTCACATTTAAGAGAGTGATCCTGCAAGTTTCAATTATAGTACCAAGAAAGGTAAGCCCTCCACGCCCAACTTACTGGATCAATAACATCCGACCGTAGATTTCAGAAAAGAATAGCACAACAAAAATCAATCATAATGAACTTCAAGAGGGCCCCCTTCAATCTATCACAAGCACAAGCGAATACAGCTACCGGAAAAGGTGAGAAGGACAGATCAACAAACGAGCTACACTGCAAAATGGATCAATTTGCATCGCACGCAACTAACTCAATGTTTGTTGTTTGATCAAAGAAAATTGGTGAGGACAGCAACGTACTTTGTACATTAGCATAGCTGCATTGGAGATCGCAGTTATCCCCTTCGGCGTCTCCACTCTCACGTCCGTCATCCTCTTGGAAAGGAGAGTCCAGTACGGATATGGGACTAGATTGTTCCTTCTCTTTCTCTGCTGCTTCTCCTCGTACTTTGTCCGGATTTCGTGATTCATAATTTTCCTTGTCCTGCTGAGATTTAAGAAAGTAAATATAGTTAGCGTGTTTAGAAATACTACAAGATCATCAAGATTCGTGAAACTATTGGTGTCAATCTTAGAAGTAAAGCGAACGCACCGACGATGAGAAGTTGACTGTTGACTATTCTTCCACGTACGTCAAGAACGGTGAATTAAAATGGTGATTAGAATGTGGGGAAATTATTATCATTAAGGTCCAAATGATAAAACAAAATCAAGATTTGTCCTTCAGTGGACAAATTATTGGGAGAGACAAAACCCATTAAAAAAGCAGATTTGGGTGGCAGAGACGGGAGGAAAGTCCAGAATTCAAACAAGGAGAAAGGTTCTGATGCCCATAACCCACAATCTAAAAGGGCATTATATGTCCTTGCTCTTTAGAGTTGGTGGTGGGATTTTTGAGCATCTTAATGCCAACATTCAAGGGCATATGCGTCATTTAGTGTCGACATTCCGACCACCGAATCAGAGCAACAGGATTGCTTACCGACACTTCAAGCAAGTCAAACCTCATCCCAACCGAGTCCCGAGTTGAACTCAGCTCTCACAATTACTGAGTTTCGAGAGATTTTCATCCCATGGTGAGGTGTTAATGTCCCAATTTGAGTTCACGAAAATTTTCCAAAGATTGGCACCATTAAATAATTTTTCATTAATTATCTTGTATGTCATACAGAATATATATATATAAATATATATATAATTATTCCACACCTGAAATGATTGAGAAAGGGAAAATACAATAAATCCATTCATGAATCATGATGATGATTATTCTTTTCCTAAAGATGCATTTTCCGTAACAAATTGTTATTCTTTCCTCCAATCATGAGCCAAAGTCTCATTCATTAAGTTACCAAAATAAAAATGCCACATTTACTAATTTATTAAAAAAACCAACACGAAAAAGGACAAACCTTCTTTACGTGGCGACCAGGAGAAGCCGCCGGAGAACTGAAATCCGGCGTGCCGCGGCCGTTGGAAGACGGACTTCTGTGGAAAGAAAATCTGAAAGGGCTTGTGCAAAAGCGTGTTTCCGTGAAGCCGAAATTATCATCAGAGCACTCAGAACCACAACTAGTGGAGGCCTCAAAATCCAAGGATTTATCCTCATTGTTCTCTGTCCAATCAGCGCTGCTGAGCCTACGGTTACTACAAGAACATGATATCCTAACAGCTTCTTCCACTTTATCTTCGACTTCTGACCCATATTTCCGTGGAGCTTTGAAGTCGTTATCGCTAATGGCACGCTTTTTGTTCTTGCTCCGATCCTTGAGTCTTTTTAGAAAGGAACCGAACAGCCCGAACCTGGCATTTTTGCCGTGGCCTCTGGGCTTCGACTGCCACTGCTGCTGCTTTTGGATCCTCATCGCCGCTTCCACTAGGAGGGCGGCGGTTCTGGACGGAATGTGGAGGTACACGGCGCCGTTGGGAGACTTGCAGGGACCCTGCGCCGGAGATAGCGGAAAGTCGCGAAACGGCGATTTTCGAACTTCTGCAGAATTCTGGAACGAGAGAAAACAAACATGTTTGCAGAGACTGCTGCGTTTGGTGGAGGTTTCAGGGACGATGGGCTTGCGTTTCCTGAGCTGTAAAGTGGTCGAGGGAGAGGGTTTCTTCAACAGGGATCGCCTGTCTGCAATGTAGCTGTTCAAGTGAAACGGCTCCTGATCTTCTTTCAGTAGCTCGTAGAGTAACTGCTTCTGATGAGCCATCATTACAAACAAGTCTTACAATTGCACAATGAGAACAAACCGTAATAACAGTAGTTATGATGAATTATTACACATTCTAGTAGATGAAAAGAGATGAAAAGAAAGTTGAAGAGGTTTCAACTTTCAGCAAGGGATAGAGAGCGTGTGGGGTTTGAAAGGGGGGAATTTGAAAAGTAGGGAAGATGGATGCAAGTAGTAATGGCAAGAGAAAAAAGACTCCGCAGATTTAAATCCTACGAGGTTTAGAAGATCGAGGCAAGGTGGTGAATGGTGATTGATGGAATTAATTACAAACCGTTGATCCATTTAGAAATCATATTTCGGATGATGGGGTTTAATTGAATAAGAGAAAGGATGTTGAAATGGCCGCCGTGCAAGGCCGAGTACATGAAAGGCAGCTGGCGCTATATATAATCATGTCTGTCTGTTTGGGAATAGCAACAGGAAAAGACGGGTTTTACATACTCCGATTTTATTTTGATGGCTCGCCAATCGCCATTTACAGCACTTCTTTTGACAAACCGGCTGTTTTTCCCAAGCACTTGTTTAAAAAATAAAAAAACTCCCTAATCTGACCACACTTCTCTCCCTTAGTTTTATTAAGAAAAATAGAAAAATGGGAATCTATTTCCTGGATCCAACGGTTGGTAGGGATAGGCTATAGGCATAGGTAGCGTTGGATTCTCAGAGAATCTGTCACTTCAATTCCGTATGACGCTTAGATAGGCGAAAATCTGCAGCTCTTAATCGCGGTGGAAGGGACTAAAACCACGTCATATCTCACACACTCGCTCACAGAACCAAAATAATATGCCTCCATGTTTCCCGTAAAAGTAACTAACTTTTCACAACATCAATGATTACAGTAATAGTGCACTCTTTGGCTATGTTTGGAATCTAACTCCAACCCCCCCTTGCACCGGCAGATTTCGCCGTGTCTAACTATTGTTACACGTCTCAAAACCTAATTTTTCTGTTTTCAAATAATAAAAACATACATTAAACAAAAAAAATGTACTGAAATATCAAATAAAAAAATTAAAAATGGATTGAAATAAAATAGGATATCAAAACTTAAAAAATGTTTAAGATAAATAAATTTAAATGTGTTTGAATTTTCAACCGCATTTATAAAAATTGATGTTAGATTTTTTTTTTGTTAAATATATTCGATTAATTTATCAAGTATCTTTCTATTTTATATTATTAAAAATACATATATAGTATTTTTCTTTCATTTATTACTTCACATAATTTCTTGTTTGTTTTTCATATTCAAAAAGTTAACTAATTGAAAGACTGAAATTAAATATTTTAAAGGTTTTTATATTTTATATGATTTTTAATTCTTTTTTGAAAATTTTATTTTAGTTGATGTTTTATTAATTTTTATTTTAATGAATTTTTATATTTAAAAATAAGAAAGAAAAGAATTAACTAATTGTGTGTTGTGTTTCTGCCAAATGGCAAAATCTGCAGCACGTGGTGTATTTCACCAGGTGCGGGGTCGAACAAACCCCTAACACTTTACTAAATTTCATATTTATAAACACATTACCCGTTAAAATCTTTATCCATATTCAAATTCAATTTTTTCTTTTCTTATATATATAACTAATTAATTATTTATTTATGATTACACCTATTCACGATCAACTAATTAATTATTCATTAATAATTACTCTCACAATCAAATCAATAATTATATGGATTATATATATGTACACTTATATTTATATTTATTTCTATTATATAAACCAATCATGAATCCTATATTATAACATTATACAATCATTCTTATACAATTTATTCATATATTCAAATAAGTTAATATTTTCATCCTATCAAACTTTTACAATCAAATATACTACTTATTTCATCACAATTCCCACCAAACATAATTCTCAACTAAAACCCCTCTCCCAAACATAGCCTTTGACTTTTGTATTGCATATTTAATTAAAGAAAAATAAGTATCCCATAATAATCAAATTCTAGGCAAAACTTGTAAGGTGTTTAGGTGACTCATTTTAAATATCTTATAAGATCATATAATTTATAAGGTGTTTTTAAAAATTATAAACTCATACATCTTATTTTTAAATTAAGTTAATAAAGTGTTTGAACATAAAAATCTTATACGATTTTATAAAAAATTTATAATTATAGCTAATTATAATTTTTTTTGATATAATAATAATAATAATAAATTAAATATTATTAATATAGTGTAATTCAAGACATTTATGCATTTTCTAATAAATATATGAAAATAACTCACAAGTGTTTGAAAATAAATTTGAAAAAGTCAATTTATTTTTAAATAACTTATAAGTTTCAAATATTTTATTTTAAGAGCTTGTAAACTTTCATAAGATGTTTTGGAGCGCTTGTAACTTGTAAGCTCTCCCAATTACCCTCTTAGTTATTGTAGTTTAATTTTTTTAAGTTATTTTTTTTTTCTAATGTTGGTTTCATTATTTATGTGTCTTTGCGTGTGTTTATTCAATAACTATATACCATGCATGCAGGTATTTTGGCATCTCAATTTCTTCTTTCGTATGCAGTATTAATTGCCCACTAAAATTGGCATATGACTAAATAATAATTTGTATGCGTAAGGCAACTAGGATGATTATATCTAATTAATACATACACGAAAAGAAAATTGAAGTGATCTTCCTAAGATTACCAAATACTGGAGTGATTTATTTGCATAATTTTAAGGATAATTTTAGGATATGACAAAAATGTTTGGTGTAAATTAATTTATTTGTCATAGACACGGCGACAATATATCTTTCATTATTCTGCATGTATTATGTATTCATGATTACAGATAACATATTCAAAAACTCTGTTCCTTGGAAGACCACATAAAACCCTTTTCCCTATAAATTAATTTGTTTTATTCATATTTAATGTGTAATTTTAAATTAAACAACACATATAATTTCATGTTGCGTCATAATTAAATTAATTAATGATATTTTCAAATATAAATTTTATATTATTTATAAAATAAGAGAGAGAGAGAGAGAGAGAGAGAGGTACCAGAAAAAAATGAATCGCAATTGAGCAATGAGATTGAAAAAAAAGTGAATAAAATAAATGAAGATTGGAGAGGAGAGCGATATATATATAAAAAGAAGTGCAATATTTTAGTAATTATACATTTGATAACCAAAAAATGTCATTTGCCTTGACATATAGTGCAAGTAGATATATAATATATAGTAAATCAACATTGTGCAGTATAAATCAAGCATTTTCATTGCATGTATATCATTATATAAATGAATTAATCATATTTTCTAAATATAAATTTACCATTTGTGAAATAAGAAAAAAGAAAGAAATTTGAAAAAAAAAAAAAGATAATAAAATAAACTTAAAATAGACTTAAAAATGAAAGCTAAACTAAAGTTGAGAGAAAATGTAATAAAAAAATTAACGAAAAAGGAAAAAACGTAAAGAAATGAAGGCATTATAGTAATTGTTCGTTTGGTAAAAAGAAATTGTCCTATATCCTTGATATACGTTGTTGATCGAGGGACATACCCCACTCTTACCATGTAATTCTTAGTTAATTTCCTACCCACTTGCTAAATACAACGAAAACTAAATCAAGTTACCAAAACATTAAATCTTGAAGTTATCAGGCATCAAGTGATAAATATACCCAACAATTACTAATCGTGACGCAAAAAAGTATAATGATAACAAGAAACAAAATGTTAACGACCCCATCATACAGAATCTAATAATTAAATTTTCAATTTAATCACATACTCGATTAGGTAGCACCAAACTAGAGAACATAATTGCACTCTTGTGGGCAAACGTAGGGCATATTGACAAAGGTAGGTAAAAATAAATCCAAAATTGCTTAGCTAATATTGGATTAGTCGCATGAATCCGTACATTAATTGTTCATTGAATTTGCCTGGATTGTGAATGTGTGTGCCCTATATTATTGAGCGAGATTTTTAGAGTAAGTACTTTTAGTAATTTTAATAGATTTCTTAAAATTCTTTGATTAATAATTTAATCTGAATTATACTATTTACTATTGCTAACTATTTTTGGCCATTTAAAATAATGACTAAAATGTCTTTCTTCTATTTACCTTTTACTTTTTTCTCACTTGACTTTGTATATTTTCTGTTTTTTAGCCTTTCTAATTAAATATTATTTTCTTTATATTTTCTTATTTAATAGTTTCTCCTAAACTTTTTCCTCTCATTTTAAAATATAATGATTTAAATTTTAATGTTATTAATAAAATCATGTAATTTTATTATATTTATAATATATAAATTTTTTTAGATAATAAATTATAAAATAAAATATGAATACATGTAATTTAAAGTACTTATATCAGAAAACACAACTTATGTGTATACATGATAAATTATTTTTTAAAATTCACATATAAATTACGGGAAGTGAGTATGAATTGCTGCTACATGTGTAAATTTATTTATAAATATTAAAATTTTTGTATTTTGATTGATAAGAACAAAATTATTTAAAATTAAAAGTTATAAAGAATATTTAAAATAACAACATAAAGAAATATAAAAAATTGAAAAAAATGATAAAATTTGAGAAAATACAAAAATAAAAATAATCAGTTAAAAGAAATAAGAAAAAATAAAAATAAAGAATAAAATGAGAACAATGTGGCATTATACATTGTGCAAAAATGTATAACCGGAGAAAATGAAAAACAGATCAAAAAATTCAAAAATGAGAAATCAAGAGAAAACATAGATATAAATTGCAAGTTGAATGAAAAAAAAAAAAACAGAGAAAAATAATAGAATAAAAATAACTTGAGAATAATCGTGAAAATTCACTTTTGATAGTCAAAATCCTTAGTTTAACAATAATAATAATATGGCATAGATTTTGAAAAACCAGTAATTGACAGAAAGCGGCACTGCAGGGCAGCAGAATATGCATGAGACCGCTCCTCCCTGCATAGGACGGGTCGTAACTTTCTTCTGTCCAGTCCACTTCACCTCTAACCCTACTCCAATTCCCATATCAGTCTTTTACCTGCATTCAGCACTTTCCAGTATATGCTTAATATTTATGTATTTATCAGGTGCCCAGATCTATTAATTAAAATATTTTATTAATACAAATAACATCAGTTGATTTTTTTAATATATATATTTAATTGGTACATAACATTCTCCCAAATGTAATTATACAGTTGGTAGTTGTGACGTGAGTTTGCCATAAATCTCATTTCACATTGATCCCAATAACCAACACGCCCCTTTCAGCATTCACTTTGATTCAAATTCTTCACGGGAAGTTTAACCATTTAGAGCCTTTTGCCTTTACAAACCTTATCCTTCCAAGTCACATGAATGATTGTGAGGCTTCTTGGAATACACACACACACACACACAACGTTACTACTATATGAGGCATTTTGGCATTTAAAAAACCAAAAAAAAAAAAAAAAAAAAACTAGTACAGTTTGCTTTTCCAGTGAAGTAAATAGACCATCGTGCATGCCTGTCACGTGCATGGTTGAGCTCTGCATTTTTGCCGTAACAACAGAAGCAATCTCACTAGTCACTACTAGAAAGAGTTAAAAGACAGGGTAGTGTTAGAATGAGTTGAGAGACAGCTGGGAACAACGGAGGGGTCAGAGGTTTTTTTTATTATTATTTTTTTTAAATTTTATGTTTTCTTTGATATAATATGGTACACTGAGGTGGGAGTGGGATTAGGTTTGAATCTTTCCATTCTAATTAGGAAAATATTCATAATTGTACATGAAGTAATTTTCTTTTTACATTTATTTATTCAGTCTCTCTCTCTCTCTCTCTCTCTCTCTGTATTTAAACACGGGTTTAGTATTTGTCGTAAATAAAAAAGCTTAATAAGGACAGTTGCTTGGAGCGGATCCAATGCCGATGGCAAAGCTCCACTTTTTAAGTTATTATTCTCCACATTTTTCAAAATTATGCCAATATATTGTTTGTCTGTTTGTACAGCAATTAATGCGTTTCCTCCTCACCCAAAATTAAAAAAAAAAAAAAAAAAAAAAAAAAAAAAGAATTTTTAATAACTCTTGATGTCAACACCACACGAGACACGACCACTGCAGATTGGTGACTGTTACCCATATTGCCAAGTACATAGCTTTGAAATTTTCGTTAATCCGAGCTGTGCTCAACCCGAGAAAATTGTTATTTTAATTTTGCATGTCACAATCTATGATAATTCAAAATTAATTATGTTGAATTATTTTACACCAAATTCCACTCTCAAAAAGATTTGAAACTTAAAAAGCAAATGGGATAACCTTGACAGTTCCATTAATCGTAGCTGTGTTCAACCTGAGAAAATTGTTATGTTTAGTTTACAAGTCACGATCGATCTACGATAATTGAAACTTGGAATAGTGAATTATATCACAACAAATTAATTCCACCCCCAAAAAGATTTGAATCTTGAAAGCCAATAGGAGACCCAATTGATTGCGGGATGAGCCAACTTCGTGTATTTTATTTTGACAATTCTCAGATTTCCGTCACTCGAATATAGTCAAAATTGGGGTAAGTGCAGAAACGGAAATTATTTGTGATAACGACTTCACAATTTTGTTTCTCAAAGGCATTGACATGGCATTGTTAATTAAATTTGCATTGACTTCAAAAATTCGCAGCTTCCACGCTTGTGAATAAGAGACAAAATTATATAGCCTAATAATAAATTGCATGCTAGCTGTTCCACGATTTCAACCCTCAGTCCCACAGTGAAAGCAGCAAATAAAATCCTACATAACAGAATTTCAAATTTTCTTTGGCTAAGCCCTAAAACCATTTTTAAGGCTGTTTGTCACGATTAGACCCTTTTCACTATGGCTATGTTACCACTTCTTCATCTCTCTTTATCTTATTAAATTTCATGCAACCAAACACTTAACAGAACAAAATTTTCTTTTTTAAGTTTAAATTTAAAATTTTTCACTTTTACTCTTGTAACTAACTAATTATTTTTTTAATCGTTACACTTATTTACAATAAAATCAACATACACACAATTACTTTTACATTTATATAGATTTATACTCTAAAAATTAATTGTTATCCTTATATACTATCAAATTATTAAATAATTATTATATATATATATATATATATGTATTTATATATAAATACAAAAATTCAAATAAATTATACTACTCATCACATTAAAATCTTCTTTTCAAACATACTACTCATTCCAAACGTAACTTCCAACAAACATCATCTCCCAATAAAACCCCTTCGAAAACATAGCCTATCTTATCCTCGAAAATTAGGAATATATATGTCTGGAAGATTATGACACAAATTGGGGGTCAGAGTTGTGGAGACCGGGAGCTTGCTGCCCCACGCACAAGTTTATGGACTTCAAAGATACTGTATATGTAGAATCCGCACACATGTATTTGTATGGGTGCAAATGTTGGTTTTGATGGCTCCATGTGTGAAAATTTTGCCAAGAAACAAAATAAGAAAGATGGAAAAACTGGGGCACAAGAGCAAACTTTATTGCACGAACAAAACTAAGAAGGAGAAGAACGAAGTAAAGGAAAAATTATAACTTCATTTATAAACTTACAACCAAACATTGTCCTACACTATTACAATATATAGTAAGGAGGTTGCTGCTCTCAGGTCTCGTCTCTATTCCTTCTGGTTCTCTCTAGGAGAAATCCTCTACACAATGCAACTATTTATAGAATTCAAGATAACCATTACTTAGCACACTTAACAATTGTAAATATGTCAATTTTTTTAACCTACTGAATTAAATTAATTAAAGTAACCCATTAACTAAGATAATTGTTGATTTTTATGTTGCTTTATCTCCAAGTTCTAATATATTCATCTTCCAATTTTGAATGAGTTCCAAACTGCGTGCTCTTGAGCTTTGCAAATCGGACCCATCATATTGGCCATAAATACACGTACCATTGAGTGTCCAGGTTCATAAGTACAGTTCAATCTAGCTACGTTTGGACTTTGGTTATGCTGTGACTCTGACTGATTCCATACTTTTTCTTCTTTTGAAGATATAAGAACCTTTCTAGTGGATAATGATAATTAACTTAAAGCACTCGTCTGAATGTTAGTGCACAGAAAAGAAATGCACCGTCACGGCGGTGCACGCACGCCGTGGTCTACCACACGTGCTGGTGAGGGCAGCCCATCCGCGTCTCTCTATTGGTCGGTATCATGTCGCCCATGGAAGATGGACCATAGTCTCCGCACGTAGGACACCACTGTGCATGCTCTCTTCTGTATTTATTTATTTATTTATCTTTCCCATGGTCAAATTAATCAACAACAATCTCGATATGTAATATACAATTAACTATATAATTAAGCAACCATAGATCACTATTATATACATGTGTATATATATAGTAGTAGTAGATGTCAACATGGGAGAAACAAATTAATTTGTCTTTCACAAGAGCTACACTTGTTTTATTTTGCACATGAAAATTAACTTATTTTCATGTATTAATACGTCGAGGGCTAAGGTTCGTAGAAGCAAATGGGCCTCTGTATATACAGTCAAATTTGTTAGATTGTCGAGCGTTGGTTTTGCTGAGAAACAAATTTGGCAATCAGCTAATCAACCCACCAGATTTAAGCTAATAATAAATTGTAAAAGATAGTCTTTTTAACCTTTTTGTCCCTTTTGTATTGGTAAAAGAAAAGCAGCGTCGGTTCCTTGTCGACAACGCAGAAAGAGAACAACTAGAAAATGACAACCTATATGGACAGACATGCACCTCAACTTCACACAAGGGAGATGAAAACAAGAACCCTGTATCGCCCTAATCAGTCTCGCTTTTTACACACTGTCCCTTCTACAAAACACACTTTTTTTTTTTTTTTTTTTTTGGTTGACAAAAAATTCATTATTTTTTCCTCACTCCAAGAAATATTATTTATTCATGTGTGAATACAGACGTCATAAATTTTCACGTCAGGACATGTAAAATAAAACAAATATTTGTAAATATATATATATATATATATATATATATGCATACGTCTGGAATAACAGACTACAGCTGTTTCCACACACACCACACTACAGACGGACGCCTTTAATACGCGATGTTGCGATTCTTTTCATTTGGCCACGAAAGGCAACAAAACATATCAAAGATTGATGATATGGAGAATGGCCTCCACAGATTCCTGTCCTGTCAAGATTTTGCAACTTCTTTTCCTTGAGTGGAATAATAATGTTAGTAAACCAAAAAAAAAAAAAAAACTAAATATTTTAAGCTTGCTAAAATATAGACAGAAACAAAAGAAATGCTTCGGGAACTGGATCACAAACATTGGGCCCAATATATTTTGCCACTCGGCCATGTCATGATCCATCTGTGTTTGGGCTTGTGTCCATTAGAAATTGGGCTTCGTAATAGTTAGGCAGCATTAGAAGAGGCGTTAGACCTAAAAGTGGAAAACCTTTGAAGGCATTATAGTTTGCGGCCAATAATAATTCGCATCTATGTATCTATATATCTATAGCTACATCTACACTATACACTGAGGCAATAAGCTTTATGGTTACATGTAAAATTATATAATTATTTTTATTTAAAACTCTTTTATTTTTTTTTATTATTTTGTTTTTCACTTCATTCAAATTCTTTAGATGTTAATTTATTCTTTATTGTAAATATTTTTTATACATTTAATTTTTAAATAATTTTATTTATTATTTAAAATATAATGATTTTATAATTTATAAATAAATTTACACACACGTAGGGTCTGTTACTTTTATTAGTGTTATATATTAAATTAATAATGTTTTGTGGTTGTATGATGTAAAATTGTATAATTATTTTTATTTTGACTCTTTTATTTCTTTTATCATTTTCTTACACTCTTTCCTGTTAATTAACCATTTTAATTTATATTTTCTATAAAATTTCCTCTCATTTCAAATTCTTTCTATATTTCTTCATTTTTATTGTGAATATTTTTAGACTTCTATTTTTTAAATAATTCTACTTATATTACTTAAATAAAATAGTTTTATAATTTATAAATAAAATTACACACATATAGGGGGTGCTACCTTTACTACATATATTGTGAAATTTTGGATTGTAATATGTTAATATTATATTCTGCATGAGTTTTTAAATTAGTGGATTTTGAGAGACTAATCTTTTGAAATTAAGTGAATTACGTTAGTTGGTTGAGGTATGGAATGAAGTTAATAAATTTAAATAATATTAGTCAAGTAATTAAGGTCCCAAGACCTATAATTAAAAAATCTATTCAGTCTCATCAAAACGTGAATATTTGTCTCTCGCGCGTGAGCTGTGTATTCTCAGTCCTTCATAGTTTGTGTTAGGTTGGATAATTTGATTTTTCTTGTGATTTATTAATTATTGGAGAATGTATCTAATTATTAAATAATACTATTTTAATAAGATATATCTATTACCCCCCTAACCAATTAATCTAATAAATTACAAAATTTTGCATCGTATTTTTCCATTGACTTCGGAGGGTAGATTAGATTAGTCAAAAACAACTGCTCTAGTATCCACCCCGAGAATAAAGCAATATTAGTGATACTGCCAAATTTGTCTTAACTCTTAATTATATATACACATACATACATACATACATACATACATACATACATACATATATATATATTGTAAAAGAATTGAAATAATAATTTTGAGAACTAGAATTTCGAAGTTTATGAATCTATCACTTTCAAGTATGTCATGGACGATAGACGGATGGGAAAAGAATCCTCCATTTTTCGTCATTCCAATGTGGGCCTCAGTTTGCGATTTAGCCCAGTAACGGTCAATATGGGCCGTTGATTCATGTAAATAAGTCAACTAAACAAAGTAGGAGGAAGCCTCTGGTCTCAGGCCTTCAATTTTTTTTTCCGAGTCTACACGGATGAAAGGGACTTCGACCAAAATTCTCCTACAATGCAAATTGAAAACGCAACATTAAATTGAACCCTAAACCTTATTAGGATGAGTGGAAAATTTTTGATGATTTAAATGGTAGAAAAATTATGTTTGCCATGAAGTTGTTAAAAAGAGAAAAATTTTAAATTATATGTCTTTGATATGTAATAATTATTGAATGGTGTGATAATATATAAGTTTATAAGGTATAAATATATATGAGCATGAGTAAAAAAAATTATAAGGATAAGTCGTAAGAAGGTATAATTATTAAAAAATAATTAACTAATTATAAAATATAAGATGGTGAAATTTTAAATTTAAATTTGAATAAAATTTGTAAATTAAAATGTTTGGTTTGTAAGATTATTAAGAGTTAATAGTTTAAAATAACACACACACAACATTCAAGTTTAAACTTTTGAAATAAAACAATACTATGATAAACAGAGTAAAAAACCTACAGACAACCACCAACGGTTAAAAACTAATGGGTTTTTAATCTTGAAAAATATAAGAAGGTTTGAGCTTTTCTTAATCTCTTTCAGGTACTTAAAACGTTTTCTGTTTTGGGAGTATATAATCACTCTTTCAAATTCTTGTGCAAGGGAATCTAAACTTAGGTTAAAGACTGATACATCTCCTTTGTTTTTTTAGCAGTCAATCTGTGATTATGAGCCTCATCTTTGCACTTATTTGTCACACCCACAACTTTAGCTCATGGAGTTAGGTGCATTTCCCACCAAATCTTTCCCCTGCGGCAGAGACCAAAAGTCCCACGAGTCCAATTATTGAAAGACAAATTTCAGACTGCAATCTCATTTCTGTCTTATCCCATCACCAAATATCTCATCTTTATGCCGCAGGTAGGGTATACTCGCATTTCTTATTCAAAAAGAATATATTTTTTTAGCTTCCTTTATGCATAATTTAAGTTCAAATGTAGGGTTAGATGAACGGCCATTTGCATTAAAACTTGACTAGATTAGGTGGGAATAATGCCTGGTTGCAAATTACCAGTACATCTCAGTGGCCAATGGCAATGTAGATATAGACTTGACACCTCAAAGTCTCAAATTGTACAGTCCCATTATTATATGAGACTAAAAGACCCTAGCCCCTATTATCTAATAAATGCCTGCTTTTATTGTGGTGGTGAGTCAGTAGAGAACATTAACCAGCTAATTACCAGAGATCGATTGAGAAAACTCAGCCAGGAGTGTTATATAAGGCACGTAAATCAGGACACCTTTTGATTTCTTTCTTTGGAATCAATACCTGCTAAGTAGCAGGTCAGTTTGCCACAAAACGCATGGTACCGTCACCTTGAAGACAGACAATGAGGGGGAGGGGAATTCCACAACATGTTATTCCGTTACCATTTTACATATTTTTCCATCTTTTGCAGGGGAGAAGAAAAATTTGTTTCTTCACAAGAACGAGCAGGAATGATGTCTTGTTGCTTAAAGGATCTGTCATGTTCATCAGAAACTTGTGATGATCTGAGTTTTACTTTGTTTCGGCTCTTTCGAGAAACAATTTCATCACTTTAGAGCATTGCATTGCGCCCCACTTGAGGTTCCATCATTCCGTAGTTTAAGCAATAATCTTTTCTCTTATTTCAAGAGTAACAAAAATACCAAGATACTTACATAGACCCTAAAGCATAACCAAATCCTAAAAGTAAATCTTGACAGCATACAACAGAAAATTGAACTACAATGCCAACCATTGAATTCAGACAAAACAATAAACATTAATTAGAAGACCTTTTTCGCTGATCTTTAGGAGAAAAGTATCACACTTGATTTCCATTAATCATATAGCACTTCTTAATTGACCAGTGTCACGATAAAGTAACCAATACATGAACAGAACTTTGGAAACCCAGCTGAATAAAAAGCCATATTGCTTCCAGGAATCCAATGTCAGCCTTCCTTGCAACGCACTACTTACATTATTCCTGAAGGGCAACTAGAAGCAAGCAGAATACAAGAGAGAAAGAAAAGAAACAGAAAGAAACTTAGAAGAATCCAAAGTTCGAGACCTGTTTTAGTTACAAACCTGTTTAAGGAGAGAATTCTCGTCACCTAAAATTAGACACCCTTCCAACAAAAGCTAAATCAACAAAAAAGATAAGCGTAGAAGATAGCAAGCCCGATAACACCAACATATATAAATATAAATGCCTTTCTTAAATACATCACCCAATCCTAATTAAACTGCCGACAACATTAGGCTGGGTGTACAGGTTCTATGTTCTTGCTCAGCTCCTCCAATTTCTTCAGCCTCAATCTCTCGCTTTCACTCACCAGCTGCGTATCATCACCAAATTCAAACAATTACAATAGGCATATGACGTTAGGATAACTTGAAAGCCAAAAAAGCTCATTTGAACCAATTATCGAAATCAGCTGGTCCTCACCTCCATCAATCTAGTAATCAGTTGTACTTTTTCTTTGTTCTTTTCATTGAAAGCTTCAAGAGCTTCCTTGTACTCTCTCTCCTGTGATAACAAATAAACTTCAAATTTGCTCCAGGAAGTCAAAACGGTCTACATATTGATTTATACATGGGATTTTTCAAATTATCACCTTCTTCTGGCAAGTCTGCCCAAGTGGTTTTAACTCCTTGTTAACTGCATCAATTTTCTTGCGAACGAGAGAGACTTCCTTCTTCATTGGATCGGCCAGAGCATCTAATTCCTGGTAGCTCATTCACAGTAGTCTAAGGAAGCGAATGTGGCAAGATCATACATACACTTTAATAGAGATGCATAGCCTAATCGCTATACGAGTTTCATAATTATTATCAATCTGATGGTGGCATGCCGATGGAAATAAAGGTCCAAATTTAACAAGAACATGTGCAAAACATCATTTATTCAAAGGCAATTAATCAGTTAAGTGGCACAATATCAGGTTCAAGCTTTTCTTTTTGGGTGAGTCTACTAGGCTCAAATATGCATATACTCCAAGAAAACTGAAGCCGCAAACTGGTAGCCAATGTCAAGTATTTGTATAATTTTATATGAAGGAAACTGAACATTCATCTATTTGCCCTTCAGAAATTTCACTAAATAGACCTTAAGTCATCTTAAAAATTGCCATTCAGTTCAAACTTTGAGTCTGAATGGAAAAAATAGAAAGAAAAAACACCTCAAGAAAAGAGGCAAGAAACCCACAAAATAAGCAATAACTTCAGCAGAATTGTCCGTCTCAACTTCGACGGCAAAAGAATAATCTTCCGCCCTAAAAAGAGCCAATCCATGAAAATTACACAAAAAAAAAAAAAGGTTCAGACAAATTAGTTTCCAATCCTCTCTAGGGAAATCCATGAAAGATCGACCACATAAACTCAACAAACAAACAAGAAAAACTACTTTTAAACCATTCAACAGGCGAAAGAAAAACCCCCAAATTTTTGTTTGCAATTTCCCTAATTTCCTGAACCCATAGCACGAAAAGATCAGAGACCACGGAAATACCTCGCGAATAGTGGCCAGACGCTTGGTTTCTTCTTCAATCCGGCCAAGCTGCGCTTGGACCTTCTCCTTAACTTCCAGCTTCCTCTTCTCAATCTCCTCCTCCTTGGCCTTGAAAGTAGAAAGAGCAGATTTTGACATCTCCTCCTCCTCTTTCGTCAAGGAGCCGTTGAAACTCAAACTCCCCGAAATCTGGCCCGACTGCATCAGGGATTGTTGGGTTTCTAGCGTCTTCTGAGTCTGCATCATTGCCCTTCAAAATCTTTCTTGCCCAGAAAACCCTCTCTCTCTCTCTCTCTCTCTCTCTCTGTTCTCCCTACTCCTTCACCGTTTTTGCTTTTACTTTTGGAATGATGAAGAGAGGGAGGTAGGGGATTTCTCTCTCTCTTTCTTCGCTGTGTTGCAGGTGCTTATGAACCAGGCAGGCTGGGATGCTCTTTCTATGTTGGAAAGCTCTGTCCGCCCCCCGTAGCTTATGGGTTTATGACCCACAAACTGTTGAAAACGAAATTAAATAATTAACTTAGTGTAACGTCTCATAACTTATAGAGTGGTTACATTTCTTTTAGACAATTCATTTCCTAAAAATTGAATTAAATGAACCACAAACTGGTTTATACAAATAATTTTTTAAAATTTGAATTGAATCAATGACGAAGTGGGATAAATCGAAATTCAAAAGTTTATAAAATTGGCTACAGACCTAAACAATACGTGGTGTGAGTGCTCAGAAAAGAAACGTAGAAAAGCCTTCGACTACCTTTGTTTCTTAATTTTACACTGTTATCATTATTTAAAAATTTTATAAATTTAATCTTCATTTTTATAACTTATTAATAATTTTTAATCATTATATATATTAACAATCTAATCAATATTTATTTTTATAATTTTTTATTTATATTTATGTTTTATTTCTCTATAAATATATATATTATCATCCAATCCATTATTACTATATATTAATTATACATAAAAATAATGTTTCTAACTACTTAAATCTTACAAACTAAATATAAATTTTCTTTCATTTAAATCATCAAAATTTTTCTACTCATTCTAATGACAAGCAAAACATACCCTACATGTTCAAATCATTTATTCACTAATTTCTATTTTATGTGTATCTTATTTACAAAAATTTTATACATGTCAAAAATATATAAACTAAAGAAAGATTTTAGCCACCGTGCTTAAAGGAAGAGAAAGGAAAAGAAAAAATAATTTTCTTTTTAAAAAATTCTTCTTAATATTAATTTACCAACAAATTATGTAAATTTCAATTTTATGTAAATTTTTTAAGGTGCATAATAATTAAAGTCTGAATTTATTTTGATTTACTCTATCCCTTGTTTGATATGCTAAAAAAATGGTTTTAGGAATGAGAATGAAATGAAATTTTTATTTTATTATTTTATTTCATATTTAAGATGATAATTAAATATAAATATAATGAATTAAAGAAAAATATTTTTAATAAAAAATTATTATTTTAAAAAATTAAATTAATTATTATATTTTTTATTATATGACTATATATATTGAGATATATAATAAATATTTAATATTTATACAGCATTATATACAATATAGACACTGCATACAAAAATTATATATTTATACACTCAGTAGATACTTTGATAAACATGTAGAATTGATATTTAATCTTGTTGTTATAAAATAAATATTTACATAGTTTTATTTTTAATTTCATATTGATATTCATTATGTAAAAAAATGTTCAATTAATATTACTATATTAGCTACCTTAAAACAATACACTAAGTGTTTGTGAAATATATAAATATAATATATATATATATCCATTATATTTTATTTATTTATTAAGTATACCATCATAGTTTTTATTTCTAATTTCATATTGATATTCATTGTAAGAAAAAATAAATTTTTAAATGATATTACTATATTAGCCATCTTAAAATAATATACCAAGCATTTATGAAATATATATATATATATATCCATTATATTTTATTTATTTATAAATATACCAACTTATGCTATATTTAAAAAATATTTATATTATTGCTAAAAATTAATTTAGTACTTTTATATGATATATTAGATTGTGTTAAATTGTATGTTACTATTCATGGGGCGTTTGTTTGTGAATGCATAAATATGAATAAATATTTCACATATTTACCAAATATTTTAGTTATATTAAAAATAAAAATAATATAATATATATGTATACTGATAATATATTTGTATATTTAATTTTAGGCTTACTTGTGTAATATATATATATATATATATATATGTATTCACATATGATGCTTTTAATATTTAATTTATCAAATTAATAATATATAATATTTGTTGATATATATCTTGTAAATCTAAAAATTAATAAATTTGTTTTAATAGTATAAAATATAAGTTATTCCTACTATTGTGAAAATAAGTAAAATCATAGAAGTGATGAAGAATGAATATTCTTTATTTTTATAAATACTGATTCCCAATAAAATGATTACTCATAATAACTAATCATGCCAATCTTAAGTATGGAACCTAAATTTTATACTTTAAAAATTTTCTAAACCTTAAATTCTGAGGCTATACTTGTTTTGATTCGATCTCAAAAATTACAAACATTTTAATCATTATATTTTTTTAAAATTTATTTCCTTTTTTTATCTTACTTTCATATAATTTTTTTTAAAAATACACTTAAAAATTAAAACAAACATAACCTGAAATTCTAAACCTTAATTCCAAACTTTAAACCTCAAATTTCAAACCAGAACTCAATGTAATGCTCTAAAAGTAAAATTTAAACTCTAAAACCTAATATATATAGACACACACACACACACACACACACATATTCTTTTAATTTAAAATTTGACTTTAAAATAGATGGGCACTTGCGTTCAACATAGATTGGATGAAAAGAGAATTATTCTACCAACGAGGATTATGATAAGATAGTAGATATGCTTTAAACCGACAATGGAATATTTTATTCTTAAATTATGATAAAATTATAGGAGTATTTGTTTTTGAAATTTTATTGTTGTCACCCACCTTGCCATCTTCTGTAAGAAATTTACTGGGACATAATTTTCATTTATGTACAAAACGATGAAAAGACAAGAAAATCAATTGAGCATTATTGGTTAATTTAGTTAAAAAATAACATAAAATCAAAGCAAACTCCCGAGCAACGCCAGTCTTTTGGCAAAAAATAATATAAATTACTATAAACATATACGAGGATAATCATCTTGTCGATTCATGATTGCTTTTATATTAGTAATAAAAGGAATTTATAGTTTAATTATGGTGTTAATGAAAGAATCGATATAAGGATGAAATTTAGATAATTTGTTAGTTTGATAATTTTTTTGTATGGAATCTATTTTATCATTAATAATCTATTTTCTTAAACATCATGTTTAAAATATCTTTCCAATTCACGCATTCTCGACACCTGTCGAATTTTTTAAGCGTAACATAAATAACAAAATAGAAAGTAAGAAATAGAGTATTTAGGGCCAAAGCAACACCATATTCGAAGGGAACTAATACTAGGAAACGAGGAGTGAGACTTAGACAGTCCTGTAATTGCCACTCTCAACACACTCATATTATTTGCTTTCATGGTTATTTACTTTTTTATTTTAATTATTAGTATTGATAAAAGGTTCCTTGATGTGTGTGCATAATCATGTAAGTAATTATTATTTTATATTATCCACAAATAAGAGATAAAGAAATTTTTTTAAAAAAATATAATAAATTAAAATAAAAAAGCACTTAATGTCTATGCATATATATAAATAAAGTCCTAATAATTTTTAATATAAATTATATATATATATTATAAAACTTATAAAATAATAAAGAAATTCTTTTTAAATAATATAAATTAAAATTAAGAGAAGTGAAATAGATAAAAATTGAGAAAGAAAAATGAAAAGGCAATAATAAAGAATTAAGAGTAGTTTAGTAATCAAAGAATATGTAATCAAATCCCCTTAAATTTTTAATACTAGTGTTGTAGCATACTTGATGCGTGTCTATAAATATTTTAAAATATGTCTTTCATATAAACTATTATTATATAAATCATGTTTAATAAAATTATTTCATTACTCTAATACTTTTATAAATTAAAAAATAACTAAATTTTAAAAAAGAAGATGAAATTGCAAGAAGAAAATATGTGAATTAAAATTAATAGATGAAATTGATATAATATATCATAAATGAAAGTTTGTGGGGAAAGTTAAAATTAAAATGAAATAATAGAATTTAAATAAATATGGTGGGTATTTTAGTCACGATATTTTGAGGTGAAATGTAGTTACTTTAAGGGCCCTTACACATAATAAACACAAGTGAAAATGACACGTGTTATGTGTGCGCATGGTTAAAAAAAGTGTATAAATTTGCAATCAACGTAGGGAAATACAATTTTGATGATTTTGCTAGTAAAATAAAATTCTTTAATAATTAAGATTGCATTAAAATTTTTATATGAAATGATAGAGAAAGTAAATGTCCTAAGAGAAGACACACTTAAATAAATAAAATAAATATAAAAATGAATATTAAATATAGAGAGGGGTATAGATAGATATATAGATCACATTATTGTTAAGGGCAATAATGTGAATTTATATTTTCTACTTCAGTGGCCTCAAAATCTTTAGTACATAATCATCATCGTCTAGTCATCTTCATCTATACTATATTATTAAACATTTATATATTCATTCTAATGTAAAATTACATATTCATTTTTATTTTAAATTATTTTATTCTTTTCTATCCTTGATATATCTTTTTTTCTTTTAATTTATTTTTATATGTATTTTTTTTCTAAAATTTGTACTTTCAATTTTTTTATATTTCTTTACTTTCTTTTTTTTAAATATTTTTAAATTTTTAATTTTAAATAATATTATTTTTATTATTTAAAATACAATAACTTCATAATTTACTATTTTGATTTTACTAGTGATTAAAGCACGAGAGTGAAATGACCCAACTACCAACCACTTCCAAAAAAGACAGACAGCAATTCGCCTTGCCCCATGATGAATACGTCATGCCAAACTCACAAATTTGTCTTCTAGTAAGTTAATAAAAATAACATGACACCTTATCCATATAAAATACAATCCTGCATTCCTATTGGTTAACTATTTTTCTTCAACTGCCGAGCGCATCCACTGAAAATGATGAATACATAGAAGCCCTTCATGAGTTGAACACCCAACTCCTTTATGAATTGAACACCAAACTCAAAACATCTTCAATTTTTTGCACATCCATAGATGGAAGAGTACATAGTGTGATGTGTGCGAGCTTGACCAATTCTTTGCAACATTCTTTAGTGTCAGAAGAAGAACTCTTGATTTATGAGGCAGAGATCATTGCAAAAGTGATATTCATATGACATTTGTTGTAATTACTGATCAATTCATTTGTCATTTAAGGAGGGTGCACAGGAAAGATGAGCCTGTCTTTGTGAGGTCGTTATTTTCTTGAGCTGGTAGAATGCCCACTTCAACCAACTTTGTTGTATTCCTCCCACATGGACAGGTTGACAAGAGCAAATACATTTAAATATATAAATAATTAATTAACAGGCCAAAAGTCAGAAAATTTTAATTTTTAGAAAGGTAGAGTATAGTATATTTGCAAGTGCTATTATTTAGTGTATATATTGTAGGCATATTTGTGGAGCAAACCATTTCGTAACGCAATCATTTTGGGTGCTTGAAAGTTATAGGATGTGTACACTTCATCTTCTGTCTTTGATCATAAAGCTTTTGCACCATACCGAATCCCCAATTATTAGCTTAAATAAATAAACAAATTATTTTGGGTTCTCCACTGCTTCAATCTTTCCTCCTTTAATCTTTCTTACTTTTATGTGGCTATGCTTTATCACTTTTTTAAGGAATTTAAGTCATAAAGTAAATCAATTCTATTGAAAATTGCTTATGTATAATTGGTTTCAAAACAATAACAAGAATAATGCTGCAGCCCCATTTCCTCATTTTTTTGCCTCTTATCAACAGCTTCCAAACATCACATCAAATTAAAATAATATTTTGGAAGCCCATTTCATTAACATAATTGATCCCTTAAGGAGAGGATTCTTAAGGAAAAAGCTTGATGTGGAGTAGAAATAAAGGGTCGTCTGACTCAAAAGAGGGAAATGGAAATATGGAAAGCCGAAGCAAGAAAAGCAGTATGGAACATCCGGCAATGTTTTGGCTAATCTCAGTACTTTTGTGACAATAAAAAAATACAATTCAAGACAACCTCGCAATTTGGATATCAGAGGAATACCATCCTTAAAAATACACACACTGGCACTAGTGATACAAAATACAAGTATTTTTGTACCACTTTTGCTTTCTTTGTTGTAAAATATATTTACTTATAATATCCATTAGTTGGTGTGGTTGAGTCAAGCTGTATGTTAGATTTTCCAAAGACCACATAATCACAAAGTTAATGGGGGCTCTGCCTTTATTTTTCTTTTCTCTTTGTGGGGGGCCATTTCGACTTATCATTATCAACTTGACTATGTTAAGGTTCAAAAGCGCATGGCAAGTGCCTCATCAATAAGTTTTCAAGATTTTTATTCCCATACATACATACATACATACATACATATATATATATATATATGTGTGTGTGTGTGTGAATTAGATATTGTTAATTCACAATATTATTCTTAATTCATAGATGTAAATCATTATCTTTAATTAAAAGGATAAAAAAAATTAAAAAAAATAATTAATGATATACCATGACTTATTTTATATGCTATATATCTATACTTATGATATTATAGGAATAAGATTTTTTAGTTGCACATTTTAAAATTACACAACTTTTCATTAATTTGAAATTTTCACTTTTCATTTTTAATTTATTATTTTTATTTGTGTTTTTTCCTTGAAGTTTCTATCGTTTTGAATTCTTTTTATCTTTTCATTTTCTCTTGTTTAATTATTCTTATACTTTAAAAATTTTAATATATTTTTATTATTTAAAATATAATAATTTTATAATCTATATAATACTGTTTGCGTGTTCTGATTGGATAAGAAACAGTCAAATTTCACGAATTTGAAGCGACGACGGCGTAACATTTAATTCTATGGGTCAGGCATCGGGATTGCTCCCCGCCTCACCTTATTGACAGGCTTCATATTGTGTCGTTTTTTAATTTTAATTTTATTTTCTTGAGTAATTAATTAAAGGGAGAATTCAACACGTACATATATGTAGTGTTACACGAGACAATTTAAAATGAACCAGGTTTGGTAGAACTGATCAATAAGAGTTCTTGGATTGTCCAAAGTCTTTCGATTCCAAATGGCGTTGTGACTGTAATTATATATGCAGAAAGAAAAATTTAGTAATTTTATATTTAGGAACTTTGAAAGCTAGAGCTTACGGATTAGACACATTCTATGCATTTACAAGGTCCCATGGGCACTCTCTTACCAATCCATCTAAATAAAATTTCCTGTAAAATTTTATAAAGCTCTATTATATGAATTTAGAACGCCAATGATTAGTTCTATGACTAATATAATCCTCGTGTTAGAAAAAGTGAAGTATGAATTATCTTGTTTTAAAAAGTGAGAAGGGATTCAGGGATATAAATGGTGATGAATCACAAAATTAATAATTTATTTTTTAGAAAATCCTGGGTCAGATTCTTAATATACTTGTTTATTTGGCAGAACTTTTCATAATTAACCCAAAAAATGGTTTCTCGATCATTATCTCTGCTGCATACGAGTGATTCACGCTAACCCTAAAATGAATGGAAATTAATATACAATAATAACAACAACAAAGTCGTCATACGTGTCAGTATATTATTGGGATAAAAAATATTACAGATTTATATTATAGAATATTTCTTGGACCGAGGAATCTCTAATCATTAAAAGCACAGAAACGAAGGGTCATCTTGTGCCACACCAACTTTCAACATCATATGATATTATGAACTTTTCTTTTCTTTTTTTTTTTTTTTTTCAAAAAATTTAAAGACAATTATAACTTTCTGTTTTCACACTAGGAAGAGGGAACCCATGAATGAAACCAATTAAGTTGACCAAATAGTTTGACAAAAATCTTTTCTCCAGGTGAAGTAGTCCTTACTCAACAAGAAGGAATCCTATTCAAATTAGGTGTATTTATTGGATATATTCTATTTCTTACATACCCTTAAGGAACTATCCAGAAGACACTGTGACATGTATTCATTTATGACCTATTAATTAATTTAAAAAAGCAAGTCAAAAGATTTAGCTGCCTGCATTCATCCCACAGCTATGATTGCTTTTGGACAAAAATTCGTTTGGGATAAGCAAAGATACGCGAACAAGTTCCAAGGCAAATTAATCTATGGTTTTGGGGGATTATTGTCGACAAATTAAAAATAGTACGTAATTAGTATCTAATTGCATATTTTGCAAATTTTGTTACATGAAATAGAAAAATGACGTGCCAGTATTTTCACGTTACCTCAAAATTTTAACTGTGCCAAATAAAATCAAAACAAGCTGGGCCAATGCTTTGTCTTTCATTTTTGATGGTTTTCAGTTCAAACTCACAAAGTATGTCGGTTACACATTTGTGAGAAATTTATTTAAATAATTAAAGAAAATATGGACTTAGCTAGGTAGGTTAACAGCTAAATCGCACGCAAGAAGGTTAATCATTTGCATTAGTTAATTTTATTAATATTGTATGATGTCAATATCATGCATGATGGGTTGTTGAGCAGATATGATTTGATGTGATTTATTTGAATTTATTTTCCTTAACTGAAAAGCACTGCCCAACGGTCGTTTGGGTTCAGGAGCAGAATTCGGGCCCAATTATTACTTCATAATTTTAAAACTTCAGCTTAAGGGACAACATTCGGTTTGGGCAACCCACTAACCGAGTGTAGCCCACTCGAACATAACATTATGGGCCTACTGAAAGCCCATTATTTGTAATTTCTTTCATCATTATGGATGCAAGTCTAGTCAAGTGCGACCGACGCCCGGATGAACGAATGCCTGAAATAAAAAAAAAAAGGAATATATGTGTGTGTGTGTGTATATATATATATATATATTAGTGAAAATGCATAAAACTATTTTTCAATTTTTGAATATATTTTTTAAAAATATTTCATTTAATAAATTTACTTATAATTACTTTTCTCTGTTACCTAATGTAAAAGAATAAAACAAATGACTTATTGGTAAGTATATACATCCAATTATTCATTGAAAGATAATCATTTAAAATAAAGATTTAATAAGTTAAATCAATTTTTATTTTCTTCATTGGTTGAGAACTACATTAGATTCCCACCCAATCTACATTTTATAAAGTTTCAGATGTTTCTTTTTGTTTAATTTTATTTTTTGAAATTTGTTATCAATATAATTAATTCCTACTAATGGTGTAAAGTATAAATTTTATTCATATTATTTATTTATGAAATATTTTTATTGTTGCTCACATAACAAGTGTGTCATGGTATATCTATAATACATAGAAAGCGTAAGAGTGTTAAGAGTAATGGCTTTTAGCTCTCAAATTACAAAGGCTAAAAGTCCTCAAGTTATATAATGGTGGCGAGAAAAACTAATGCAAAAATTTAAAATACTGATAAAAAATATTATTTTAATAAATAATATGTCTGTGGAGTTAAATTTTGAAGAGATGAAATGATGTGAAATTTGCATCCAAACATGTGTTGAATTTTCGTTATCTTCTATTGATTTGCACTTTCCTCTATAAATTTCCTTTTTTTTTTAAGATCTCAATTTTTCATATTTTTTACTTCTCAACATCATTTTCAAAAAATTACAGTTAATTTACTTTTAACCTTGAATTTATTTCTCTAACATCATTTAATTATTTTTATTTTATATCTCATAGTTCTCCAATTTCAATTGACTTTTCTTTATTTTTCTTTGAAAATTTTCATACAGTTAGTTTTACATTAATCATTAAAAGGACCTTGCACAGATGGCTAATTATCAATTTTTTTTTCTCTCAATCTTGATGTAAATATTAATCAAAAAACATAACAACACTACATTAATAAAAATAAAATAAAATATTTTATTCATGTAATTTCAGTAGCAAAATATTTTTTAATTACACATGAGCGTGTAAAATGATTTAACATAACGACGTAAGAAGCGTGGGCGTCACCTGACAAAGGGGGCCTGAAACCGCTGACAGTAGAAACGCGACACTAACTTACAACGAAAACGCTGGGTCACGTTTCCGTGTCAGGGTGGGAACAAAAAGGCCGTCGCGTCGACTCGCATCTGTGTGAGCGAGAACGTAGCAGTGTCATAGATTTTTCAGAGACTGTCAGAGCTCTGGTCACATGGGTCCCTCGTGACCTTTTGTTTTTTTTCTGTGCCCGAATTTTACCTTTTTTTTTTCCCCTATTTTCTCTATATTATTTTATTAAATATAAATATAATAATAACAAAAACTAAGAAAGTAAAAAGGGCAGTAGTAGGAGTAGCACAGAGCCGCATGCGAAACACCATGCGAATTTACCTCACGTGTCTTCACGTGACTTAGATCCTCGAGAATTTGTTATTTTGCGCATAATTAATAAAAATGAAATGTAAATTTATTTACAAATTGTAAGGCTATTATATTTTAAATAATAAAAAATATTTAAATTAAAAATATAAAAATATTAAATTAATAAAATAAAGCATGCTCAAAATAATTTGAAAAAGGGAAATTTCGACAGGATATTTCAGAATTCAAACTTGAGCTCCAAACATAACCTTAAGAGTGTTTTGAAAAATTGAATTATGTGCTTCAGGTTCTGTGCAATAATAATTAATAAATGTAGAGAAAAGTGAATGAAGGGAGAGCTGTCGCGTCATGCACGAAGCGGTTGTTGGTGATATGAATGGCACTGGTCAACAGGCGTCACATGAGCTGAGGTGTAGTGACAATCGAACTCGGTATTAATTTAAATTTAATGTAATTTAATTTTTAGAACAGGAAGTCGAGTTTAATTGTAAGTTAAATAATAAGATTGAATTAAAAAAAAATTAAAAACCAAAATCATGCTTAAATAAAATTTTAAAATATTTTTTGAATTTGATTGAATTTAAATTGCTTGGTTTGATTTATATTAACATTGTTGAACAATTCGAAACATCTTATAAAATATTTATGAGTTCATAAATTATTCAAAGGTATTTAGTATATATTTTAATGAATAATTTATAAATTTTTAAAATAAAATATGTGAAATTTAATTTTTTTTTGAAAATATATTTATTTATTTTAATTTATTTTTAAATATGTTATAAATTATTTCATTATATAAATTAAAAATAATATTAATATATTTAATTATATTATATTTAATTTATTTTAAACATTATCAAATAAAAAATTATAATTGATTATAATTATAAATTTTAATAAAATCTAATTTTATTATTTATATCTAAATATTATTTTAATTTATTTTTTTAAATAAAATGTATAAATTTATAAATTTTAAAAATATTTTATAATATATTTAAACTTAAAAGTTATTTAAAACGTGGGTGGTGGTGAGTGACGGACCACCTACCCCTTGGCCCCAACTGGCTCCGCTTTGTGGACTTTCCCGCTCGCCAGCTGCCGCGACTGTACCCAACACTTTTCATTCATTCCAGTCTCGATCACTGCTCTCTTATTCAATTTCAATTTATTTTTATAAAAAAAATTATTTACAAAATAATGTTACTCCCCCCATAAATTAATCTATTTTTATCAATGTGCAACAGAGCGACACACTACCCCTCTGCATGGGTTGAATTTTGTTCCCCAAAAATAGTTTTATGAATTTTCGAAGGCGACACACGGCTTTGAACCTTCTAGTGAGTGCGTTAGAAGTGTCAAAACCAAAAAATAGAAGGTAAGATGAACATTTTGATTCTAGCTTGTAAATGTATAAGTAAATTTAACTTGGCACTCTCTCTCTCTCTCTCTCTCTCTCCATTTAGTAAAAAGTTTGGACAATGTTTGTTTTGCTTCGTACCTATTTAAAAGCATGAATTATAATTATTATATGTTTTACATTTTACTTCTTTCTCTCTCACATATTTTTAAAAAATACAAGAAAAAATTTAGACACCTAAAAACATCAACAAACTTAGCCTTGGTTTTCCATATTAACTGAAATGATGTCGAAAGCATAGAAACATACTTTTGTATATATGTTTCATGCAATGATGGATCAGCCTAACATTAAATGCTACTAATTGGCATGTTTGAACATGAAGTAAGCAGAATGCTGGAAAGCCGAAACCTGGCGATTATCATTATTGTCATGACACGTGGAGACTAATATCAGATCTCTGAGAATAACACCTGGAGAATCAATTTTTCTATTATTATATGTTCAATAAGTATAAAATTAATTAAGACCCGCCAACTTGATTATCTTGGTAACTGTAATTGTTAAGTAATTTATCGATGGCAAGTTAGCCAACACACTACATTGGAGGAGGAGAAAGACACCCTTTCCCTCGTGGGAGGTGCCACACCAGTCTATAAGATTAGACAATAAATTAACTAGAGGAAATAGGCTCTCTCTCCCTCAAAAACAAAAAAACTTTCAATTTTAAAGAGCCCTTGCATGTGCAAAGTGCATATATGAAGAAGAAACACACACACAGACCTTATGCTTCAAAAGGTCTCTAAAACTTGAATAGTTTTTCCTATTCGAGAAAAGAAGAAAAGCCAGCCAGAATGCATTCTTTGGTATATTGGTTAATAATATTAATTGCCCTTCATGTCACCACTTCATAACTGGAAAAGCAAAAATAAAAAAATAAAAAATGAAATGGTGTGCTGAAATTATGCTGAACATAAGGCTGCCGCTGTCCAGTCCCAACCCTTGTTTATTCAGCATGCCAAGATAGATAAATATACGTACACACACACATATATAATTGAAATTTCATTTTATGGTATCTGAAGTGATATGTTGTGCTGGTGAAATTTACAGGGACAGGTTCTGGGCCTTGGCTGAAAATGGAATATAGCTATGTCAACTCTGATGTCTACCAATAAGTCTTTGACTTGCAGTGCAGTTGATTTTGAGGCCTAAACAGAATAATACTGGAATTTTAACATCGACATGTTGAGCATCTCTTATTTATTTATTTCTCCATGGAAACCCTACTACACTGCTAACAGCTGCCTTCTCATCTCTCATCATGTTGTGTTCCCTAAACTGCAAAGGCAGACAGTCTGCAGGCTTACCCCTCCATTGTTTCTCCTTGGCATTGCCCTTTCTAATTTATGTCCCACACCCAAAAAAGTAAAAATTTACTTTTTCTAATTTCTTTTGCAGTATTATTTTCTGGTTTTCGTCTTTTTTCGCAGCTGTCTTGTCTGACCATTGTCTTTTTCTCAAGCGTTCAGGCCTTGCAGAATGAAAGGCCCCATCTCTGCTGCCCCAAAAATGCCGGCCAAGAGCCAAGAGAAATGATACAACCCAACACTTTGACGTGAGATTAAATCTAGGATTAAAACTGTGTTTTTACCGAGAATATCAGAACACTAATACCGGTTTTAAGGAATTAGGGGCCGCAATTTTACAAAACAACATCAGTTAGTTTCTTTTACCAAGTTTTCACACTTTCCAGATGTGATCTAAACATCGCAGCAAAAAAGCAAGGGACTTCAAAATTAACCCATGGAATGGATTGAATTATATAAAGTGTCCATAGAGAAGTCGGTGTAAAAAAAGCCTTTGTCTGCTCTATAACATGCTCTTACACACCACCAACACTGTTTACTAAGCAACTCAAACCAAAACCACTGAACTTCTCTCTGTCTCCCTCTTTTGCCCTCTGACTCTTTTGTCGGTTTTTTCCCCATGGATTTCAATCTGAAGCGTTGGATAGATAAGTCAGAAGGAGGAGAAGAACAAGGGACACCAGCAGCACCACCTTCTGCGAAGCTACCAGGATTTCTGCTCAACTCTCGTCCACGTGAAAGCATTCACCACTCACCAGCTTCTTCTGCGCTGCCATTGCTTGTACCTGCGCCCACCAGCGACCTGTCAGCGCACTCCTCTGAAAATTCAAGCACAGCCTCCACCACCAAACATCCCAGTATATCTCTCTCTCTCTCTCTCTGCAACACACACGAGCACGCACTTAGCCATTGGCGACAGAACGTAGTGTTTTTCGAAAAGCATTTCTTGGTGGATTTCTTAGCTTTCGAAGCTTACTGTTGAGAAGCTTTAATCATGGACTGATTTCTCTTGGTAAGGTATGCTTTTAATCTGCACATGATGTGTCAGGGATGGGGAGCTACTTCAGTTTGGCCCAGTGGCAGGAGTTTGAACTTCAGGCTCTGATCTTCAGGCATATGATAGCCGGCGTTGCTGTTCCTCCCGAACTCCTCTATCTTGTCAAGAAAGGCCTCAGCAGTTCTCCTTCTCTCTCTCCATATTACCTCTGTAACCCTCTTCGTCAGTACTATCCGCATAATTACCTCCCAGCTTGTGAGTCAAACCCCATCTCTCATTTCTCGATTCTATTTCCTCAAGTTAATAAATATTGTTTCTTTTTCTCCAATCCATTGAATTTGCGTGTAGATTTATGTGCTGATTTTGCATTAGTGATCTTAATATAACGCGTCTTGTTTGAGCGGTCTGATTGCTTGCCGGAATGTTACTTGATTTTTAGCCTAGATTATGTATGCGAAAGTTAATTTACGTACTTCGACATGCCATTCATGAAACTGGTGTTAACTGAATTTGACTTCATGCAAACAACTACTATCTTTTGCTATATGTATGCATTTGGTGGTGAAAATATGGGTGCAAACAGTGGTGCAATCAGGGTATTGGGGGAGAGCGGCGATGGATCCTGAGCCGGGGAGATGCAGGAGGACTGATGGGAAGAAATGGCGTTGCTCGAGGGACGTGGTGGCGGGCCAGAAATACTGCGAGCGCCACATGCACCGCGGCCGAAACCGTTCAAGAAAGCCTGTGGAAGTACCCACATCCACCGCCGCCGCCGCCACCACTCTCGGCGGCGGTGCAGCTGTCAAAATCAATCACTCCGTCGCCCATGGAATGGCTTCCCATGCTGTCGGTGGCGGCACCCCCCATTTTAGCATATCGGGGCCTTCGTCCTCCACGGATCTTCATCTCAATCGAAGGTATGCTAGCTAATTAATTATCCCACTTTTAACACTTCCTTCATAAAGAGAACAATACGGGAAGTGAAGTTACGCCAGATTGTCAAATTGTCAGGAAAAGATTTGAGATTCCAAAATGAATCGTGCCAGAAGTTATTCTTTGTACGACTTTACAATCTTCAAAATTGGATTGACTGTTGATTTGCTAATATTTCCTGACAGCCTTCTAAGGGACTGTTTAATATATTTGGTGATTAAAATGCTAAAATCTTGCTTACCTCAGCTATTTATTTGGTGGTTCGTTTTGATGGGATCTCATGGTATTGAAGAGGGCTATTATAGGAGAATCCTTCTTCCCAAAAGGGAAGAAGACTGTATCAAACTTGATTTACAATAATCTAAGCCTAGAATTTGGTCTGATATCAAACAACTTTTGGTTTTTCACTTTTGTGTTTTCCTTTAGGGGGTCCTCAAAATGACTTCCCCTCCGGATTCTTGGTGTCTCAATTAAGTGGGCATAGACCCACCATTAGGGCCTTTTGTAGGATACTTTTCAGTGGAAATGCCTCTCGAGTGTGCTGACACTCACTCCCAACCGCTTGTTCTATATCTAAAGCACATCGACGTTGAATGTTACCGCCAAATTCTCTTTCTTCCTAACTTGTCTCTTTTCTGATTCCTGTAACTTGGGCTTCCAAATGATGTTTGTAGCCCTTCGGATTCCGCAGCTGAGAAGTGTCCATTTGAAGCCCAAAATGGTGGCCCCGCCGGTGGCGTTCGAACGCTTAGGCATTTCATCGACGACTGGCCTCGATCACTGCAGGCGCACGACGCCGATCCCGCCACCTCCGCTACCGCCTTGTCCATTTCGATGCCCGGAAACCACCCATCCTCGGATTTCTCTTTAAAGCTTGGCACCGGCGGTGGGGATAGGCCTGTAGATGAAGTTGCGAGCGGCGAAAGGGGAAGACAACAGCTGAATTGGAGAGCTACGTGGGAGGCTAGTCGGGTGGCTTCGATGGGCGGACCATTGGCCGAGGCATTGAGATCGTCGATGTCCACTTCATCACCAACAAGCGTCCTACATCGACGGCCAAGAAGCACCACCGTCTCAGAAGCCAGCTATGTCAGCTCCTAAGTTGTCTGTGCCATCATGGACTTTGGACATCGACTCTAATATTGCCGTGTTCTACTCTTTTTGTCCCTTTCCCCTAGTTTTGCATGCTTTGGATGCCTTCTTCGTTCCCGCTTTCTCTATTGCAACTATGTACTGTCTTTCTTTTTTCCGACTGTGTACTGTAAAAATTGCAAGAAGACGTTCCACTGATTCGAGAAGAGATGTGCGAGCCATAAATTTCATTGATGTGTTCTTGTAATGCATCTAAAGAAATGTGGATGCAATGTTGGTGGACCGTTGAACAAATGAACATATATAGCTTTAGGGCACATTTTGGATTTCCGGCCATATGAAAAACGGACCCAAAAACAAAGAAAAATATTTACTATCATGAAGGTAATGTTTTGAAATACTCGTGCAAGGAGAATAAAAATGGACAAGGAAGAACCCACTAACATGCAAGAATTCTATTAGGGTGCATTTGTATGGGTTAAATGTAAAGAATAAATTACAAATCCATACTAATGAAACTGCTGCAATTATCAGGATAAAGATGCATATGAAATCCTTCACTTTTCATTTTAACCTACATTTTTAGCAAGTACAATGAATTTTAACCTACACTTTCAAGTGGCGACGGCTGGTGGCATTTCCTATGCTGCAATTTGAACCCTGCCCAACGGACAAGGAAATGTTTGAAAAAATAGCATAGCGAATCATGTGCGATGATGCATTAATACTTTAAATACCAGGGGTATATTTGGTAAAAATTTGAATAGGTAGAAAAATTATATTTAATATTAAATTGTAAAAATAAAAAAAATTTAAAGTTTATATATTTAACATATAATAATAATTAAATTACATAATAGTATATAATTTTATAAAGTATTAATACATACATACATATAAATGTGAATAAAAAAATTATAAGAATAAGTGTTGATTTTATTATAAATAGATAAAATAATTGAATAATAATTAATTAGTTATAAAAAGTAAAATAGAAAATTTTAAATTTGAATAAAATTAGTAAAATAAAATGTTTAATTTGTAAGATTTTTTAATGAAAATAAATAGTAAAAAATGAGGAACCAAACATAACCCAAATGTTTTTATCACGTAATGCGTCACAATAGCATCACAAAATAATAATAATAATCATAATAATTGGCCACTAAAAACCAGCCGTCGCTAGACAGAAGATGATTGGTTATCAAAAATTGGCAAGGTCTCGTAGTAGACACTCAAGGTGCATTTGAACCAATGGCACTGTCTCATGTGATCCTCCACATTCAAGCTACCGATGTGAAAAAGCATCATTCGAAAGTGAATTCAAAACCCTGCCAGAATCCCATAACCATCATTACCGTCCACGTAAGTGTTTAGTAAAACAAAGTTGTTGCAACGAAAAACAGCCAAAATGGAAACAGAGGAAAAATTAAAGGATTCGGTTGGAAGGACCGACCCTTTGAAGGAGTGCCACGACGGAAGCACATTCAACAAGCAGAAAAGTCGGTCGGCCAAGTCTTATTTTTTCCTCGAGCAAAACAATGCTTGCAAAGTGCCAATGAATAACAAACTACTAGAGAATATAAACGACAGATGCCAAATTAGAGATGCGCCAGCTAAACAACATTTCCAGCACCCAAAAAACACTCAATACTTTGATCGCGATGAGTTTAGTCATCAGATAATCATATGTTCGACAAAAAAACCAGCACAATTAATACTTGATCCGCCACCAGTTGTTCTACCAGGATGTTTTGTTTTGTTTTAAATAATCACACCCCCACCACTAGTAGACACCCAATGAGATTTGAACCCCCAAAACCTCCCGCCTGACGATCCACACACACCTGAGAAAGTATTAGGAGCCATGCTTAAACTAAACACTGCTCTGGCCTAAAAATACTCTGCCGACCCAGTATGGCCATCTTCAACCAGGAACAGAGATAATTTAAAAGGGAAAAAGAAGGCATTCCTTTGGGGTAGCCAATCTGAATCCACTTCACAAACTATATTACAGCATCACCTACCGTAGCCTAACGAAAAATTGAGCAGACATCTTTATCATACCGAAGTCTCCTTAATGTTGATGCAAGAATTAAAATTAAAGTTGTGGATATAACAGATTTACTGAGTGTGTAACTCACAAAAATACTTGACGATATATCCACCAGTGCACTTACATGGTCACTGCAGTTCCATCCTTTTCTTCTTAGTTGCCTTCTTCATGTGGTTCAGAAAACCCCATATACAGGATGTTCGACACAACTAGACTGCCCCAGCACCATGCAGTCAATTATCAGAATCACCTATTGCCACCCTGAGAGCTAACTGTATTTATTGTTTAAATACTACTGCTAACTTCAGCTTTAACTGGTTCGGCTTCATCTTCTGCCAATGCATAGACGGCTGCTGTTCTAGATGGTGCATAGATCATAAAAGAACGAGGCCGGTCATCATGCCATACTTCCTGTTAAAATCAGGTTGAAGATCATGTCAGTCTCATTCCCCTTTCCTTTTTTGAGAAGGGGTTAAAATGGGTTTGACAAGTCTACGCCTAAAAAAAAATTCAGCATGCAATCGAAAATACTGGGATTATTAACTATTAGGATGAACTAAAAGTCTTAAAGTGATTCAATTAATAAAAACAACTTCATGTATAGCATCTAAATTTGTACATAAACAATCAATTGGTGATTCAGTTCCTAGACAAATTTAGATTTATTTAAGGACCATATATCTTACATAATATGAATATATTCTTCAAATAGTATACTCATGTTCCAGAAATATCTCACGTAATATGAAGTATGAAATGTTTAGTGCTAAGCTTGTTTTCAACTAAAATTTCCAGCATTTTCTTTAAATGGATAAAGAAGTTATCCACTCTTGCATGTTGCTAATACAATTCTTCAAAACTAAATTCATATGCAACTACTATGATCATCTCCAATTTTATCTTCATACTTAAATATAAAAGTTATTTAACAAATATTACTATGATTCAAAAAAAAAAAAAAATCTTTTACTTAACATATTTGTATCTATTATGATTTCATGATTTAGAAGACCAATATCTTCAGATCGATGAGACAAAGAAACAAAAAAACTAGCTCAAATTCAATATTCAACATTTCAAACCAGATAAGCTTTTCCTCATTGCTCCTAACACCAAAGAGAAATCTGGAACAGGTAGGACACGCCAACTGATTTTATTAGGTTTAGGAAAATTTTGAAAACATTTGACTGAAAATCAAAACTAAAAACGAATATCTAATTCAATTTTAGTCTTGAAAGCAGAAACATTAGTTCTACATGTACAAAATAATTATCCGTAGTATTATAAAATACTATTTTAGAATGGAAGAGACCCTATTTGGTCATTTAATACATTTTTCTAAAATACCCTTGATTTTTACTCTTAATGGCATTCAAAGAATAGAACTAAAAATCTATTTCACAAGCCTTAAAAATTTATCTTACATATCTATCTGTGCTTATATAGTAAGCTAAAGGTTACACATTGTTAATTACTATAATAGCCGTCGATTTATTTTATAATTTTGCTTCTTTTTTATTATATTTTAATATATTCAATATTTTTTCTTATGTCTTCAATTCATCCCTTTTATATAATTATATATTATTTTTTTATATTTTTCATATAATTGTAAGTCTAAAATGATTTTATTTTTTATTAATTCTCTATGACAAATAAAATTTTATAAGTTATATAAAATTTTTTGGCACATGCACTGAGTGCACTGAGTGTGCCGTTATTACTAGTATGCATAAAGAGTGCCTATTAATTTGTAAAGCACAAGGAATAAGAGTTTAGACCATAATGTGGATGTTAGATGTTAAATCACAGATGGATCAACTTACTGAGGTAAAATACTCTGCCTTATGATTTATCCTACCGAAGCCTCCAAATAGTGGATCATCTGAGTCCATAACAACCTACAAAAGGTAGCACAATTATGAGAATACAGGTTTCATAAGAGCAATACTGGAAAAAACTTGTAAAGACATGTTCAGAGGAAAAAATTATCAGGGTACAACCATCATGCAGTGGAAATACCAAACCACATAAAACTTTGGTACCTCTGAAGTCCTAACACTACATGGGAACAAAATTTGTTACATGCTGCAATGTATTCCCAAAACAAGTCGCTGATCAGTGACCTTTCAATGTTCTCATCTAAAGTTGGGCGTAGGAGCCACTTTTGTTGAAACTGAATTGCTTCTAATTCATTTATTCATTTAGATTCTTGATGGGTAGCCTCTTACGTCATGGAATTCAGGACCATAAATAAAAGCATGACCTTCATATGGCAGGCAGCAAACTGCAACTAATCTAAATTTGGTGCCTTAATAAAGTTTTACTTTTGGGTAACCATTACAGCAGTGAACAATGCAGATTCTCTTTTCATTCAGGAAACAGTCTTAAAATATACAAAATAATGGTTAACTCAGTTTTTAACGTCGAGGAGAGTCACATTCTTGGATCATGAATGCTGTTTCACACGGCAGGTAGAGAAGTGCAACAGAAATGAAGGTTGGTGCCTCATTAAAGGTTCTATTTTCATGCAACCCATTAGCACGGAAAGCCACATAGACATATTCCTTTCAGTCTAGCAATGGCCTTCCTATCCAAATCCTAAAACGATTATGGGAAAATCGGGTCCAACAAAAGTTTTCGCAGGATAAGGGGTTACAAAGTAGTTGCAGCTAGGACAGGGAAAATAACACACAAATATGTTTGGAGAAGACCGCCCCTTGGATGAAAAGCTCTTTTTCCATGCCAGTGATATAAGATAGATGAGAAGAAACTCATTAAGCATTTGTGTTTCTCATACCACTTTCAATTTTTCCTCATACAACTTTCTGCTGTTGGATGCAGGTATATGTGACTAGATTTACCAAACAAATCAACAACAGTATAAGAAAACCAATCTAAAACAACAAATCTCAAAAGTAAAGGGAAAAAATTTCCTGTCATACCTTGTATTTTCCTGGCTTGAAGCAGCCTACCCGATAGTCTGAATAACTATTATTCCAGTGAAAATTGAAGACAAAGACCAAGTCCCCCCTTTCGAATACAATTATCCTATCTCCTTCATGCTTCCTTGATATGTACTGATGCTCTGATGTCATAAACTGCAAAATCATTTGGAGCTTCTACTATAAAGATACAAGATTCAGAGAAAACAAGTAGGAATATGCTCAAAACAGTTAAATAAGACTGAAGAAAGCAACAAAACTCCAGAGCCAAACTGTTAACTTAGCTTAAGAGGTAGAACACAATAGCTTCTGTAAATGCTGTTTTATTGAATGCCTTATTTAGTTGTTACCTTGTCTATGTCAAGTACTACATTTAGCTAAACAGGAGAGAAGACCCCAATTATATGTTCTTGAATTATGTGGTGACCAGCATCCTACAATCTCTTTGGATACTAATGTGCAAATGTACAACTTTAATTACTGGAGTGGATAGAAATTGTTTCCAACTTTGGTGTTTGAAGTAAAATATCAAAAAGGGATTTTAGACATGGGGCAGCCTAGAGGGAGGGACAGAGGTCCAAAGACTCAGAGAATTGTACCAATTTCTGACAAGGGTTTTAGGTAGACAATTAACCTTTTTCCCTCTCAAAAGATAAGTAAATTATATAAGTTCAATAGCACAGAAACCGTTCACTATGCTTGATTACTATTTCTGGATAGGAAAAATGCAAAGAACAGAATTCTTTGATAGTTTCAGAATTAATTTTTGTAATCCGCCTCTGATTATTGGGGCAACAAGCTTTCTGATTTGGGCAAGGAAGGGTTATTCATTTAACTGTTAAGCTGCCAGAAACAAATGGAAATTGAATAAGAATAGCAACAAAAGGGACTGAGATGCCTGAAACTATGAACAATTGGGAACAGGAAACACTACTGGTTCCCACAAACCTGTTGAAATTTTTTACTTACAACTTCATAGGTAGACGAAATAATGTTGTATACTTTACAAATGAGACCGACATAAGATAGCCCACTGGAAATCCCTTCCCAGGAACCTTTTTGACAATCAATCTCCAGTAACTGTTATAGTAATGAAAATGTGTCTCCATGTCTTGGAATTTAAGAAAATAATATGCAAAAACAGGACTAGAGGTTGCCGTTGCACCAGGAGCCGTTGCACGTGGTGCTGAATCGTGGGTATTCTGCATCCCTTGAGCAAAAACGGGTTGTAATTGTATAGCGGTATCTGAAAACATATCTTGAGGACGCCCTAAGGCGCTCATGGTATCATTATGAATATACAAACCAAAACTGTGAAAGCCCAGAAATATACATGCCCAGTTGAGATGTGATATGATTGCATCACGATGTCTAAGGACACGATCCAATAGATCGTTGTATCGAGTAGTTGGATCATAGTCTCTGACCATAAAAAGATCGGTTTCTAATATTTCACCATTGTTTATAAAATGCTCCTACAGAACCAAGGGCGAAAAGATTGAAAAAATAGTCATTCACAACCATTGATGAAGGATTCCTCGAAAAGTTAAGGATTTGTAATTTTTTTTAGAAATCAAATGGATTCAATCTTATACATACACAGGGAAGGCAATCAAAAAAGAAAGAAGTGAGTTCTTCTTTCTTTTTATCACTTAGGAGCCGTGTAAGATGAAATCTCATACATGATTTTGAATGAAAGAAAGAAGTGAAGAATCCTCTTTTCGACTCTGACCCTCCCACGCTAGTCGTTGCTTTTCTTTCAGTTACTTCAAAAGTAGGTGTTTCAGCTTCAGCCACTCGAATTTTCGATATTCCTTTTTATTTCTCATCTAATGAATGGTATCTTTTTATGAAATCCTAGCTATTCTTAGCATGATATTGGGCAATATCATTGCTATTACTCAAACAAGCATGAAAGTATGCTTGCATACTCGTCCATAGGTCAAATCAGATATGTAATTATTAGAATAATTGTTGGAAACTCAAATGATGGATAAGCAAGCATGATAACTTATATGCTGTTCTAGATCCCCTTGAATCTAAGTACTTTTGCTTGCATTGTATTATTTGGTCTATGTACAGGAAGTGATAACATTCAAGATTATGTAGGATTATACACGAAAGATCTTTTTTGGCTCTCTAAAGCCTCAAGAAAAAAAAATGTTGTAAACATGTTTACATATGGTTACACATCAATCAACAAGAATGGTTAGTCTCAGTTAGGTATTAGTTAAGTGTGCGCTTGAGATACAAGCTGCAAGTTCTTACCACCATATCTTGTAGCTGTTAAACACAATTAATCCATGCAAAACGCAGGATCTAAACCAGAATTACAAATTACTCATAAGATGATATGAGACAACACATTATTCAGGGACTCGGGGTTTGCCTTGACATATGAAAGAAAACAATTAAAACTCGCAACGTTTTGTTTCCAATTTATGCAACATTCAATGGGATCATGTGGTACTTCATTCCTACCCATCAAAATCATCTATTTTCAATGTTATTCCTCAGTGAAAGATAAATAACTTAAATTCAACTAAGTTAGACATTCAGAGACAGCAATACATACACCATATTTTTCTTCCAGATGGTGCATTGCTTGGTCAAATTCTTGCATTCCATGATACCTTAAGTAATCTGCATCTCCCTGGGTAAGCATCAAAATTAAATTGGAGAAATATGCAGTTGTTGCAAAGATCTATAACAAGTAAACAGTTATATTCAAGAGATTTCTTGGTGTAATGAGCGTTGATAAAAAGAAAAAGTTCAAGCTTTTTAATTCGTTTTCCACATCTATCAACCGCTGGACAGCAAGTCCATAGTTCACAGTTAGTTCAGCCCCAGGAGCTATCAGACCTTAACTCACATGGATAAAGCATAATCCTATTATAAAATAACAATCTTTGGGTTGTTTGACAAATGTGAGGGCCAGTATGCAGTTCAAAAAACTGATGAAGCAAATTTCCAAATTTTGCTGTGCCGGTGCTTATAGAACCAGAAATGTGCTAATGCGTTGAGCTCATAGCATGGAAAAAGTTTGAAGTGCTTAGGAGAAACTCCAAGCAGTCAAGATTGCAAATGTTCATCCAATTATCATAATCCTAATCTTCCAGTTCTAAATAAGTGAAACACAACATGATTCCATCCTTAGCTTTCCCCCTGATACTTTTCCTTTGTAATTCACATATTTAAAGCAAATGTCTCTTTGTTAGTCTTCTAAAAGGGTCATCCCCGACCAGAATTTGGATAAAAGCCCCCAGATTCCCCAAAATTTCATGCTCACACATTATAAAAAAAATGGAGCCACTATGAGTAAAGGCTCTTACTTCTTGTGACCCATAACCGATGATCAAACATTCCTTCAAACCAACTTATAAACATCTCAGTGGAATGCCCAATCAAAGTAGGAATCGCATTAAGGAAATCAAACAACCTAGAATATAATTAGCTTAAGTCAGACTGGAAACTTACCAGATCAAATCTGCGCCTGCACTTGTCATAACTGTAGTTATTTCCTGGAATGACCTTGCCATCAGAAAGACGTTGATCGCCTCTAGGAAAATCTATCCACTCTGATTTAAAAGGAAAAAAAACACGTTATTGGAATGCTCCTTACATGTTATAAACAAAATTATTTTTTGCTCAAATACCCAAAATACAAAATGCTTCACACATCAATTCTCGCAAGCTGCAACAAGTATTATAATGTTACACCTACCAGGATGTCCAAATTCATTTCCCATGAAATTTAGATAACCTTCTCCACCTAATCCCATTGTGATAAGCCTGATCATCTTGTGTAATGCTATTCCACGATCTATCAAGGGAGTAGATGGTCTATCCAATGCCATGAAGTCATACATATCCTGAACAGAAGATTCAAAATACAAAATCAAGCTTAAATGTCAAAGTGCAACATATTTTACTCCTAACAAGATTTCTGATACGGCTATAACTGTGATAAACATAAAGCCTCACCACTTATTTCATAAAAGTAGAAAAGATTATGTTCCAGAGATACAGGAGGAACACCAATTACATTGACTGCATCTTTAGAACATTTGGTTGTGGCACATGGATGACACACTATCATTAGGCAGCCTGACTAATTACTCTTCCTGCCGTATTCCTAATTTGCTTCAGTGTCTATGTATTGCTATTCGTTAATGAGAAAAGCATGCACCTGTTGTATTCCTAATGTGCTTCAGTGTCTATGTATTGCTATTCGTTAATGAGAAAAGTATGCACCAAGTATTCTACTGAATGTCTAGAAGGAAAAATGTTCTCCAAGTTAAAATTACTGAAATCACATTGAGTAAACCGTATATATGGATAACTAATTTCATTAAGAATAATAGCTGAAGCAAATTAGGCAAATTTACGTGTATGTATCACCTTATCCATCAACCAGAATGCAATAGTTTTATCGCCCACCAGCGCCTGATCATGACTTTCTGCATAGGCAACACATTTTTCCAGCCATCTTCTGTTCATGAGAGTGTTAACAATATCTCCCATTCTCCAATCTTCATCTCTTTTTCTGCATCAAATAATTTGAGGAAAAGAGATATACTGAACATGACCACTACACAACCAATATGTGATCAAGACTTGTAACCAATCAACAGGCATGATGTTAAAATACATTCGTATAATGCAAGAAAATTCAAGTGATACACTGACAGATTAAAATGCATTTAGTTAAACCTACAAGATAGAAGTTGGTATTACAACACATGATTTTGGTTGTTTTATTTCTCCTTTTTTTACCCCATAATATCTCATCATTTTATCCCTCCCCAAGGGCCAAAAGAGGATATTGAAGTAAAGAGAATTCCATTGCATAGAATCCGCACCACACGTTTTTCTAAGAGACTACTCATGAGCAAACAGCAACTCAATGAAAAAGTCAAAAGTATTTCATTTCTGGGATAGAATGTTATTCAAAAGCATCAAGAGCTTCCTACTTGAGAATCTCAATCCATTTATCAGCAATTGCCATGTGTAGACGATAATCAAATCCAACACCACCATCTTGAACAGGAATGCAAAAGGTTGGCATGCCACTGACCTGAAATTCAAATAAATTCCATAAAAAATTGGTTATCCAAAGTAACCCCATTTCATAATCAAAAAGAATGTAACACTTATAAAGTGCAGCTTCATAAATATTATCAACAGTTCCTATTTTACATCTGGCATATAGCTATTAATTTATTCAACATTAATTGCTTCATTTCTGGCAATTTACAGAAAGGTTTAACCAGTACAACCAAGACCAGCAGAATATATAAATAATAGGCACACTAAATGATGTTCACTTTTTGGTATCCTGACTGGTGCATAATATAGAATACATCACTACATATATAAGTTACCAGATTCAACAATTCTACAGTTTCATCAACAAAATCTTCTCATGCCTACATTACCAAAATTTGCTAATTGCATTTCATCAGATCCCACTGTTTAGCTGCCTTTTGCAATGAGTTGGGATAGCAGAAAAGGCAGAAATGAGAAGATCAGTTGGGTAATCAGGTAAAAAGAGCGGACAACCTAGGGAATTTGTTTCTTTCCTCCACATTATGTATCCCCTTTCAATCTTCACAGACAGTTCCTAACACGCCTGTTAATGAACTGCTCCAAGTTGATTCCAGTTTGAGCAAACTAAGTTCTTTCTCCAAAGAATATGGGATGAGCAATGCACCACGACCCCGAAAGAATTTATCTTTTGGACACATTGAACTTTGTGACTGATACCTATCCACCTTCTGTTCACATAGCTTAAATCTTCTACTATGTCCAAGATGGTTTGCTTGTGAAGTTTTTCATATCTCAAGCTATACTATTTAATCCTTAAAAGAAAAAGGGCATCTAAACTACTCATTTATGCAAGACAATGTGCATGTACATACATATATGAACATCTATAAATTTGAAAAATAAAACTTGGAAATCCATAGATTTTTTGGAAGAACAGTGAAATGGAGCAGACATGGTAGAAAATGGGATTAAATATCATTCATTAGAATATAGTAGAAATTCATGAAGTAATATATTAAGAGAATGGTTGATAGAGCAACCAAGGGCAAAGTAACTCTTGTATTTCCATTTTCTCTTTTCTCTAAGCTTATGAAAAAGAGACAAGAAGAGAGAATATTTCAGCATATTCCAATGAATTCAACAAAACTGAAATGTGAATAAATAAATGATGGGCAGCACACATTGTTTTAAATGATATGGACCCACTTACATCTTCTCCTATGGTTATGGCCTCAGGAAAAAGCCCATGAATGAGATCATTAACCAGCATCAAATACACCATCGCATCAACATCTGTTGCGTATCCAAAGTACTCGTTGTAGTTCCCAGTAAATCCCACCTTTTAGCAAACATCTAATTTAGCATGGATATCTAATGCAAAAGATCAAAGAGTATAGGATTTAAATAGAAGCAGCATGATCTCAGCATGGATATCTAATGCAAAAGATCAAAGAGCATAGGATGTAAATAGAAGCAACATGATCTCCAACACGCATTAAACTGAATGTTCTATCACTGGAATGTCAAAATCAGAATATGTTTTACTAATTGCTGTGTATAAAATTTACATCATCAGGTAGAGATTGAGTTGGACTTGTATATAAACCTGTTACAGCTTCGCAAAATTAAATGCCATTGTTACATATAGTATAGACATGTGGAATATTATGTAAACAATGTATTTGGACAAGGTGATAGAGTAGATAAGGTTATAGAGAAAATATAGAATGATTAGGCTGATTTTATTTCCCAAAAGACAGAGCTTAAAGTAATTGTATAAATATGAACATCAACTTCTCAGTAAATACAACAGAAGACGTTTGTGTTATTATGTCATACCAGAGCCTCAACATTCAGAAAAATCCTAGATTTTGTGCTTTCTGGCAGAGCAGTGTTGGAGGTCAGGTTTCTACCCATTGGAGGCCAGCCCATTTCCAACGTATTGGTGTCCTCCATCTTCAAGTTTGAGCTCTCATTTCTCAGCTTTCAATTTAATTTCATATTTCGGATTATTTGGAGATTTTTGGGCTGTAGTGGTTAATTTTTGAACTATTATTATGGCTGACTATCAAAACGAGCAATTTGTGGTAATGGATGCTATTCCAATGATATCCAAGATTATCTATTGTAAGTTGACAGGCTCCAACACTAGTGTAAAACAATTAAACTTTATTTGCGAAGTATTTATTAGGATAAGTATCTCATTGATGATCCATCCATGGATAATGCTCAGAGGGAATGAAAGCATGATGATTCGCGTTTATTCTTACAAATTAAGAATTCAATAGATAGTGAATTTGTGGGTCTAGTAAATCACCGAGTATGCCAAGAAATTAATGAAATATTTAGAATTCTTATAATCTGGAAAATAGAGTATTTTCCAAATTTATGATGTAAGGGATTTTTTTTTAATTGAGCAACAACATCAGTCTCTTCAGTCATATTTCATTAATTTTAGAAAAATATATGAAGAGCTGAATATGTTGTTGCCTTTTAGTACAGACATCAAAGTTCAGTAAGTTCAATGCGAACAAATGGTAGTGATAAGTTTATTGGCAACACTTCACTAAAATCCCTTCATTACATAAGGCATTTACTAGAATACTTCATATAAACACCAAAATCTCCACTTCACTATCTGTCTCCAGTCAAATGCCTTTGCCAGCTGTGGATCTAGATCAAGGCAACCCCATCAGAAGCTTAAGAGCCTAAGACTAGACAAAGCATCATTAGGAATCAGAGTCAAGAATTAAGGGGAGTAGTTTGTTATTTTTGCCATAAACCGGGACATACTAAAATATTCTACCAGTAGTTGCAAAATTGAAATTAAAGATCTTGGTTAGCTAACATTACAGCTACACCACCTCCTGCCCCTAAACATAGTCACAATTTCTGCTTATGAATACGCTAAGTTCACCAAGTATTAAGAGGCACTAAAGAATTCATCTTAACCTGTCACTATTATCACTATCACTGAGTCAAATGAACCAATCACATGCCTTCTATATCTTCCTCTAAATGGGTCGTTGACACTAGTGCCACAGACCACAAAACAAATTAGCCTAATCTATTTTCCAAATTTCAATTACACAAATCCTCATCTAGTGTTACCTTAGCTGACGGCTCCACTGTTTTAGTTGGGGGTTCTAGTGCAGTTAATCCCACCTCTTCTATTACTTTACAATTAGTCTTAAGTCTTTCATGATTCTCTTTTAATTTTTAATTTGCTATTTGTTAGTAAAATAACTCATACCCTAAATTGTTGTATCTCATTTTTTGTTGACCATTGCCAAAGAAAATTATTGGTGAAGGGAATAAATTAGGTGGTCTCTACGTCTTAGATACTCAGGAGTCCAAAACTGTTGCCTATCCAAGAGTTTTTGCACCATTCAAAGCTCATTGCTGACTTGATCATCCTTCCTTATCCTTGCTCAAAAAGTTGCATCTTGAATTTCACAGTGTGTCGTCCTTAGAATGTGAGCCGTGTCAGTATGCTAAACATCATGATTATTTACCTTCGGATCCTCATATCAATACGAGGGCAGTCTCCCTTCGAATTAGTTCATTCAAATGTTTGGAGTCCATGCCTAGTTGTATCCAAAACTGGTTTTTGAGATTTTGTCTCATTTGTGGATGAATTTTTCAATATGACATGGATTTACTTAATGAAAAATTGCCTAGAATTATTTTCTCATTTCCATGTGTTTCATGTTGAAGTTAAAACAAAGTTTAAAACCCTCATGCATACACTTTGCAGTGATAATGCCAAAGAATACCTTTCTAATTCTTTCAAAAAAAATAAACACAGAACAGTATTCTCCATTAATCTTCTAGTGTTGATACTTTGTCTCAAAATAGAGTCTTTGAGAGGAAAAATAGATGTCTCCTCGAAATTGCAAGAGCATTATTGTTTCAAACTCATGTCCCAAAGCAAATTTAGGCTGATGTACATATTTCTTGATTAATCGCATGCTTTCATCCATACTTGATGTAGTGATCCCTTCTCTAATCTATTCCCTCGTACACCATTATTTCCAATTGAGCTTGAATCTTCAAAACTAGTTTTATGTGTGAAAAGAGAATCATTCTTTCATTTTTCTTGTATGTACAATGGTCCTGGTCCTCCAAATATACAATAAGAGGTGTATACAATCATACCTAAAATATAAAATCTACTTATCAAAAATAAACCAACAAAATTATCCTATACAAGAGAATAAGTTATGAATATTCTAATAAATAGGACAGAGAAATTCTCAACACTTCTCAAGTTAGAGCACATATATCAACTATGCTCAGCTCGTCACATAATTCTTTGAGTTGTTTGGTGCCTAACGCCTCAGTAAATGGATCTGTCACAAAACACTTGTTTTGAGGAGGGAGTAAATGGAGTACCTATTTTCCTACTCGTGACAACCTCACGAATGAAATGACAAGCAATCTTAATATGCTCGGTTCTTTCATGAAAGATAGGATTGCTGGGAATACGGATGGTAGCTTGATTGTCCCAATACATGAAGGGTGGCTCGTTGTATGTGTAGCCTACTCTCCCAGCAAATTCTTCAGCCATAGCTCTGAACTCAACTTCAGCACCGGACTAGCCACTGTTGTCTGCTTCTTGCTACACCATGTTACCAAGTTCCCTCCAACATATGTACAGTTACCAGACATGGATCATCAATTATTCTTAGCTCCAGTATAGCGTGCATCAAAATAGGCTTCAATCTTTAAACGACCATGTTTCTTAAATAACAAACCTTTGCTAGGTGATCCCTTTATGTACCCCAATATCCTGAGTGCTACATTCCAACGAACTGAACGAGGCTTGTCCATAAACTAATTTATTAATCCAACGAAGAATGAGATGTCATGTAGTTGTCAAATAAATCAACTTTTAACTAGGTGCCTATATTTTGCCTTACCCTCTAAATATCCACTAAAGTTATTCCAAAAACTTAGACCATATCCTTAGGTGTATTAACAGGTTTGGACCAGAGTAGACCAACTTCCATAAGTAAATCAAGAGCATACTTCAATAGAGTTACAACCTGATCTTGCTATCAGCAATTTCTATTCCCAAGAAATATTTTGGACGTTCAAAGTATTTAGTTACAAAGTGTTGCTGCAAATGTAGCTTTGTTTCCTCACTACCATGTTGATTATTTCCTAATATAAATGCATCATCAATATAAAATCAAAGTAACTTTCCCATGTTGGCTGTATTGAATGAATACAAAGGCTATGTTTGCTTTGCAATTTTGGCTGCTAAAGACATACACTCAATCATTATATTTTTTTAAGTCTCTCTCTTTTACTTTTACACAATTATCAAGACAAAAATACCTGAAAACACATATTAAAATTCAAAAACAAACATAGCCAAAGTGATCAGCCCTGCACTGCTAGAAGCAAAGCCCATCACCTATTTAACCATACTCCATGACGATTTTAAGCCATAAATAGCCTTTCTTAATCTGCACACTTTTTTATGATCCTCCCCCTGACCAACATAACTAAGTAGTTACTTTATGAGTCCAGTTTCATGTAGATCGCCATAGAGGAAGGCATTTTTATTGTCAAGTTGATAAACACATGAGTCTTATTCATGGCAAGAAAGAAAAAAACATGAATAGAATTGAGGCAAGCAACTGGAGCCAATGTCTCAAAAAAATCAACACCAAATGTTAGAGTAAAGACTTTGGTAACTAGCCGAACCTTGTACCGTACCGATCAATGATGCCGTTAAACTTGCATTTAGTAGTGAAGACCCAATGACAAAAAACAATAATAGCATCAATTTATCAGGTGCTACAGGTGCAACAGGAGATAGGGCCGTCAAGTTATCATCTATAGCTGCTTTTCAAGTAGGATGAGTGTACACCTGCAATGGGGGGTGTTCAGAATCATCAACAAGAGGCAAAGGAAAGGGTAAAGGCGTATGATCTGGTGGGGCAGTAGTGGGAAAAGCATTTTTAGGATGGTAAAGCTGGGACTTGAAGAAGGTGATATCAAATGAGTTGAAGGTTTAAAGAAGTTGTAACCAAATTGAATCATATGTCTCTTAATTGTGTTTTCCTCGAGTACTCTCATCTACCAAAGGGATATATAGATGCCATTGTCCCAAATTCACTAAGAATATAATATCAGTATCAGTAGATGTTACCTTCTCTGAAAATTTTTGCCTCTATACAGCCTAGTACAAAAGAAGAAAGATGAATTGGTACAAAAGAAGAAAGAGGAATTGTTGATATAAAATACAACTTGTAAGTCCTCTCCATCAACTATATCACTACAAACAATCCGGCATCTTCATTATGTTTACACCACAAGTTGTGATCATCCTGAGTTAAGCCCTAAACCAGTTTATCAGATCCAGTTACCTTCGAGCTTGATCTACCAACTGCACTTCAGAAAGGTAAATGTTAATGTACTTATTCTATTTTTTCATTTGTATCTTACCTAGTTCCTATTCCTTAGTGATCTTTTTTCACTTTTTCATTATTCCTAAGAACATAATTGAAGCCTTGTCTCATCCTGACTGGCGCAATACTATAGTAGAAGAGACAAATGCTAATGACACTTTGGAGTTAGTGCCTTTGCAGGAAAAAAGGGCTATACGTTGCAAGTGGGTGTTTGCTATTAAGTTCAATTGAATGGATCTGTTAAATGTTTCAAAGTCCGTCTTGTGGCCAGAGGCTATGTCCCGTCTCATAGAGTTGATTATGATGAGACATTTTCTCTGTAGCTGTAGCCAAATTGACACTTGTTCATCTCTTCATTTTTTGCAACTAACAATGGCTGGCCTTTATATCTATTCGATGCAAAAAATGTCTTCTTACATGGGGATCTCTAAGAAGAAGTCCGCATAGAGGAACCACCTAGGTTCGTGGCTCCGAGGGAGTACAAGAAAGCATTTTCCTTTTGCAAGTCTCTGTATAGTTTGAAAAACAAAGCCCTTGCGCATGGTTTGAAAAGTTTAGCCATGAAATAAAAAGGTATGGAATGAAGTGTAAATCTGAACACTTAGGCTACTGGAAAACTAATCTCATATCACTCTTTTGGTTGAATGTGTAGATGGCATTATTATTATAAGAAGTGATGTTGTGGGGATTTCATCTTTAGATGTATTTCTTCGCAACTGATCCCAAACAAAGGATTTAGGTGTCATGAAACGAGAAAGGCATCTTCTTATCACAAAGAAAGTATGTATTTGTTGGAAGAAATCAAAAGGTTATGAGCTGAGCCATTAAGTACTCCAATGGTTCCCAACTAGCAGTTTACATCTGCTCTTAGGTTATTTAAGGGAGCTTCTAGAATAGGAATACTATATAAGAACAATAGGCACACTCGAATTGAGTGTTTCTTTGATGTTGACTGAGCAAGATCTAAGATTGACATAAGATCCATTACTGGCTATTACATCTTTGTGAGGGGAAACTGAGTTTCATGAAAAAGAAGCAGAATGTTGTGTCTCCATCAAGTGCAGAATTAGAATATAGGGCACTAGCAAAATCAACATGTGAGATACCAGCCAAGTTATGGTGTGATAATCAAGCTACTTTTCATATTGCCTCCAATCTAGTGTTCCATGAATAGAACAAGCATAGTAAATTTGTCCAAGACAAATTACAACAAGATTTGATCTCTACAAAATATGTGACAGCTAGATTACAATTAGGAGACATACTCACCAAGATATTGAATGGAAACTGAGTCAATTATATTTGTAATAACAAATTGGATATGATTAACATCTATGCTCCAACTTGAAGAGGAGTGTTATGCATAGTATAGATGTTTAGGAATATTGGGTCATCAATGTACTTGAATAGGGTGATGGAGTAGATACGGTTACATGGTAAAGATAGAATGATTGGGCTGATTTTCTTGCCCAAAATAATTATATAAATAATACATCAACCTCTTACCACATATAGGAGAAACATTTGTGTTATTACAGCCATAAAACATGCGCAAACTGTTCAATGTTCCATATCCAACTATCAACAAGAAATGCAGCACAAAAGGAAATGAATACAATCAAGAATGAAATTTTGTATCTCTGTTCAATAACAATGAAATTTTGCATCTGTTACTGTATAAACAAATTGGTTATTTATGGAAAAATCAGTGACTAGCTGTTAGACATCCAAACAAGTATGAGGTGCAGAACAGGGAAAAATGAAAACATCAAAGACAATTGGTTATAAGGGAGAAAGAACAAAATCATCAAAGGGCAGGGACTACAATAGCTGGTTATCTCAGAAGAACAACAAAGGCATCTGAAACAGAAAACCACTATTTTCTATTAAAGACCTATGTGAATCTGTTCACAAACTTAAAAGATTTCTATCTCAGCCTGCACTCATCTAATTTTATCATTTTGATATAAAAATGTGAAGCAAAACCTGTAAGACTGGTGAAAAATTATTTTTCAACAAAGCAGAATGCTTCACCAAGCTGAAAGAAAAGCTGTTGTCCTTGTCACACAACAACAATGTATCATCTACTGCATGCCTCAATTCAATAGCAGAAACATGTCTTCATAACCAATAAAATAGTACCTGCAAACCATGGTGAGTATACATCATTGATGTCACACCATCAAATCTGAAACCATCAAACTTGTACTCATCCAACCACCATCTTGCGTTAGAGAGAAGAAACCTTAACACCTGCAGTAATGGCATGTCATATTCCAATCATTATGTTGTGTTTTGAAGAAAATAGAAATGACTATAGATGTTGCTGGGAGATGAAAATGATGGAGATTTTGTTGGGGAAGAAAATTTTGATTTGTTTAAATTTGTGTAGTTATGTATATAATATTATAATGACTAAATGATATGATAGTATAAAGAAATAATAATAGGTATTAATTTGATTTTGAACAAATGTAATGATTAAATTTGAATATTTATTTATTAGGATAATTTGAATTTTTATTTGAAATTTACATGAAATTTTGAATTTGAAATATATGTTTGGACGGCCAGAATTGAGAAGTGGTAAAAACCTTTCCAAATCTCCAACCAACCATAGTGAATACATTTACATATTCTGCTGTAACTTTTCATATGTATATACATACCTCCCAGTGTCCATAGTTAAAAAGACGAGAGTCCCACAACCAGTGATAACCCCGTGGTCCAGAATGAAAGTAACAGCTATCAGTGCCATCAAACATGTTCAAGCCATCCAAAGTATTATTTGATGCATGACTGCAGACATTGAACTATTTACAGTTAAATGACAGAGGAAAGAGGGAAGATTTGAATGGGGCAGCCTCAGGATAACACACATAAGACAAGTAACATGGACATTATATACATTTATATATATATATATCATATTATCCAAGGGCAACAAACACGAAAAAGTAAGAAACACAGCATAGAGATAGCATAGTAATTCAGCTGGTCTATAAACATTTTTGAGGATTAAGACCTTTGGGGAACATTTTTCCCATGGACAACATGAAAGCACTAAATAATGCTAGGATGTATACTTCACAGAAGTATATATAATCAATATTGAATTTTACCTGTGCACAATATCCATTAGAACAAGCAAGCCCAACTCATGAGCTTTATCTATCAAAGACTTAAGCTCATCTGGATTACCAAATCGGCTGCTTGGTGCAAAGAAATTTGTTACATGGTAACTGATGGAAGCCAATGAGATAGAATTGTGTCAGAAGCCAGAAACTAAAAAAACATGGAAGAGGACGAAGATCAGAATTAACAGGATATTCAAAGTATGACATTACTTTGCATGGATGAAATGAAGCTACAGTCAGGCATGTTACCCAAAACTGGCATAATATGAATGCTCCTGAATTGCCATTATCTGAACAGCATTATACCCAAGTTTCTTGATGCGGGGGAGCACTTCATCTCTGAAGTTGGCATATGTGTTGATAACAGGCTCCTGCATCCAAGGTCAAGAATATAACACGACCTAGTTGAAGATACTAAGTACCCGATCACTGGAACATCAGATCAATATAGAATACATAAGCCCTAAATTTTTCAAAATAGGAAGGACATTATCAACAACTTTGTTTCTGTTTGTAAGCTACTTGAGTTGGCACTGTTAAATAGAAAAGAAGCAAGTATGACATTCCTTCCAAATTTTATTTTTCGATTGGTGCTTGAAGAGCATGAGTTCCCACCAAGAAACATTTGTTTAGACTATTTGCACCATCTTAAGAGCTTATCTGTACATTTTCATGATGATCTGCTGAATAAGGAGTTCAATGCAGTTAATGGCATTTCAGAAATTTTGTTCTCATAACTGAACCAAACAAGTTTAATTCATTCTTTTCTTATGAACAGACAAAAATGTCTTGGTCTTCACTAGCATAAATCTGGTCTTCATCAATACAGAAATTTACTGTTAAACTCCCCCTATGGGTTGGCATACTTAAATGAGCTCGAATATTGACAACCAATCACTCTCGAAGCCCAGAGATTTACAGGCCAAAAACTTAAGTTGTAGTATGGTCAAACAATTGCATGTGCCATAGTTTTGAATGCTGTTAACAAGCAAACCAACTGGAAACCATTGAGAAGAATTACATATTAAGGATAGGTTGCAGGCGATTGAGCAGTAGATAAAGAGCGTCCAGAGTATACTGGGAAAGCTATCTATCTTTTTCACACTTGGCCATACATAATTTTACTCTGTCCCTCAACAAGGCATACCTCACCATGCGACATGGCTTCAAACAACTTTTTGTGTCGTAGTGAGCTATATGTTGTTGACAACTACAGTTTCTTGGTTTAAAATTTCAACTATTACATTAGAGAGATTCTGTCTCAAAGGCCACCCTCTGATCAGTGGATGGCTGGAAAAAGATGGACAATCCTCCATGGCAACTTTAAAGGATGAAAATTACCAAAAATTTTTAGAAGAATAATTAGGTATACCTAGTGAATGGTTTATTTGTTGAATTTCTAGATAATTCACAATATTACAAACAGCCATATAACATTGAATGCCCAATGAAGCGCATTCCAAAAATTAAATCCATTGTGATCATCAGCATCGAGGCCAAGCAAATGGGATTTGGTTTGCTATCAACTCTAACTTCATAATGATGATGGCATTTGAAGTTTGTAGGGAGAAATGATACACTTTGAGAATAAACGTGTACAAGCAAGCATCAGGTGGGATCAGGAAACTAAGTTAGATACGAGCCTTCGAATAGTGCTCATACAGGCTGCCTCTAATCAATGATAAGTCAACTGTTGGTTGCCTTTTTCTAAAAAGAATAAAAAAACGAGTATAACACATCAGATATGGATGTTGCCATAGCATTGCTAGTTTTACATCATTTTTGAAGCAGCAGAACAATAACATTATTTTAGTATTTTTTTCAAGTTAATCCCATCATAGAGAATACATCACAACCACTATTTTGGAGGGAATTTCTGCACAGAAGACTCACTTGTTCAACTATCCCGTTAAGGTCTATATAAAGTCCTAACAGGCAAATGATATTGGCATGGATGGAGAATATATGGAACACCACTTGTTGCATCACACATAATCAAATCCATATTTGCTTTTGTGCAATTAACATTTGGATCTTCATCAGCCATGATCTTTCATCACAGAATCAAACCTCATTTAGACAATAAACTACATACTTTTCCATTCCCTTCTTTTACTTTCAGTTTTTCTGCCAAAAAGATAGGCCTTTCAATGGATTTTAGCTTCCTGTGTTCATCGATCTCATATCACCATTTATGCTATTAACATTTCAGGGACTGTTTACAATGGTCTTTTATCACAAACTCAAACCTCTTTCCTTCTTCTACTTTGGCGTTTTACTGTAAAAGAAGTGGCCATTTCAACAATATAAAATGGAAAACAAAAAGCACATCACTAGAAAAGTTCAGGTAATAAAACATAGTCAATTTATTATGTGTGAAAGAAGGGATGCACACCTTACTACTCATTCCAACATGGGCCTCATATATCCTCAGCGATTTTGGTTTCTTCGGACGAGGATGCTTAAAAACATACCTTTCCTGCCAAGATCATATAAAAAGGCAATATTATAAAGAAGGCATATTGAGCAAAGAAGAATCAACGATGAGTATAGTATTGGGTAAACAGTCATTCATCCCAACAAACAAAAGTAGGATAACAACTTTTCAAGATGTGAAAAATATCACGTGTTACTCTAAATTTGCTCAGTCGTGATTAATGAATGGATTTCTGTATCACTAAGAACATGAGTAATGCACCAGAAAAGCTGGAATGCAGCAGAAGTCGTATTATTCTTTCTTTCCAAGTTCATGGCCATAAATTTAACCATTTTATTGACTGATAATGCAGAACTGTATAACAGGCAAAGAAAGTTGTAATTACCTCTTCTGGTGGATCATAATATATAGCATTATATGGAATTTCTCCAGGAGCCTGAACGGAAAACTTGATCCAAGCTGGAATAGAGTCTTTTATACCCGAGGGAGTATCCATACGAATCTGCATTTAAAACAAATGGTAGTATTATAATCAGCCTGCCTATCAGTAGATACCGCAAAAGGCAATAACTGCATCCAATAGCACGAATCTGTTGGTCATGGCAATAAATTGTAATACTAGTCCTCATTTAAGAAGTGGAGCCAAGGCAAGCTTAAAGTTCTCAAGTAACTTAACCTTATACATCATAAATTATCATTTTTTATTAATTAAATTATTAAGAAGCAAGGTTGGGAAATAACTTATATACCATGAGGTCTTACCTTTACATGGGAACCATGGGGTATAGCTGGGGACCCATCTACATTGTTTGGTAAAAAGATCTCCCAAACGCCAAATTCATTCTGTTAAAAAATCTTACTGGTTGTAATCATGTGACAGAAACAGATAGAGCAGACTGCTAAGCAACATGTAAGGGAGATATATATATGTAAAACAGTCTTAACAAGAAGTACATCAACCAAGATATGCTAATGTTCTAGCAATATGAAGATATCAAACTAGAGAGGAAAACATGTAACTGGAATAGGTCAGAATTTTGAGCAGAAGAAAACTACTTTTGTCGATGAATACAAGTCCAGCTTTTTTCTATGTCTTTGTGATATCAAAATAGGAACTAAATCTTACACGAGTCATAACATCAGCATTAGGATTCCAATTGTTGAAATCTCCTATAAGTGCAGCCCACTGCAGATGCAATAAAACAGTAAGTAAATGATAATCATACAAACAATGAATTAAAGAGGGAAAAGTTGTAGTTGATACTAAAGATCGAATAAATAAAAGTAACATCAAGGTGACAAGTTTTTTAGACTTGGCCTCCTTTGGTTTTAAAAGCAATGCATTGTTAAAGAACCAATATAATAACAGCACCACCAAGGTGACAACTTATTTTAGACTTAGCCACTTTCAGCAGCAATATGCCCACTTACTCCATCTTATAACATAAAGGCGCAGACTTGAACAAAAACTATTTTCAAGAGGCAAATCATCATCACATTAATTAGCAGTTCAATAGCACGTTCAAGACAAAATAAGACGCCACAGGACAAGTGTTTGTGAAAGCAATTGATAGTGATGAAAAGAATTTATGGAACAGTGGAAAAGTACATGTCCTGTTATTCAAAAATTGACAAGCGTGACTAACCTTGGCACCAGGTGCCCACTCCCTGTAGGTGATACCTGTCTCACTGGAAATACAAAATATGAGGAAATCAGAATTGAATACCTTAAGGAAAAGTGTCTTTGGTTAAGCAAATGCTATGCATGTACTGTTAACTGGAGAGCAACAGCAATTACCAGATGAACAAGAGGCACTATGATTTCTCATAATTTCATATAACAGCATAAATACTTCAAAGGCACTGTTTAGTTTTCATCAAGTCCTCAGTTCTCATAAGAATCGGTATATTTCTGTCTTATCAATAAATGATCACTGAGGAATTAGCCTCAGTTGAGACAAAACCATGACTACTTAATTTGATCTGTGTATTCCTACTCTGACGTGGTTGTCATACTTTTGCCATTTAATTACCACAGCTGCATAACATATTCTTCCCTCTCCAGAAACAAAGGCAGAAAAACACAGGAGAGACATTAGAAGTGCTACAGTTTTAAATGAGACTTTGCAGATGATAAAGAAAGATACTGTTAAGTCAGAAAATGGACTTTATTATGTTAGAGAAAGATAATTGGATTGCTGCTGTATATCTGCTTGTGCTAAGTAGGAGCTCATAAAGAACAACTTGTCAATTTCTTTACTAGTTATTTTACCAAGACATACACATTTCGTCCATTTATGGAGTTGGGTGTCAACATTTTGAAGCAGTTGATATAACCAAACATGAGGACAAGCCCTTTGAACACGCTATATTTCTGAGCAACATGAGAGTTAAAAATAAAGAATTCCTGATTTCTCAGGTGTGTGTAGATGTTGAACCAAGCTTGTCCATGGAAAATTGTCTATGTATTAGGGCAATAACATTCAATGGCACTGAGACTACACCTGTGATTAAAACCAAATTTCTCATAACCACGAGAAAACATTTCCAATCCACCCTCATTTTTGTCAATTTCTTCACGTAATCTTCTATACTGGGCAAACCTGGAACAGCACACATAAGGAGGCAAACAAATATGTTAACTTCTAATCATAGCTGGCATTATCTGCAAAAAAAATGGCTCACACTATCAGAAACCTGTAAGAATAAATGCAGAAATGAGAAGGATCCTAACATGTGCCAAAACTAAGATATATTGGGATGATTAATGAGATTTAAGTTTGCAGGTGTACATATTCTACAAGAACCAAAAATGCGAGAGCCTAAAATACATACTTCTTATTGCAAATTTTACTTTTGTCAGAAAAATTCTTTCAGTAAAATTGATCAAAACAATCTTACCGATAGTTAAGATGATCACCAAAATTGGTCAAAAGTGGATCTATATCATATATCCTCCGGCCAGTTCCTGGTGGAGGGATGACCCTCTCTTTGACCCTTAAAGATTCATCACTTATCTTTTCATGTATTGTGCCAGAAGATCGTTCTGCTATTGCTTCAACATCTCCATCTAGTAGTTGTATAGATTCACAATCTTTCCCTCCAATGGATTCACTGGAACTGCTTTCCTCAACAAAGTTTTCTTGATCTTCCATTTCTGTTTGTTGCTCCATTTCTGAACTTTCTACATCACCTGATATCTAGGAAAATAAATTACAAAAGTAATAGAAAATTAATGAAGAGGAAATATATGTTACCAAAATGCAGGTTAAAAATGCAGTTTCCATGTGTGCAGTGCAAAAAAGTATAAGGAAAGTGTATATGATAATTAAATAGTCAAAGCAGCTTTCATGGATATTACATTTATGTGTAATCCTGCCTGAACCCAAACCAATTATGATTTTGTTAATAATTTGAAAAAAAAAATTTCCTTGTAGGCAAATAACATTATTGCTTAAGTTCCTTTTTCACATCATACTTAATTCATATATTGCATTGTCCATCCTAGTCTCAAAAATTAGTGAACTCAATTTTCAAATAGTAGGAAATAATAGGAAATAGTTTTAAAAAAGGGATGATATCTCAGTGAAAGCTAAAATCACAACAGGGACATAAGACTTAGAATTCCTAAAATCATAAAAATCAAAGTCAAACCATTCAGGCATTGAGAATCTACATTGTGTGATTAATCCTTGCAGTCAAGGATTTAATAAAGTTTTTGGTCAAGTTTATGTAAAATTTAGGTTGGGCAAATGAAAACAATATGAAATGTTTCCGTCCAAAGGCTGGGATTTCTTTCTTTTCACCTTTGCAAATATAAGGCTATAAAAAATTCCCTACTCCAACGCCATCGCCATCCTGTGCAAAATACCGACTTTGATTTATAAATAGGTATTTATATAATCTATATACTGTAATATTAAAATCCTGACGATAATGCAATGAGATACCACATTATGCATAGACTAGATGATGCAGTTTCAAATTTTGAACGAGAGTACTGAAGTAAGATCAACTCAACAAAGGACCTAAATGATAACTGCAAATTTGGGTCAGTTATTAAGTCAAATCAAACCTGAAAATTGGAAATGTACTAAATGTTTATATGACATGAGTGTCGTTTATTATTTCATCATTTCTTTTATTTTCTTTCCCTCTCTGATCTACTCGTATATTTGGCCTGTGGGAGAGTTCATTGGTCTGGGTTGAAAATTTAGAGTTATTTTGGACATGCCTGGGAATTATCTGCAACTATATCAAGGAACTCCAATTTCTTTGATGGGGATGAGGAGTCATCATTCTCAGTTCCTGGAACAAGGATCTTCCCTGATGCAGTTGCTGTTGAGAATTGGGATCCAGACTCGTAAGAATTTCCAGAAGAACTCTTTCCTGCGAGGAAGCACCAAATAAGCAAAATCTTTGTAGAACAGTAATTTTATGTTTCCTAGATGTTAAGCAGAGCATAACATGATATGGCAGGGAGAAATTTTCATGTAACATTAAGCCATAAAGCCAGCGAACCAGCAACAAAAAACGAGAAATCACAAGTTTCGTCACTACCACGTCTAGGATTGCATTCTTAGCCCAACCAGCCGCCCACAGGCACCAAAACAGTCATTTCACCCGAATAAGGCTAAATTATTAGTTACCACATAAAAATTCACCTGTCCACTCGATATATCTCATCTTTCAATTGGACAAACAAATTCCAATAATCAAGAAACCAGAAATTCCGTATGCAGTCATCCCTAAGATCCAAACTAAAAATAATATACACAAAAGATGATCCCACGGAGCACCACTAAGAAATCATTTGAAAATGGCGACAGAATAGACTGCACTGTCATTCACTCCACTTTACTCTATCAATCCTTATTTCATCAGGCAAAATCGAGTAAAATACAATTTCGACTCCGAATAAGCACTCTTCAACTTTATGATCGCTGCGGGTACCCGCAAACAGGCTTTTCAATTTCCATGGCACCGCAGGGGAAAAAATGAATAATATCTGAAACATCACCACACTGACGTAAGCAGGACGTCTACACACACACAAATAAAAATCACTTACGTGCATAAGATTTACTCCTTTCCAAGAAAAATGAGAGGTGGGGATTCCTCCTATCAACACGCGATCTTAAGCGATTGCATCCCAGACTGTACCCCGATGGCACGGCGGGCAGCCGCAACCCAGGAAGCGTATAAACCATTTTTCTCCGAACACTTAGCCGTTAACCCTCTTTCTCACCCTCAGAACAAAAAGGTTAGTCTTTTTTCTAACGCAGATCTGCACCGAATTCTAGGTGCCGAGAACTCCGTGAAAGGAGCTGCGATGCAATTATTTATTGTTAGAAGAATCGGGGACCAACGGTTACTATGCAAGTTCGAGGAGAGAAGGTACGTGTGAACAGGGGAGTTGCGCCATTGCATGGCGGGATTAGGTGCGCGGGGTCCACTACACCTCCTGGCTGCTCCGCTCCACCGTCTATTCATCTTCTCGAACGAGCCGTGGGCCTCTCCCTCACGTGGGCTACTGGTGTCTTTGGGAACGAGAGATCACGTCACGGAAAGGATGTGTCGCCATAACGTGTGGCGGTGGTTCTCCTCCATTGGCATTGTCGCTTTCCTATTAATCTTATTTTTCCAAATCACTGAATCAAATCTAGTCCAGTAAAGACATGAGAAAAGATATACTTTTCGCATATTCGTATCTGGCTTTGTACCCAAAAAAAGTCTTGTGTTGCTACTAATCAAGTGGACTCTTGCTGATGCACTACGAACGCTTCTATGGGTATGTTTTGAAAGAGGTGTTTTTTTTTTGAACGCATGATATATAATATTTAGTAGGAATTGTGACGAGATTAATAGAATATTTAAAAAATTTATTTTAATAAAAAGAATAATATAATTTATTTAAATATATAAATAAAATATATAATTATTATTAAATTATGTGATAGTATATAAATTTAAGAATTATGTTTTAAATTTTAAATCTAAATCGATATTGTGTACAAAAGTATGTCCTTCTAAGTGCACTTATGTTTTTAAAGTTAATTAAGTAAAAATAAAATTTTATTCAAAATATAAATCTTTTAGTAATTGATTTAAAATATAATTCCATTAGTAGTTGAATATCAATAGAATTCTAATTTATCTAAATTACTTGTATGATTATTTATGAACTAATTTAAATAAAAAAATTAATAGAATTTTAAATTATCTAACTACTTGTACAGTTATTATGATTATTAATTACCTATGCTATCTATTAAGTCCTTAATATGTTTCAATTAAATTATAATTAATTTGATAGAGGACACTAGCCTGCAACTATGTCATTTAACAAAAATAAAATAAATAAATTTGTTAAAAATCATAAAAATAAATTTCAGCTAAATAAAATTATAGAAGATGAAATAAGTGGCAACACAAATGATACTACAGTGAGTTATGATTTCAAAATATATAAAAAAATAAATTATTATCACGAACAACTATTCTTATAAAATAAATAATAAGTTATAAACTACTTTTAAATGTGGAAATTTTGATTGTGAATTTAATTAAATATATGATATTTATTTGATATAAATTAAACTTATTTTGAATTTTAATTATCTACAATATAATAATATAAAGGCAAAATAACAAATATTAAGATACGACACATTTTATTGTAAGAATAAAATATAAAACAACAAAATTAATTTTACAAAATTACTACAAACCTAAAAATTCACATTAAAATATTAAAAAACAATGTTTAATGATAAATTAGTATGGGTAAATTTTTGATAAATCACATTATAATTGCATATATACCAATTTTCTAAATATAAAATGTGAAGAAAAGAAATTATATTAATGTGATGAAATGTAAAAATAAACGAATAATTGTAGTACATAAAATTAAAGGTCTATATTATAAATACAAATATTCATATGTAATCATAAAAATAAATTTCAAACAAATAAAATTATAAAAGATAAAATAAGTAGCAATATAAATAATGTTACAATGAGTTGAAATTTTAGATAAATAAAGAAATATATTATTATCGTAAATAACCATTGTTATAAAATAAGCAATATATTGTAAATTATTTTAAACGTGCAAAATTTGACTATAAGTTTAATTAAATATGCGATGGCATGTATTTGGTATGACTTAATTTTAGTTTAAAATTTAATTATCTATAGTAAAATATTATAGAGGTAGAACAATAATTATTAAGATATGAAATATTTTATTATAGGGATAAAGTATATTATTTGTTTGAAAATTTATAAAAAAGAAAAAAGGATATGTGTAGAGACAACATGAAAGTTGTTCTAACAAATGGAGTTGATTGTATTGATAAAGAAATCTTTTAATTGAAACTTTAGAAACGATGGATGCTCATTCCCTAATACTACATTGTTTCTTCGACAAGAAAAGAGGTTTACAACGCATTGCTCTTAAGACTTTTCGCCCATTGTGGAATATTATATTATGAAAATAAATTTAAAAATGAAAATAAATTTATAAGATGCAAAATAAATTATTGAAATGTCAAAAAAGAAATATTTATGAAAAATGTTACAAATACAACAATGCATAAACATGCAAGAAGATAAGTTGTTAAAAATAATCAAACTTGATATTTAAGTTATTCATTTTAATATATTATAAATATGCTCTAATTAAAAATGTAGAAAAATATAAATATAACGCAATAAAACTGATGTTACAAAATCAAATCAAAACTTAAAAATAAGCATAAAAATATGAAAGAATGATGTTTAAAAATAAATTTAGATAGGAATATTTTTTGTAAATTTTACACAATTATTAAGAAAAATACAATTAAAAAATACAATCATTACACTTTTTAAAATTTTATTTTTTTTCTATTTTAATTTTACACAATTCTCAATAAAAAATATATCTAAAAACACATATTCAAAAATCAAAACAAACATTACAAATATATTTTTTTAATTATTAAGAAATTATTTCACAGTTAATGAATGCAGCCCATCTAACCCCTTATCTTCCCTGCTCAAAGTTTACCCCGTAATATCATTGCAAGGTCAGATGGTACATAATGATGACTGCCATCCTCTAATGGCTATGTCTGTTTCATATTTTTTCATATTTTTAGATTATCAATTATGCTTCTTAACAAAAGTTTAATTCAAATTCAACTCAAAAATTTATCTATCTTACATATATAATTAATTAATTATTATTATTTTTAATTATTACACTTATTTACAATTAAAACAACATAAATTCACATTTAAATATATATATATATCTCTCTCTCTCTCTCTCTCTCTCTCTCTCTCCCCAACGGATCATACCTCCCATCAAATATATCTCCAACGGATCATATCTCCTAAATATACCTAAGGGCGTTAGGTTTGCGTTACCTGACTGGGACTGCACGCTGTATATAACAAGGCCTATTTAAGAACATGAAAAGCCCGGTGAAGAAGTGCTTTCTGGGCCTACAATTTGAAACTCAATAATCACATCAAGCTTGCTTGACACGGTTAAGAAATTTTATAAAAGGGATACGCCATAGTCATTGAGCTTTTTCACTGTTTTTGGTCTTTCTGTCTTTGGGCTGTTTCCCAACAAATACAAGTCAAATTCGGCTCAAAGCACATGCTACGGACACATCAAATTGGTAGAAGAAAAAAGATGCACAATAGTTGTGAAGTTAAAATGCTTACACACGTCAACCTTTAACTCAAAACATTACAAATAATTTGACACGGAGATCTGAAATAACCCAAGTAGTACGAGAACCAGTTGGGATAGGAGACTTAAATATGCAAAAAATAATAGTATGAAAAATTGGCCATTACTGGTGTTCGTTTTACTTAGGAGTCCAAGTTTAACAATGCACACGAACAAATGGATCATTTTGGATCATAGAGAATATAGGCCCAACTTTTCCTCATCGGCCCACAGTAGGTTTTGAGCGGCCCACTTGGATCGGACCTCTATTTTTCAGGATGGGCCACGTGATTGATTTCAGTCGAGTCTCCTCTCCAACTGTGTCTCCTCGTTGCACTGTAAATCCAATTCCTGTCCTATAAATATTTCTTATTCAATTTCTGCGTCTTCCGGATGTCAAAAAATCTAGGGCTGATTATAGCGTGTTGCTGACTGGCTTCCGCTTCCCCCAATTTCTTACTGTAGTTCCAGCTGCTCGGTTCGTAAGTTTTCCGGTCAAAAGTTTGGTGAGTTGTCGCCCCTTGGATTCATTGACGATCTCGATTTTACCATCAAGATTTAGGTGGTATATTTGATCTGTTTGAAGTCTTTCGGTTCCTTACTTGATCAATATTCTGTCACTTCTTTTTGGTTTAACTTATCATATTTTCCTGAATGCTTTATGCGTCCATATTTGGAAATTGAGGATTACCTTGTGGTTTCTGATTTCGATTCATAGTACGAATACCTTTGCTGAACATAGATGCGGGCAGTTATATCATGAAATCTGCTTTTAATAATTTAGGTTTTAAACAATGTTATACGCATTGCTCTTTGAAACATTTGATGCTTGTTACTGATTTTGCAAAATTTAAGCGAAATTTACGTTGAACTAAACATTTTTAGCTCAAGGAATTTCGGGAAGCTAAAAGCTACTCATGGCGGCATCTGAGGAGAACAGTGCTCTATTTCCCATCTTTGTATTGACAATAATTGCACTGCCTCTAGTGCCGTATACTATTGTCAATTTGTACCTCACATTCAAAAAGAAGACCAAGAATATTAATTGCCGTTGTTCAGCTTGCTACCACTCGGGGAAGTATCGAAAGTCCATATTCAGACGTGTAAGTCTAACTCAACTTCACGTTATTTGAGTCTTGCGAGGGATGGCAATTGTGGTAGCTGGACCTGTTTTCTGTTTTAGAAGCTAGAATGCTCTAATTTTCCCCGCTCCCGTTAAATCTTCAGATCTCCAACTTTTCAACTTATAGCAACCTGACAGTAGTGTTGCTCTGGGTCATCGTCGCACTCTTGATTTTCTACATCAAGCATAGCAATACAGAGGTATTTTCTGGTTTCTGATATGCTCCATTAGGCAGTGAGTAATTTGACAATATATTTTGAATGAAAATCCTATTGTATCTTACATTGTGTCTCCATGTTCTTGTAAACTTTTTGTCATTTGAGTATTTGTTCTTCAAATTATATTCCACATGATTTTTGCTTCTGTTGCAAGGGTTTTTTGCGATGGTAAATATTTTGTGCTATCTTAGCCATGAGTTAAGATGTTGTTCTGCCGTGAGTGGTGTGCAGCAGCATAGGGAAAGAAACAGTCAGCTTAACAACTAAGTCTTTTGGTTGCCCCTGCCCTGCCTCCTCCTAAGGTTTTTGATTGTCTAATCTGTCTCTTCTGGAATCTAAGTGTACATCATGATTTTGCAGACCGAAATTTTTGACCCATTCAGCATACTTGGGTTAGAGCCTGGAGCTTCTGATTCAGAAATAAAGAAGGCATATAGGAGACTTTCCATTCAATACCACCCTGATAAAAATCCAGACCCAGGTTGAAGGTCTTTAATAATTACAATTTACGATTATTTGTTTGCTCAAAAACTGATATGGAAACCAGTAGTGAATAATCTCCAAATCTTTTTGTGCAGCGGCTCACAAGTACTTTGTAGATTATATCTCCAAGGCTTATCAGGCTCTTACAGATCCTGTATCACGTGAGAACTTCGAGAAGTATGGCCATCCTGATGGCAAACAGGTAATTTTCTTTCCTTACGCGAGATGTGAAAAGTCCATTTGGTTTCCTCACTTTTCTGACAGGTTTTACCAGAGAAGTGGACTTATGAATTTTTTTTCCCTTCAATTTTTCCTTGTAGGGTCTTCAAATGGGCATTGCTCTCCCACAGTTCCTCCTGAACATTGATGGAGCATCTGGTGGAATTTTGCTACTTGGAATAGTAGGAGTTTGTATAATTTTGCCCCTGACAATAGCTGTCATATACTTGTCAAGGTCATCCAAGTACACTGGGAATTACGTCATGCATCACACAATGTATGCTTATTACCATTTTATGAGGCCTTCATTGGCTCCAAGGTATAAAACCACTTGCTGCACATTGAATTCTGCCTATAGCATGATATATTTAATTTGGATACAGATTCATCAATTTTCATTGATTGGTTGTATCTGGTAGAGAACAAATATTATTTTGGCACCATTTGTGAAGTGGCAAGGAATCTTAAATTTAACTTTGCTGTTGTGTGATTGATGCTCACCCATATAGATAACATAGGGCAATAGCACATTTGGATTCCGTCTGGGCTTGGGATGTGAATTTGTTTTAGAACATGGTTTATTTTATTGTTTGGTCCATACTTATGCTTACACAATGGGTGTATTTTACCTAATGATTTTTGCTGGCTTACTCACCAACTCCTTCCCCTTTTGTCTCAACTAGTTGCTAAAATTCTGTAACGGAAAAATCTTTATTTGAATAAGCTCAAGTTGGTTTAGTTTGAATGTGTGTCACTAATGGTTTTTCATGGTACAGCAAGGTCATGGAAGTATTCATCAGGGCTGCTGAATACATGGAAATTCCAGTTCGTCGAACTGACGATGAATCCCTTCAGAAATTATTTGTGTTGGTCAGGAGTGAACTGAATCTGGACCTTAGAAACATCAAACAAGAGCAAGCTAAGTTTTGGAAGCAGCATCCTGCTTTAGTAAAGGTGATGTGTAATATTTCTGACTTTGAGTGCTTCAATATGATTTCCTTTCTTAAATATTTCATTTTGTTATTGCAGTCTGAGTTGCTGATGCAAGCACATTTGACTCGTGAAACAATGGCATTGTCTCCATCTTTGCAGCGTGATTTTAAGAAAATGCTTGCCCTTGCCCCTCGTCTTCTTGAAGAACTAATAAAGGTATTCAGAGTTGGTTTTATCTGTCCTATAATGGAGTATTCTCTAGAATTGATAGTAAATCAGTTATTTTTGTGCCTAGTAATTTATTTTTTCTGTAAACAACATTTCTTAAAGAATACCATCTTTCTAGATTGATTCCTTGAAGGATAATATACATATTGCACGAGCCATTCCTAATTAACTTTGGTATTTCATTTGAGTGCTATATGCAATTGGAAAATTTCCCACAGCTATGCAGATGTTCGTCCTATTCTTAGCTTATTGGCATAAAATTAGCTTGTCATGATTTGGTGTTGTTTACAGGAAGAAGAAAGCTTCTTCTGAATGGATTTCCTCAACTTCTATAGGTGTTCTCTCAAATGAAAAGGAAGAAACAGCTTACCTTATGTTTTATTATGGTGTTTTACTGATGCTTCTAGGCTCACTCACTTATCGTGTAACAGTGTAACAATTTTTAATCATCTTGTACGGTTCTTTTGGTGAAGATGACTATACAAAATTTTCATCCTTGCAGATGGCAATCATACCACGCACCCCTCAGGGGCACGGCTGGCTGAGACCTGCAATTGGAGTGATTGAGCTGTCCCAGAGCATAATCCAGGTATGCTTGCAGTTCCAATCTAGTATGTTTCTGCTAAATGAAAGAAAGGAGTCATCTTTGCTAAATGCTGATAGGCATTCCTCAATGTTTCATATAATTTTCTCAATTCAAAAACTGAATCACACTTTAGGATCATTCAGGACCAGCCAAGAGGCTTTTTGGGTTGACAATGAAAACGAATTTCCTTGATAATGAATTCGGTGTTTTACACTGTTTCTCATGTGGTGAATTTTGTTACTTATATATTTTTTCATGTTCATCTGGCATTTTTATTCTTTAAGCTTCTTGGAGCTCTTGAGCAAAAACTACTTGGTACTTTAGTTAAATTGGTGTGGTTATATTCTAATGCAAATCCGTAGTCCCAGTGCCCAAACTATTAACACCATTTTAGGTGATTTAATGCTGTTTAGAATTTTAGTCCTATTCATTTATGCAGTTATAATCATAGTTCTCAGTGGCAAATGGTGTGTGCCATAATGAAGTATGGTGCATACTTGTACAAACTACTAAAATATATTTATTTCTCTAATATATACCTTTCAAAGTTAAAGTAACCATCAAAATATCAACTTTTAATAGAAAAAAAAATATCAGTAATAGCAGTTTAATTGATTAGTCACAAGTCTCAGCAATAGCCACCATGACAAAATGCAACAACCAGATATCAGCAGCCATGCTTTAAAAAATCTAAACTCTGAATAATCAATGCATAAATTTTTAGTTTAAAAAACAACCATTCAGCCATAATCTCTATCAGATATTCAGATTTCAGATTCATAATTTCAATCCACATCCAAATTCCAATCCCAACTTTTTATCAAAAAGACAACTATTAACCCAAAATTCTGGACTTATGCGTACAACACCAAGTCATCAACGAAAAAATTGAAAAAACTCAACCATGCACACTAACAAATATATGCACCTATAACCCATTTAAACATACCAACACATATTTAATAGCTTAAGAACAAAATATAGTGAAGAAAGTAAGGAGATACCGAAGGAAACATATTGACAACACAAATAAATTGCAAAAGATTTGCAAACTTAGCTTACAAAACAAAGCAGGGGCTGTGGGTGAATGTGTTGAGAGCAGTGAAGCAGATCCCAGGTGTCATGTGTTGTTCTTTGGCTTGTTTTGCTTTGTTTGGGAATTGATTTCAGAAAATAGAGGGGTTTTTAGGGCTCAACCGAAAAAACGTTTACTTTTTAAAATCACACACTTACAAGTGTGTTTCGGCAATTAAAATTGAAACAAAATAGTGCCTTCGCACCAAAATGCCTAGCAGAAGGCGGTCTGGCATGCACAATAGTGCCAAAGTGAAGGCGTGTGCCGTTTCGCACCATTCAAAACTATGGTTATAATCCATTTGCATTATGCAAGTGCCTTTTGTTGCTGGTTTAGTTTTATTTTCTTGTATTAAATTTATTTATTGTGTTGAACCACAGCAATTGTTTCTAAAGTAGTTTTGTAATCATGAACCACCTCATGAAAAAGTTTAAGTTGATATAATGATATAACATTCAATTCTTTTTCACTTGTAATTAGTTGAATGGCCATCCAATCTAACTGTTTGAGTTGATTTAAGATGTTAGAATCTTAATTGGTTAAGTTATTTCAACATGCCTCCTCATTTGCAGGTCGTCTTTAGTAAATGACTGGAGGTGAGATTCAAACTTAAAACTTATTTGGCCATGATGAAATTAGAAATTAGGCAAATAACCACTTTGTCTAAAAGTTTAAAATGATAAATAGATGCATGATTTGATATTCAATTGGTTTAGTTATGTTGCTCCAAGAAGCATAAATGCAATATATATTCTGCAATTCTTCCTACCTTGTTATAGAAAAATAATGCTCGATAGTTGTTTCAGAACGTATTTAAACAATTTATTCAGCTCATAAGTAAATGAAAAAAAACACTATCTTGGGGCTGATTGTTTCGTGACTAATCTTTTCCCGTTTTGTCAGTTAATAAACATTTGTTCTGTGAGATGTTATATCAATTTGCCCCTCTCTGTTTGATCAAAGAGAAACTGGAATTTATGATATTTGTTCCACTGTTTTGGGGATTGTGAATTCAAAGTTTGAAAAAATTAAAATTTAGGGGACATTTTGATTGAGATTATCAAAATTTCTCTACGAATTAAAAAAAAAAAGAAAAGAACGGAAAGAACTGGATCTTCATATGAAGCTTGTTGATTACAAAGGTAACCCAACACGGTGTAAGTGCATACACAGAAGATTGTTAAATACATTAAACTTGAGCAAACTGATTTTAACTCATATGGCATTACTTTGCACAGAGATTCCTTTTGGCTTGGAAAAGTTGAATTATTACTTGCCTTCCTTGTTGAAGTTAGATTGAAAGTACTGTTGTTTTTGGTGCAGGCTGTCCCCCTCAGCGCCAGAAAAGCAACTGGGGGATCTAGTGAAGGTTATGGGCCATTTCTTCAGCTGCCACACTTCAGCGAGTCAGTTGTCAAAAAGATTGCCAGAAAGGTTACTCTGCCTCACTCTCTACGCACGCTCATATATTCCACATGTGTATTTGTGTATGTGTGTGTGCGCGCACACATTCTATCAGCAATATTTTCAGAGTTGCTGTCTTGGTTCAAGTTGCAACCTTGATTCAAGTTGCCAATTAAGCATCTGTGCGGAATACTTGACCTCTTAACTTATTTTGCTAAATCATGCTTACATTAACAGCTTCAAGTCTGGTTGAGGTTATTCTCTATGACTGTGCTGACTTTTATTAAGCTAGGCTCAATTTGCATATGACATTGTTACTGTAGCATTGCAATTTTTGTCATGTATATATCAATTTATATTTTTAACATGCATACTATTTTATTGATGGTCCATTTTATGCTTATTCATTTCCTCAGTCCTTTTTCTATGTACAGAAAGTGCGCTCATTCCAAGATCTTCGTGAAATGAAACCACAAGAGCGTGCAGATCTGTTAACTCAGGTTGCTGGCTTTTCTGCTGATGAATTCCAAGATGTTGAGATGGTTCTTGAGATGATGCCTTCCATTTCAATTGACTTAACGTGCGAGACAGAAGGTGAAGAGGGAATACAAGAGGGTGATATAGTGACAATGCTGGCTTGGATTACTCTTCAGCGTTGGAATGGCCTGATTCGTGCCCTTCCACATGCACCCTACTTCCCCTATGAAAAAGAAGAGAATTTTTGGTTACTGCTGGCAGATTCCTCCTCAAATGATGTGTGGATGTCCCAAAAGGTGAATTTCATGGATGAGGCAACTGCCATAGTTGCTGCATCAAAAGCAATAGAAGAGTTGAAGGAGGGGTCTGGGGCTAGTGCAAAAGAAATTAATGCAGCTATAAAAGAAGCAGTCGATAGAGTGAAGGCCGGTTCTAGGCTGGTCATGGGTAAGTTCCAGGCTCCTTCTGAGGGAAATTACAACCTGACCTCATACTGCTCATGCGATTCATGGATTGGTTGTGATGCCAAGTCCAATATTAAGTTGAAGGTTTTGAAACGAAGTCGGGCTGGCACAAGGAATGTTGCCGCTGCTGATGAGGTGCCGGCCCTAGAGGATGGAGCTGAAGAGGAAGACGAGGACGGAGAAGATGAATACGACTATGATTATGAAAGCGAGTACAGTGATGACGATGAGGATGTGAAGGATAAGGATGGTAAAAGAGCAGTGGCCAATGGATCTGCCCATGTTGGCGGCGACGGCTCAAGTTCTGATGGTTCAGAAAGTGACAAAAATTGATTTTTTGTTTTTAAATTTCTTAACTTGTTTTCACTTTGTTATTTGATTTCAGAGAAACGCTACGAAAGAGCATTCCGGTTTCTCATTTTCCTTTGTTGTCATTCTCGATGAAAACCCCTCTTCCAGGACCACTTTGTTTATTCGCACAAATTAAAATGCAGAGGAGAGTTACATTTTTTCCCCTTCTTCATTACTCTTTGGTCTTAAGTACTAATTATAAGCTGATTTCACTTTCGAAACTTTTGATTCATCTCCTGAATTGAGTTGAATGGTCTAAACTTAGTTCGGCTCTGATTCCTATCTGCGGCCAACATCGTGAAGAAGCTCTTATATGTCTTTCAAGTCTCATAATTGAGCAGCCTCAGGATTCTTACTTAGCTTGCTCGAAGGAAAACATCCCACTATTTGGTGGGATAACCCCAATTCGATGACCTTTCAAGTTAATGGTGGGCATGTTTGGTTATTCCCAGTGAGCTACTCATTTCCCGTTGGATGGGTAATTTTACTAAAATCTCGAGGGAGTTACTGTTTGTAGTTTGTTTAACAAAGCAAGGGTAGTTAACGAATTGAGCACAAAGGTTGAGTGATGTTCAAAATTACTTGGAGCGTGACAAAGATACCGGAAACAGAATATGAAACCACATCCCGTTTGTAAACGCCTGATTAAAATTCAGGACATCGGTTCTCCTAATAATTTTATACATGAACAATAACAGAAATCCAAAATAAGCTTGCATGACTGGTTTCTATGTCCAAAGCTGTTTACCTATACTCTATATCACCAATGACTTAAGGGCCCACTAAATGAATTGTTATTAACCTATGAAAACATTAAGCAAGACTAAAATGAGCAAACCTGAATACTACTAACTTGCTTGCCAGACAGCCGGAGTTTTTCGTATGAGATCATGCATAAATCAATTCAAACTATTCCACAACTGATTTAGCAAAACTTCTAGCAGTTATTTCTATAGCCTTCTTATGAAACAATGAGATTATTCCAAACTTTAATGAGTTGCAGAACAGACTCTAATGGACTGTTACGCAGCTTTAAAATGTAGAAACAATAGTTGGGAAGCTTATAGAAGATGCAGAAAGGGTAGAAACTGCCAACTCTGTCGTCATCACCACCTAAACTGGAATAGGTTTTAATGCCACGACATTTTTGCATCCAAAATCAGGAGCCATCAGAAACAGATCAACTGAAAATATGAAACTCTATTTTACAATTTGATCAGTGTCACGCACCATTTTCCTTGATGGAAGCAGAATTGCAGCCAGTGGATTTTCCTCTAGGCCATGGACCATGCCATGGTGACCACTTATCGAAATTGTAGGAGTTTTAGTCAATTCCTATCAAGAGATTGCATAAAATAAAAAAATGAAAATCTTGCCGATTTTTAAATAAATAAAGGATGCAGATAAGCAAATTACCTCTGGCATGCTCCGGACCTCTTGTCTTCCACAGAGAGCTTCAACCTTAGGGATCCTTGTGTCCTTTCCTTTCAGATAAGTCAGCTGTTCTCAACCCTTCTTGCTTTCTCCAAACCAGCATGTACGGCAATTAGTTTACAGTTCTGCAGTCCTCCTTTTGGTTTCTATGCTGACATTGTCCTAGCAATTCAAAAGCTCAAGTCATTTGTTGGCCTTTATTATATAGAACATATGCAAGTCAGTTCCACAAGCTCCTTGAGAATAGGAGACATCCAACCGAACACCAAATTCACAGATTCAACCACGCAAAGGAGATACAAATGAGGAAATTTGTGGGAAAAAAAAAAGAACTAGACAAAAAAAGGCTCACCTCCTCGTGCACCCAAACCAGATCAGCAACAAACTTCTTATGCTCATCAGGAACGACCTTCATCAAATCTGTGAAAATGTAAGTAATCTCAGTCCACTGAAAGCATACATTTTAGCACCAGCATAAGATGCGATGTCTCGTCTGTGACGCTCCGAAAACGTTTAATACCGTTAAATAAGGTGATCTCATTTCTTTTTACCAATCTAATTTAACCCAATCACACGTCAAATAAGCAATCTCCGGTACCCCAACTTTGCATTCACAATCTACTCCAACGTGGCTACTAGCTCCAAGAATCAAAGAAATCAGACAACCAACTCTTGTCTAGATTAAACAGTTTATCGAAACAGTGAAATGGAACTCATCCCACAAACAATGGAGAAAGGATCTGTACCAGCAGATCCATGTGGTACCCCACAGGACTCAAAAGTAGGACCGGCATTGTAAATTGAGCCCTTGAACTCAGTTTTCTAGGCGTGGTTAAACCCAGTCATCCTGCCAGCCAACCTCCTCCCTTGCAAGTACATATTCTCATGCCTTATACCACCCTTCTCTGTCCTCATTTGTCTCATACACCTTCCAAGTCTCCGAAAAATCTGAACCTTCTGGAGGGCTTGGAAGAAGCCCCAAGAATGCAGCAAATCCCGGGTCATGGTTGCCACAGAGGAAAACATGAGACTGATTAGTATATTTTGAGGACAAAGAAATCAAGAAATAAATCACTTTCTTTGTGTCAGCTCCCCAGTCAATAATCACCCAATAAAATGATTAGAGCTGTTTGGAAATCAGATGGGCCTACGGTATGTCCAAGATTAGACCACAAATTTTCCAGCTTTGTTATGTAGCCATGGACATCACCCAAGCAACACACCACTTTTGGTTTTGTTGTGACCTTGGCTCTGCCATATGGGACAATGTTGTTTATTTCTTATGTGAACCTGCAGAAACCGTGTTGGCGTTTGGTTGATATGAGCTGAAGTGAACTGTTTTTTGTTGTATGCAATATGCATTTTCTGTTTGGTCAAAAATTGTTTGTATTATTTATTTATTCAATATTCAGGTTGGTTTTTATAAAAGGTTGTCCAAGATAAGACCTTTGTTTTGGTCATTTTATACTAGAAGGCTGTACAAGAGAAGACATTTTGACCGTTATGGTCATTTTTTATGAAAAGAAAAGTTGTCCAAGAGTAGACAATTAGACTTGACGTGTAGCTTAGGTTCTTCTTTGGAAACTAATAATTTTTGAAGAGAAAGTGTGGGAAAGATGAGATTGACTGATTGAGAGTTGAAAAATGATTTAAGAAATTTGTTTAGATAAGTTGTTGTTGAAAATATCGACGCGACATGTGTTCGAGTTTTATTGCATGCGAAAATCGGATAATTTTTTATGGTTTAAAAACTTCGGTTTTGTTAGTTTTTAAATTTGACGTGTCTTTTTAATTATTTTGATTTTAAAAATTATATAAAAATAAAAGAGAGTGTAATAAAAATTAAAAAAGTGTAATAATAGAATATATATTTTGAGAGTACATAATTTGAAAATAAGCATAGCTAATACAACTTGGGCTTTAAGAAAAAATAAAAAGAAGGGATGAAATTTTTTTCAAAAAAATTCTTTAGAATGCACAAAACATAATAAATTTAAAATAATATAATAAAATACATTTTTATATGTACTATTTTTCGTATACATAAAATTTATTTTTGGTCCTTTAATAGATTTCTTAAAATATCATTTTTATTAAGTTTAATTATAATCACTTTCCTCTAACCTCCAATGCAAAAAAAAAAAAGATAAAAATAAAATAGAGTATTTATTTATAATACAGTACCCTCTTCTTAATTGTAAAAAGCTATATTCTATGTAATTACTACTTTTATCATTTAATAGATTTTTTAATATATGATATTTTATAGATTCAATTATAAACAGTTTTTTCTATCCTCCTATACAAAAAAATAAATTAAAATAAAATACAGTAGAAGGCTTATGAGTAAAAATGTACCCTCTCCTTCATTAAAGCAAACATTTTAAATTTATTTAATAGTTTAAGTGTAATTTTATTTTTTTAAATACTCATTAATTAATTAAGTTATATCAATAACACAAAAAATATATACGTGATTTCAGTAATTTATTTATAAAGTTCTTTTTTTTTTATTGCACGCGTAGTCTAGCATGATTATGTTGAGCAAAGGTGATCGTGTTACCCGTGCATGGATATTCCATTTCTTGTGCCAAAGTCACATAGGCCGTGTTTAGATGCAAATCCTGAACAAGTTTACTTTCATCAAAATATATATGCACTTTAAAATATACTAAACAAAATATTCATTTTTATCCCTTTCTCTTTTTTAACTTTTATATTATTTATGCTATTTTTTTCCCACCACATAGTCCACGTTTAAACAAAGCCACAAAGTTGTTTAAATTTTTTAATAGAAAGGTCGATTCCTTCAATCAAAAATATAATTTTGTTTCTCGCAATATGCTAGTCTAAATACCAAATGCAACCACCACACACCATTCCCTTCTTAATTGTAAAAATAATCGCAGTTGCCCGCAATAAATTGCAGATGATGTCCACATTAGATACAAAAGCAAACCAAGCACGATCGCCAAAATGTCCTGTGGCATGTTCGGTTTCGCTTTTTAATTTGTGGGTAAAATCAATATACATATTTACTGTTGATTCTAAATAAATAAGAGAAAATAAAAAAGGAACAAGGCTATTGCTTGTGGAATATTTGTTCGTCATGGGTCCAAAAAAATCCACCACCCCGGTTCTGGTCTTTCAGTCCAGCTGTCTGCAGTCCAACTGTGAACTGTCAATGCCAGCGTATCTTTCAATTACACGCACGCACGCGCACGTGGACAGCAGGAACTCAACTACATGAGTAGAACTAAAGAAATTCCAAGACACAAAAATGACGGCTCCATTCACGTTTGGATTTCAGTTCAAATAGCCATAAGATCTATGCGGATATTACTCCGTATTTGATATCTTCATTACATATAATGATATTGTTCCTCTCATTACGAATTTAAAATATAAATGCATACGTTTGCTTATGGAAAGACTAATTTAAAATAATATATGTTTGGTTATTAATAGAATATGGACCAACTCCACAGCTAACGTCCCATATTTTTGAATTATGCATGACCTGATTACACACACGATCCATAACTGAAGCATATTGAACTGTCTTGTTGTACAAGCAAGACTGATTGATAATGACCATGAAAACGCATCTTGCAAAATTGAGTTACAGATCTTAGGCACAGCAGTAGTACATACAAGAGGCCTCCCTTACCCGCCGGCATCCAAGAGGAGCTACGGCTGATTTCTAATGGCTATCGTTATCAAAATAAGGATCAATCACCGTTGGCAGAACACGGATTGGTTACGACAAAGCAGTTTGTGCTCCACGGACAACTCAGACATACAATCTAAATATGCCGTTTGAACCAGTGGTTAGTGAGCCAGTTGCAGATACAAAATTGGGTAGTACTACCTCCCGTGCAGCTACCTTCTTAAAGCTCCATAATTTCTTGTCACCTACAAAGAAAATTTATCAGGCACTACTTCGGTCTTTCTTGGGAATACGGATACATAAATCTGATGGAGATGATAAAAGTTATATACTGTTAATGAATAATATCCGCAGATGATGAAAGTTATATGATATGATATTCGGACATGCAAAGATGAAAATGCTTTATTTAAGCTAACTAAATTGATGCAACGCATCTGAACTATAGAAAAATGAAGTGATGCAACTGTGAATGATCTTCCAACAGAATTTAAGATTACCAACAACGTAGGCCATATACAGCTCACGAGCACTAAAACAACTTTCAGTTGAAGTAAATTAAAACCCGTGACTATAACAAAAATGGGTAAAGAAAGAAGAGTGCTTTATGCAGAATAGCATCAGTTACCTGAGGTCGAGATTTATTTAGTTTCTTTGCCATGTCCTCATCCTCATCCTCATCTTCATCATCCCTGCTTGAAAGCAATTTATGAAATGAAGACGAAGAGTTATCTATTTTCTTTCCCCTCTTGGAGGAGGTAGCACCTCTAGCTCTTCCCTGAGGGGCACCTCTTTTTCTGCCCTTCCCCTGTAGAGTTTCAGTGTCATCCTTGCATGGGAAATAACAATTTTGACTCAGTAAAATTTGTAGAACATGAAATTATATTATGAGTCAGCAAGAACTCAAAAGATTAGAAAATGGCTTTAAATATGAAGTTAATACACACCGAGCTTTCAGCAATATCATTAACTTCAAGTTTGGCTGTTTCATCATTTGAATCTGAGTCCACTTCATCGTCCTCATCAGCCAGGCTACGAACTGAAGCTGAGGCAGCAACTGATGCTGATCTACAGCAAAAAAGTCATATAGGAATTTTCCAGAGTGATGAAACATGTTATTCTGCAGCTGTGTTAAATATCTAGCAAACTTTTTGTCTGACCAAACATATCCTATTCCTCTAGCAGAGATCTGTGCCACCTCAGATTAATAATTTACATACCTAAACTGCCATTCAATAATTAAATATATATATATATATATATTTAGAAATCTTGAAATTTTAAATGGAGTCTATTTAAGACTGAGATTTTCCCACAAATCAAACTGGCCAATGCCCTGGCAGTCACAGAATAATTCTTTCCAAGTAGGAGGTGTTCTGACCTCCAAAGTCCAAAGGTGCAATTCTGAACACCCAGATAGCACAATGTGTAATGAGTCACACAAAAGAATCAAAAAACTCCAACAAACATAATAAGCACACAAAAAAGAAGTTTGACAGTTTAAGGCATAAATTACCTGAACTTCTAGTAAATTTTCACTGGATTTTTTTTCAAAAATGATTCAAATTATGATATCTAACAAAAGTCTAAACATTTCAACTCATCATTTCACACAAAATAAAGGCCGTAACAGATAAAGGCATAAAAAAAGAAATACATACATGTGTGCAAGTACCATCTAAAAGATAATTTTTCAGAATAAAGAAAAATAACAAGAACACATAAAAAGGCAACCTCTGGCGCATTAACAACTAAGCCAACCTTTGTGAATGACGGAAACCGGTGGCTACATCTAGCGTAGTCTGTTTTAATAAACTGGAAGTCCTGCCTCTCCCTCTCCCTCTCCCTCTTCCTCTTCCTCTTCCAGTAGTCTTACCAGCTTCTGAAATATCACGAGAAGGTTTCAAAGATTGTGATGACTCTTTCCCACTCTTTCTGGTAGACTTTGAGCGAGAGAATACAGTAGCATCCTCATCATCACTGAAGGAATCGACAGTTCCAACTCCTTTGGCATGTTTATTTCTCACATTCTGCAGGGAAATAACATAAATGGATATTAAAGGCTTACAAAAACAAACTTTCGTGCCCATTAAGCTAGAATATGAAAATACCAACCTCTGAGGATGGACCACTAAATGTGAACTGTTGGGTATCTTTTGAATTCAAGGCTCTTTCTTTGACTCGTTCCTGCAAATAATCAGCATGTACTTTTGTAATGCCATATTTCTTTAGTAAAGAGAAGGAAACTTACTCATGGTGCATACCAAGTTGAAGATACCACTTTATATAGAAAATTGCTTTGCACGTAAAATTTCACATGGCGTAATGAGGCTTGATTTTTTGCCACGTGAGAAACGGGAAGAGAACAGAGAGGGGTAAGGAGAAACTCATTTAAACCCAGGGGCTATAGTGCTCATAGCCACAGGCTATTCGGTGGACAAGGAAATAGCAAATTCATTGTTGTCAAACTGGACCAATTTCATAGGTTCTCTAAAAAGTTACATTCATTTGTGTTGCCATCTAAATTTGGCAATGCTGATCTACCATAGCATTTATATTACAAATCTTGTGGAATAAAAATATGTTACAGGATAATGACACTGGTCCAAAACATCAATACAATGCTCTCTTAAAGACTGTTTTCATGTCTGCATTTTTTAAATGATTAGTCATTTCCAGAAACAAGAGTAGACACAAGAAAGGAAAAAAGGATGAGGAGAAAAAGATATATTGCCTGTAAGCAATCTCCAACTTTGACAATAATGTCTTCCTCTTCATACTTTTGAACATCTGGATCACGAGCAATTTTATTCTGTTGTAGAGTAGAACTTCAAATCATTAGGATGCTGCCAGGACAACTTATACACAAATGCTTCCTGAATAAACAGCTAAACCATTGGAAACAGAAAAATAAAATAGTTGAAGAACACAATATAAATCACCTACACGAGTTTCTTCAAGGTTGTATTGCAGGCAAGAATAGAAGGCCATTTTGTCATCCTTATTCACAAAATTGTGTAAGGCAACATCCAAATCGTTGACAGGGAGAATTTCCATCTTCTGAAAAATAAAAATACTTGTGGATCTAGATTAGAATAGTAAAAACTTCACAATAATTAGATAATTTGGAAATTTTTACTCTCGCAGTTGTAATTTCATGAAGGGCATGACTTTGTCAAAATATGCAGACTTGCATGGGACTAGGAACTCAGTTCTCTACTCTAGAAAGAAAATAGAAAGCAGTTTTGACAAATTGTTTGATATTATTTTGAAATTGTTGCATTCAATAGTGCCTTCAATCCACGATAAGACATCTAGCCACTTTTTGGTTATTATAGGTAATGAAAACATATGAAGAAGTTCAGAACTCACAAAAGATGACAAGATAGACAGGCATTTTCTATTTTTAAGAGAAGAGCTAAGATTTTTAACCAATTTGGGATTAAAACATTGGTTAACCTAAAACTGGGCAGAGAAGAAACAGAGTTGAATTATACCAGGTTACTTTCAGCAACTAAAGCTTCAATATTTTGCTGATTCAACTCTTCCGGTCGTAGCCGCTCAGAGTCATTAATTTTATCTACTGAAAAACAAATATCGTCACTATTGCATTTAAAGAAGAAAGGAAGGGAAAAAAAATCTGTGGACATACAGCTATTAATGGCAAGGTGTATATCACCAAAGTCTAAAGCATAGAACATATAATTATGAAGTGTAAACAATTATTTTAGAGCAAAGCACCTGGCTAAATTTTGATGTGATAAAGATGGAGAGAGAGGATATGGAGGGGAGAAGACAACAGTCTTAAACAACTCTTTTCATATGATTTTGACTAGTACTAACATGCTTAAACTGTGGGCAGTTAATATACAATTTGATAAGGACACAATCAAACCAGTGAATCCTGAAAAGTTATGAGAAAATTTTATAACATAATTTCCATTGCAGGGATGATACAATGTATTCATATATACATACCCAGTATGATCCCTCATTAACAGCCATGTTAGCAGCTTGAAGTTCTACAACTGGAAAATTAAATTCAGTACCAGAGCCTAATTAAACACAGATATACCTTCACTGCGACCTTTTCGAGATGCTTTAGAAAATATAAGAATATCCTGTGGATTTGCAACCTATTTTCCAGATGTAGCGAAAATTATCAGCCTAAAAAATTCTACTGTTTCTAGAAGGTGGAGATGAGATTATAAAGAATGTCCATACCTTCCCCACATATTTTTGCCCAAACCTTTGCGGATTTATTGTCATAAACCCAGAATAATCCACCTATTTAATTTAAAAGTCAATGAGTAAACTAAAATGCAAAAATAACCATGCCAAAACTAAGAAAAGGGGTCATTAGAGAAAAATTCAAGAGGCAAGCCCCATCCCCATCGAGAGAAAGAGAGAGAGGAGAAGAAGAAGAAGACATCACCTTGACTCGAACTAAGGGAAGCTTCAGCTCTGATTTCTTAATAGCCTTTTGATTAGCCCTCTCTATCATATTTCTAACCTAAAACCATGGAATGACCAAGAAAAGAAGCAAGCATGGGGCAAGAAATCAACTACAAAAGTGAGTTAAAGAGAAAAAGGAAACGCTGTTAAAGAACATAAAAAAATAAAAAGAAACACTAAAAGATGCAACAGCCTTACCACTTTATCCAAATGTTCAAGAATGGAATTTTGATCATTAGGGTCTATATCAGGTTCATCCTTTAGCACTACCTGTATATCATAGACATTATTTAATGCAGCTAATGTTTCTCTGCTTATTCAATTGGAGTGAAATGAATCTACCTCTGTATATTCAAAAGGCCTCACTGAGTTGAGAGGTATCTTTGTTGGCCGATACTGATTCCCCTATTTGTTCAGATTAATAATATAAAGATTATTTTGATATGTTTTGGAAATTTAAAAAAGCAGGAATAAAAAAGGAGAAAAAGACACCAAAACAAGTGATTAGAAGAAATTGTGCAAATCACAACCTTAATCTCTAAAAGCAGCACGTGTTTAGGCTTTGATTCGCCATCAATCAGAGATGTTGCAACAGATGAACCAGGCTGAGTAATGTGAAAACCCATGCCTGGAACTTCCTGATAGCCAAGCACCCAACAATCAGACATATAACCAAATAATGAACCAATACAAAAAACTCAGCAGTTCCGAACCTGAGGATCAACTAGGCACTCATGCTCATGCCCCCACACAATAAAGTCCAAAAATCGAGGCAGGACATGTTCATTTATTGCATTTTTAGGATTTGACTTCACTCTGAAAGCAAAAATAAAGATATTTCATACTTACATACATTTCTGAAAGATCAAATGTATTATGACGAGTGTCAATTCCTGTACTTTCTCTACGATCATCTAATTGTGCAACTAAATCAGTAATAATATTGGCAATTACCTATTTTGATGAAGTACCAGTATATTGAACCAGTCTGAAACTTGACAACCTTCCTGGGCTTCGGGTCGCATCCATTGCACTGCATGCGGCGTCTACTTCTCATAAAACAAGAATAATGAGAGAACTCCATCAAGGCAACTGTAAGAATAACCAGAATCAGAATCCCTATACCTGAAATATTCGATTTAGGCGTTCATCTCTAATATTTCCAAGGCCATAAAGAGCTACAGATGTTGAGCCCTACAACACATTGATTGGAAAAGCTACAGCCATTTAGTAGAACAGTTAAATTTATGCTTTAACTAAATAAGATTTCATTGAAGAGTTCTGATTTAACCTTTCTTATAAGAATGGGGTAAAGCGTGATCTGCCCGACACCAGAACCCTCAAGAACCATTTTTCCAAAATAGTTGACAAGATTACATGCTGAAAGGATATCAACAGCAGAAAGATTGTCCTGCAACAATTGTTTGCCACAATGCCTGAAAACCATTTCTAAGATACTTCATGTGACTTTGGAAATTAAAGACAAGCTTAAAAACAAGCAGATGAGAGATATTATCATGTGAAACAGAAGTTGTTTAGTAGTTTACTGGTTTAACAAAAAATTTACAGCCTAGACACACAAAACAAAACATGCTGATGTTCAAATTGAGACTACACAGCCATTTAAAGGACAAGACATCAGAAAGAGGCAAGTTGGAACAAGCATCTGATTAGCTTTGTTAAACTCAACTAAGATGAAACATTTATGCTGTTGCATTAAAGAATCCTGCAATCTTATTGACTTATCTATGTTGGGAAGTAGTTAGTAGATTATTCATTTTGACTGAGAAATGAGAATTGTTTGAGCCATGATTATATTACCATTAACCTGTCAGTACAATAGATTTGCAATACACAATCATTTTACAGATATACAAGCACTGCAATTAGCATAGAAATCATACCACTCCAGCAGGATCATCATGATTTCCATGAATGCTGAAAACTGGAAACCCAACATTGAAGTGAGGGTCTTCATAATTTACATGGCCAAAGCTGCACGAAGGAGACAATGCTAGCTCAAAACTTAGTAACATCATAAAATAGAAAGAATATGCTTCAAAATTCAACTTAGTTGCAAGCCTCGAGAGTTTTCTTTCATGAAAGCAGCCCATCAATCTCAGGTAAAAAGGATAAGGTACAAGGTTGTAAGTTTAGTTACGAGAAAATATCAAGCGCTATATAGAAGATTACGAGTTTGCAAAGTTCACTGTCTGGTCGCTGACAACTTGGAAATTAACTGGCCTATCACTGAGACAGTGACGACGGAGGATTTCAATAGCTTTGACTAAGGTTGACCTTGAAGGCTTATTCTCATGAAAAAGATCTCCACCAAGAAGAATAAAGTCCACCTAATATTTAAATAAAAATTTAGTTAACGTAAATGACTAGCCAATAAATCACAAGCACAATAATTCTTAGGAGAAAGAAGGATCCATGAGCTCGAGATACAGTAAGAAGAAAAAAACTGAGACAAAGCACATATAGAGAGAGAACGAACTAACATAATCGTAAATACCATAATAAATAATGCATGCAATCAATCCTTTCTACGTTTCTGACTTTTTAACTTCAATTCAAAAGCTTATAAATTGCAAAAAGTAATTTGTACTACAAATATATAGATAGTAACATTATGTGTATTTTAAACAGTTAAAAGTAAAAGAACTAGATTTCACACCTGCTTTTCCTCAGCAATTGAGCAAATCTCTTCAAATGCCCGGAATGAATCGTGCCTGCGGATTTCATCCTTCTCCATATAACCAAGATGACAATCCGTAGCGACCAATATTCGAAGCACGTTGCTTTTATCTTCCCTGGAAATTTCAATGTACAAAAACGAAAAAAAAAAACAAATACTTATTTACATAATCTCTCAAATTGGAAACCACGTTCACCAAAGTTCATTTCCTTATCCAGATGAAAACGAGTACCTACTTTTGAACTATCAGAATTGCAGATTAAAACAAAAACACGAAAATAAATATCTGCTCTATTCACCTTGAAGATTCAGCCATCTCGTATCTATGAGAGGCTCACCCCTTATACCTGAAAAAAAATAAAAACTAAACTTAATCAATATTCAAAATTCGATTGGAAAATGGCGGTGTTATTGAACAAAAAAAACATAAAACACAGTAGTTTAGTACAAAACCCTATCCCCTTTCCTTAGCTCCCCAAAAAACAACAGGCGAACAAAGTGCATCGGAATGAGCTGAAAAGCAAACGAAGAAGGTATTCCTTTACATGAAAGAAAATGGAAAGTTAATCGGATGGAAGAATCGAAGTGGGGGGGGGGGCAGCGTTAGGGAGCGTCCCGAATCAAGCGTAGTGGCTAGCCAGAGACCACTGCTGGCGGGGAAATGTTTTTCTTTTCTTTTTTGATTTTTTTGTAATAAAACATAAAAGCCAAAATATAAAAAAAAAAAAACTCTTATCCAAAAGTTTGGAATTAATAATTGAGGGATTTAATTTTCGATTTGTTGTTGATAATTTTTGGTTGCCCTGAAATACAAATAATGTGTACTGAATTAGCAATTATTTTGAATTATTTTATCAGCTATTATGAAGAATTTGAAAATTTTTCCACAATAAATTATCTTAAAATTTTTGCCATCGAATATTTTGCTCAAATTTAAATCATTAAAATTATGCGTTGATCAAAATAGTTACCTTTAAGTCGATTGGGAAAACCCTTCTGTTTTTCTCAAAGCATTGTTGTATCATATATTAATCAATAAGCAGTCTGCGGATTACAAACTACGAACACCGTACAAATGCCAATTACATATATTCATAGGAAACAGCTAACTGCGAGACATACATGCTTCGTAACATTAAATAGCTAGCATTTGAACTTATCCAGTGTCACAGAAGTAGCTGGTTGCAATGTTCTCAGCGGAACACAGTTTTCTGCATGTATGTTACGAAATGGTTAGAATCAAGAGATCTGACAACATATTTCCACTGGAACAACTCCAACTCCAAACGAGGTTCTTCATTAGCATTATGCGACTTTTTCCCTTCATCCTAAGAGGCCATGTGCAAATTTCCTACGCCATACAACTCCGGAACTTGAGGTGGACCGGCACATCGAATAAGTGCACAGTTTAGGCCCTCAAGGACCAGATGCTTCTTGATCCCGGTAGCTCCTGTTTCAGTGCCCATCGATTCTAGGGTTCCCTATAAGATCCCTGGCCTGGAAACTAACAAATGGTGTGTCGGGAAATTTGAGACTCTGCAAAACAACATTAGCCAATGTCTCTTCATTTCAAGCACCTTTAAATCGTGTCTTCCCATAAAGAAGCTCGTACGGAAGGAGAAGAGTCCACCAATCAACTGCACTACCATGGCCTTCCCCTTTGATAATCTGTGGAGCCAAGTATTCATCCGAGTGTACCAACGAAGGAAGTTGACCGTGCCTCTGTTGGCTCGGCCACAAGCTGGGGTAATGACCAAGCGTAGGCGGCACCATCAGCTTTTAGCTTCCTCGCTCTTGAAGTGGCTGGTAAAAGCCTAGAGATAAAGCATGGCATCTTACACGATGGTCCAGTACAGAAGGGATCAATGCAATTGGATCCGGCGCATGGACCTGAAGCCCTATGTGGCTCCATCTCAAGCGAACATCCAAGTGACAGGTCAAATTCAAAATCCGTAAGCATGATGTGACCACCTTCTCGGACCAGAATGTTTTCGGGGTTAAGGTCACGGTAAACAATGCCAGGCATGTGCAAATATTCAAGCGCAAGAAGGACCTCTGCAACGTAGAATCCGTAGGAACAAAATGCTGGAAGCGAGTGACACGTGGGCAAACACAAGAAATGATGAAATAATCCTATCTTTCTTCTTCTGAAACATGCTCCCATGCTCACAATAGAAAAGGGAAAAGATGGGTCTATAGCTGCGTTAGATTGATTTCATTTCAAGTTGTTAATATTGAAACAGTGTTAGCGAATCGTACATGGACTGACGATGAAAGAGTTGTCCTTTATATGCTATCATGTTACGAAGAAAATAGAACGAACAGCCGATTATTGGGTTAGATTGATTTCATCTCAAGTCATTAATATTGAAACAACTTGATACAACCACTAGTTAAAACGGATGGGGAAAGGACCAAAGGGATGGCCAGAAAAAATTCACTCAAGTGGTCATATTGCACCAGTTATTAGTCAGCTGCATTCACGCAATAACATGCAGCTGAAGGCCATGAGCCCATTTTTTCTACAGCACTGGACAGTAACCACAAGAAGAAACTATAGATGAATCTTCATGGCTCAAAATCACACCATGACTGTCATCTTTCTGCCACAGCGATTCTGAACTTTCACGCAGGGATGCAAATTTAATAGTTCCCCGGATTATTATATTTGAGCCAGAACTACAGAATTCTTTCATGCTTGATCGCCTCATCTAATGGATCGGGATAAGTAAGGACAAATCAAAAATGGTTCGAACATTTCTACAGCATAACGCAAGGCACAAAACTCAGATTTTAGGCGCCTTCGATTGTTTGCCTCGCTGCCTGTTTGGGAAAGTAACGACCAGGATGTTTCTGTCAGAGGACATGCAGATCTCCACCAGGACAAAACTCCATAACTAAACACGACAAATTGTCAGATGTAAACTGAGCATAAAATGTTGGAAGAAATGGATGGTCCAGCATTCCGAGGATTTCTCTTTCAGTTTGGGCCCTAGGCATTTTCTTTCTTCTGGCCAGAAATTTATTATCCATGACCTTTATTGCAAACAGGCAACTTGTTCCAATCAGTTTCGCAAATGGGTACCGTGCCTATGTCCCCAGAACCAAGTTTTTTAAGCAAATCAAAATGACCCTGTCCTAGGAAACCATATTGTTTTCCTATGTGGTTGATTGCTTTCCACCTCGTGTCCTTTGACGTGTGTGGTCTATAGCCTCAAGTTACTAACACTGCTCTCCTCACTGAGGCTAGTGGTACTACTGCTAAAATCACAAATGCTGCTGTCTGAGCTTCGGGAGATGTCCCCTTTCTCAGTTGTTTTAGAGGTGAGGTTAGTTTTGACAGCAAGAGTACTGTTATCCTTCCTATCAGTTGAAGTTGGAATTGAAGTCATATTTGTTTGCATTGCAATTCCTATCACTTGTGAACTCTTCAGCACAATTAGTCGCTGGGGATCCTCACTGGAATCCTTGCTTGCATCCTTCAAAGGACATTGACACCTCTGGCAGATCAATTGACCCTCGCGGCGGTCCAGACCTCCATTTACTTCTGTACGTATCTTTGACTTACCTTCAGTTGATCCTGCTACCTCTTCGGTTTCTTTATGACAAGATTCTTGTTTCTGACAACGGGTTTGACAGTACGAGATAAGCTTCTATTTGATTTCACTTCTTTGTTTCTTTTCACAGCACTAGATGAAGGTGCGGCCAGCGACTTGGATTTCCATCTCGGCTTAGGTGATGCGTTGTTTACTACTTTCAAGGGAGCAGCAGAATCCTGCGATCTCCACATTCAGCTGGCGAGAACAACAGACCTGTACAAATTTGTGATTTTCCCGGCTTCCGAGACCTGGGAGATGCAGACGTCGTCGTTTCATAGCAGCCATCTGCGCTGCCTGAGAAATGCACGGTCCCCATGGTGCCTGCTTCAGAGAAACTGGTTCCAAAAATCAGATTTCAATTCGACAGGATTAGGATTGACGTGGATCAATTTGATGGATTTATAACGGATCACAAGCTATTTAAATCGATAGATCAAAATCTTAGTTTCGAGAAAACCCGACGTCGTGATCAAGCCTAACTTATTCTACGTCTATCATTGCATTCGGTATAACAACAGTCTTACACAGACCGTATTATTTAGTTTAATTTGGTTCTATTCCCTATTGAATTCGAATTATTTTACACTATTTAAATAGGTTTTATGATATCAAGTTTTGATAAGGCTTTTAATTAGTTATGATATTGTTTTAGGGCCAACATTCAATATCTTCTATTTTTAAATTGGTTGATTAATATTTTAAATTATTTTAATATCAAATTAGTCCAAATTAAAGATGTTCATACCTTTAAAATATTTTACTTTACCCTGCGAGCTTCTGTAATAATGTTATTCATATTAAATTTCAATCATTTTAACTGTTGTATAAATTTTGATCATAATTCTTTTTTTTTTTTCATATACACACACTCACACACATGCACACTTACACACATATATAATTTTTTTTAATTTAAAACTCATGCATCTATACGTCACTCATAAAATATTTGGTGTCAAGCCACCTAAATGTCACCAAATCAGACATTATATTTTAATTAATTTATCATATTGTCACATTTATACTCGCGCGTGTGTGCGCGTGCACATATATCATCGCAAGGGTCTTGTTAACCCCTATTAATCATTTTGACTAAACTGTGGAATTATCAAAATTTTGTAATATTTTAAAATTATTTAATTATTCAATTATATTATTACGACTTGTTATCTGAATGTTAGATGTCAATATTCGCATAAGTCAAAGTTCAAACTGTTCTATAAATTAAGAAATTATATACGAGTTTTTTAAAAAAAATATTGTATACATAATGATTGATCATATAAATTGTTTTTTTTTAAATATTTAAGTGGTCAATCATATTTTATTAACCTGTCATCTAATTGTTGGATATCATGAATCGTATAACTCAAAGTTTAAAAAATTCTATCAATCAAGAAATTATATTCCCTCGAATCCCTCCTTGTTTTACTTATATTTGCTTGATTTTCTATATGACTATATATTCCCTCCTTGAATTTTTAATATATTTTCGTAATTATTTCAATTGTATTGTTTTCTCTGTTAACTTTGTATTCAACCTTCTCAATTAATGACGCATTTTAATAACTTGCAAAAATATATCCCACAAATCAAGAAACTATGTCATCAAACATTTTACTAGTCAATAATTGATAATATAATTTTCATTCTTAAATTTGAGTATAATTACTTTTCCACTCTTGTAAAAAAGAAAATGTTAAAAATTATTTTATATGAATGTATTTGGTTTTTTTTGAATTTTTAATAATAAATTTTTAGTTGATAGAATTTATGCTATTTTAGTAGTGAAGATTTTATGTTGATTATTCAATATTTATTTGCTAGACTTTTTTTTTAACTTGGTGTGCAATTATGATGTAGTTTATATTTTCTACATTGGTATGCATATACATTTACCATCAAATATTATTCTTTAATATCTGTTTGCTATCTTTAAGTTTTATTTTATTCTTATGATATTTTTTATCTTTTATACTGTGTTTTTCGGTGTATATTTGTAACCTATTAAAATTAATCTCTAAAATATTAAATATGATTATTTATTGCAACATTTTATACTCTTTTGCTGCTTCTTACATATTATATTATTTCAGGCAATAATCTTCTTTTTAACATGCCATTTTATATTTTAGTTTTAGATATGTAATCATGAAGTTATAGTTATCTATATTTAATTAAGCACATTTTATATTTTATAAATAATTTATATTTACGATAAAAAAATATAATTAATCTAAATGATTAATTGTTTAAATTTCTTTGATATTACTTAATCTAAGGATAACTATACGGCAAGTTAGAATTCAATTGATTTGTTATTAGTCTATTACTAAAGATCTCTAGTTTAATTAGAGTTTGATTTTTACCTAATAAATTGTTTTTTGTTAATAATTATAAGTATTTAATTAAAGATATCAATGTCTTCTCATATCAAAGGAAGGGCAGCAAAAGAACAAAAATTAATTAAATTAAATTTTGAATCCCAATGCGAATTAGGCATTAGAGTGTCTTATCAAATTCAATATCAAAAATTTGTTTGTTTGAATTGAATAAAATAATTAATTATATTAAATCCTATCAATTCATAATCTATAAAATTCATATGGTTTAAATTATTAACAAAGTCTAATAATAAATAAAAAATAAAGATAACAAAAATTAAATAAAATTTGACAAATTTGTGAATAGCATTACATAGCCATAGGTCACTCATGCTCTAAAGCTAAGGGTGCAAATTAACTAAGTTCAATTTGAGTGCCTTTATTTTTTTCATGCTGGAGCTCAAGGTTAAATGTGTCTAAAACATAAGAGTTTAACTCGAGTTTGAATTAATTTATTTAATTTTTAAAACCTAAATATAATTTGATTTAATTATTTTACAATTTTAACATATAATAAAAATAATATTTACAATAATTTAATTAAAAATAATAAAATATTTTAAAAAATCATTTCAATTAAATTTAATTAAGATGATAATTTCAAAATAAATATTAAGAATGAAATAATATTTTAAAATAATATGAAAAGTAAGCATCAATAATATTTTTTGGAAGATGGCTTAAACTTTATAAAATAGCATAAAAACTTTACTTTATCTAAAAATTTATATAATCTCAAATAGTATTTATAAATAATATATATTTATTATTTTCATAAAAATTCTGTAAAGTTTCATTGTTCTTTTTAATTGAGTTATATTTATTTTTATAATTTTAACTAATAATTTTGAAATATTTTTATTATACACATGACAAGGCAAATTACGTTTATATCACAAATATGAATTAAAAATTTAAATGTTATCAAATTTTTATCTAAAATTTCAGAAAATATAAGATAAAACTATGTGTCAAAATTATAATTTAATATATTGTATATACATATATACATATTTATTAATTTATATATAACAATTATTATATAGTAAAATAATGCTAAAGATGCATAATTATATTAATTTATAACATTTAAAGTTTCATATAAATTATTTATCATTTTGTGTATATTCATAATTATAGACATTGAAAAATTTCACATAAAAGTTTTATAGATATATATATTTTTAAAATAAATATTGAAATTCAATCCTGACATTTTATCCATTTATAAATGAAATGGTTATACACTAATATGTTAATAAAATGTCTAATAATATTAATTTACAATACCCTAATGTCATTTCGAAAGTATAAATATTTTGAGACACTTTCTTAAATTTTTAAAAATTGAAACTAAAATTTTGGGTATTTTAAAAAAATTTTAAAAAATTTATAAATAAAATCTGTTTATTCAAATCAAACTTTAATACATTATATATACATGTAAATAAAATCATAAATAAAATAATTATTATAAATTGAAAGAGTTTTACTGATTAAATATTTCAATTGAATATATATTAATACTAGCAACATCGCACACTTTATGCATGTGCATTTTAATATGAAAATATTAAAATACATGACATACATACATATATATAAATTGTATAAATTTTTATTCAGCAAACATTATTTATTCTACATATGTACATAATTTTTTATCAATTATAAAAAATATAAATTAATAGTATTATAAAAATTTTAACAATATATTTGAATTATTAAAATTAAAAATTATGATAGTAAAAATTAAATCTAATATATTTTATAAAATTTTAGAATAAAAATAGTTATCAAAAAATAAAAATTATATTGGACAATTTCTATGAAATGAAGGAGAAAACTAAATGAAAAGATTGCAAAATAATAAGTTTAAAAAATCTAAAAAAACTGAAAAGAAAAAAAGATTAATAAAAATATTTTAATAAATTAGCTTTAAAAACAAAGATAATTACTATTCACCCTTCATATATTTTGTATAGTATTGATACTATTATTTACTTACAAAATAAAAACACAAATTATTATTAATTTAAACAAATAAGAATGAGCTTGAACTAGACTTGACTAAGAGTTCAAGACCAATTCGAGTTTTAAAGCTATTTTGTTTGGCCCCAAAATTTTCAGAATTAGAAAAAAGAGATACATGTCATTGTATATGTACGTATCAGATTGCCATATTAACGTGTAAATTTCCATATTTATCCCTTGCATTAATTGGATTGTGGTAAATACCTTTGTCCATTGCTTGAGTTGGAGCCTTCCTGTGAAATATCAATAAGCGAAGGATCACAGGGTTTTTCATAAATGCAAGTATATATAATTCTTAGTTCGATATTATATTGAACCTGAAAATTTACTGATTTATATATTCCTAATAATTATTGTATTTTTTGGAGTTTTTTCTTATTTAAAATATTTAATTCTTTTGTTTTGGGTACTTTAGGCAATAGTCGATAGCATTTGTGGCAGGTGTTTGCATTATTAGTTACTGCCAAGATGAGTCTATGGTCCCCAGAAGAATTATATTAAAATCTTGAACGAATTGTAAGGAAAAAAAAATCAAATATTCTGGAAAAATCTGGAAGTCAGAGAAATATCCAAAAAAGTTGAAGATTTTAGGTTTCCCACAAACGATAGAGGTCTGGCCACTCAGTGTTCGATTTGAAATTCAACGAAACAAATTTATTTGAACGAGATTTGTCAAATGTTACAGATTAAGTTTGACTTTTTTTTTTTTCCTTTGGATAAAACTTGAAATTGAGTTTGAATTCAATATGAACAATAAATACATGATAAACTTTATATATAAATTATTTAAGCTTGAATGAATTTCACTCGTTCAAAATTTATTTAATTAAGAATCAAGCCAAATTCAAATATATAAATTATTAAGAGTGATGTGAATTTAAATAAGATTCTACACTAACTCAATCACCTCAATGCTCTAATTACAAAGCCTTATACAATTGTACTGAATCTCTGTGCGTGTGGGTGTGTGTGTGTGTGTGTGTGTGTTTGATAGAATTTTATACTAACAGCAAACATTTCATTGGAAATAAATGGGATATTAAATTTTACATCACATTAAAGTTAAAGATTTTGTACCAAATGTTTACCAGTTCTCGGAGCTTATGGACCAGCTTGTCTCCATATATTAAAACAATCTCTCTCTCCCCCCCTCTCTCTCTCTCTAATAATCAGTTTTTAATAAAAGACTAATTTTTCTGATATTCACAATATCAAAGTTAATTTTTTATTGATGCCAAGTTTTAGAGAACACATCTGTCTGAATGCTAAAAGGGTCACGCATGAACACTTAACAGGCAGTCATGCATAAGTTGGGCCGATGTGTAGTGTTATATATAACAATATTATTATTAAATATATTTATGTACAAATAACTATGCAAATAATAATTAAATATGACAAGGTTGGTTATAGTCAATTTTAATAATTCACCACACTTTTCGTTTCATTAATTATTGTCTCTTTCATACACAAATATCCAGAATTAACTAATTATTGTGTTTGTCTAATATTTAGATTTCTTGTTTTGTTTTGTTAGTGGGATTAAGGTTAATAAAATAGTACTAGAATATTTGTAGTTTTATTTTTATATTAACATATTTTCAACATGAAAATTAGCAAGTAGCATTAATTAAACATTACTGTATAATTCTTTATATATGGTGAAGTGGCTACATGCTTGAAACCAATATTTAACATTTATTATAACCAATTTATTCTTAAAAATGAATTGCTATGATCAAACAATTGCTATTGTTTTCATTTTAATAAATTTTAACTATTTACTTGAAAAACTATTTATATTATTAAATAATATAGAAATACTAATATAAAAAATAGACAAAATTTATTGTGATAAGTTTATTGAATCGTTAAAATGTTTGGCTTTATACTGTAGTAAAGGGATAAACTAAATAGAATATGAAAACATAATTATTAAATTTAAAAATATTTTAATCATTAAAATATATGATTAATTATTGGTCTTTCCTACTCATATATGCTGAAGCTGAATAGGTTATAATCATTATAATCATTAGTGTTATTAAATTAAATTACTCGACTCAAATTTGACCAAATTAAAAAATATTTTTGAGTTTCATTAAATTCTGTCTCCAGATGTTAAAATTTTTTCAAGCTCACTGTCTACTTAATTTATATTTAAGTTTGAGTTTGAATTTTTCTAAATTAAATTAAATGGAAATATACAAAGAGGACTGGATAACACTCTTGCCGTCCCCAATTCTTATTTTGCATCTTGTACTCATTTATAGATCGAGACTATCGACTGGTTTTTTGACTTATAATTAGATCCAACAACCAACCCATTAGGTAAATCATTAAAATCAGGCTGTCAATTCGCATCATGCCTAGATTAATAATTTTAAAGAAATTAAATAAAAGATGAACATAATCTCCTTTTATTTTTTAATTTCATCATATGAATAATACCAATATATAACTTGTGTGATGTAATTAATACATACATACAACTAATAGTGGTGCACTCAATGTGTACGTAAATTTATATATATATATATAATACTATTTTGATATATTGTAACAAATTATAATAAAAAAATAATACTAACCTAAAATTAAGAGCACATGAAAAATTACAAAAATATATATATATATAAAAGAGTGGATTGAGATCTATAATAAATGTAAAAATAAAAAAAATAGAGCTATGTTAAAAGAAAATGGAAAAAGAAAGAAAAATAAAAATTATTTAAATAAAGATATTATAGTAATTTAATGTTGTACAATCAAAAATAGATACTTTGCTTCAATATATAGTGTCAAGCATAAACAAATAAAAGAATTAACAAATTGAAAAATATAAAATAAATTAAAAATAAGAACTGAACATAAGACTGAAAATTAGGAGAGTAGAAAAAAAGGTAATTTATGAAGCATTGAGTATGCTTAAGTAGTTATAGATTGTGACGCCAAATTAGCCCAAACTTTCGCTATTCTAGTATAGGCATCAATATTTATTAGTCATCAATATATAAAACTTCTGGCTAGTTTCTAATTTGAATGGGAAAATATTTGATCAATAAGATTTTAATGGATTAAAAATTTATTATATATATATATTTAATATGTAATAATTATTGAATAATACGACAGTATATATATTTATGCAATAAAAAATAAATATAAATAAAAAAATTATAATAAGAAATGTTGATTTGATCATAAGTATAATAATTAAAAAATTATGAGTGAATTATAAAAAGTAAGATAAAAAATTTAAATTTAAATTTAAATAATTTTTTTATAATAAAATATTTAATCTGTAAAATTTATAAATAATGATAAATAATTTATAAAAATAGAAACAAACGTAGCTCTCGATCTCCGGTCTCCGGTCAGACCGCGAAGATCCGAAGTTGCCAGAAAGCGAAAACTGAGTCAAAAGCGGCCCAAAATAAAGGAAGAGTAACAGTCATACGCGCTTGCCTTTTAAATGGTATTAGCACTAGCGATTGTGGGCCCACTGCATTAATATTTTCAATTGTAAGAGATCCTTTCCACACTAGCCACAAATTATATATGCACAGGAATCATCATCAATGACGCTTTATTCTTGTCGTTTTGCGTGCAAATTAGGAGTTATCTGCTAGTGATTTTTGGATACTCAACGTGTGTGGGAGCAAAAATTTAATGCTCAAATTAATTATAATATATTCATAAGTTTTTTATTTTATTATTTATATTTTAAGAAAAATTACAAATTTATTTATACATAATTATTAAATATCATATAAATTTACCGTTGTAATGATGCATAAAATCATCCTAACCAGGGAGCAGAAATAAATGACATAAAGCGAAAAAAATAAAAAGGTTACTATCATAAAAATGATATATTATTATATTTTTGACAATTTTATAATTGAAAAAGAAGAGAGAAAGAAATATATTAACAATAAAAAATAAAAAAAAGTAAATAAATCAAAGGAGGGAGAGAGAGAGAGATAAAGTTATTTTGGATGGTTGATTTTGTTGGTCAAATGAAATTTGTGTTATTGGACGGGACACACATTCACACGTGTTCGAATCGCAACGACTTTCCCTTCCGCGAGCAATCATCAACCAATCCCACTTGTTGTCCCCCGCCTGCATATATGTCCTCCTGTATCTGCCCCCATCTCTCGTCTAAATTCCCAGAACTGTTAACATATTGCAATCTAAAGATTTCATCGATATTTGAATCGGTTCAATGGCAGAGAAGTCATTCAAGTATGTGATCGTCGGTGGTGGCGTTGCTGCCGTGAGTATCTTTGATCATCGATCATGTTATCCACTGTTATTTGAGCGTAAATTTGGACGGTCTTGCTGTTTTTCTGCTTAGTTCGCTATTATGATGGGTGATTGACATTCATTTCGCCTTTTTCATGTTCCTGCGATTCTGAAACGTATTGTTTTTAGTTTTTTCAATTTCGAATGGAAATATCTGAACCGAAATACTGTTGCCTGCGCCGATGCGCCGATCCGATTATTATATATACACTTCAGATTTTCTCAGTTCATTTTGGTTCTGCATAGAGCTAGTGTGAAATTTCCGGATCTGTTCTTTCATAATATATCCGCCGAAGTCCTGTTTTTTGTCGGTTTATATGGATTATTAGTGGAGGTTTGAATTTCTTCTTTTAATAATTACTTTCCTTGTTTCCATGTGAGTTTTGTGCTTCCTTTCGTATCTGTATGTTTAATTTATTGTAGTTAGCCTTTTGAAGTAGAGGTCAGTTCTGTTCAGAAGTAACGTTAAAAATTTCTCTAATTCAAGTAATCCTAATTCACTATATTTTGTTGTAGTTGTGTAGATATCCTAACCTCTAAACTGTCCTTGGTTCTTGCATGAACTACCCTAACCTCTAAACCTTCCTTGGTTCTTCCATGAGAAGGATACTCTGTTTGAACTGTGTTGTGTTAACTACAACCGGATCACATAAACGTGGTTAAGCAATTGCACCATAATGGAATCTGAGTTGAGTTTTGTTTATGCCTGCAGGGATATGCTGCTAGGGAATTTGCCAAGCAGGGAGTTAAACCTGGTGAACTGGCTATCATATCCAAGGAGGCGGTATGCAATCAAAGATTCTTACAAAGAGCTATTGTTTTTCCCTCTGATCAGTTGATTAGTTGTCAATCTTTTTCTTAAGTGAGAGCTATTGTTTTTTCTCTAATAATTGAAATGGAACAAGCTAATATACAATGCAGCTTCTTTCCTTCTAGTATAGCATCATCTTCTTCAAATCTAATGCACATTTTTACTTTGACTGGAATCTTAGATTTGGGCAAAGAAGATAGAAGAAGGAAGCAAATTCTGTTTAAACCCGTTTCCTTATTAATTGGAATCAATTCATAAAAAGCATAAATGTCTTACTAGTTTACTTTTATCTTTTTTCCTTTCTCAATCACAAGATTTGACAGCAATACAAATATTGATTCCTAAAAAAATTGACTTCATTATACAATTCCTCTGTTCTTCATTTCTTGGACTTTGCTTTCTCGTGCTCTTCATTTTCCTGGTGTTTATCTATTTGTTTCTGTGAGGTTAATGACTTTATTCTTGTTTGCATCTTGGGTTAACATTTTAGATGTGCATCTTTCCTGAACTTTAGTGTATCTCTTCTAAGTCTTTAATGCATGGTGGTTCATCCTTGTTTCCTGGTTTCAAAACGGTTCTTAGTCTACTTTGGGCATTAATTCCCATGCTTAATGACTGTTTCAGGTGGCTCCCTATGAACGTCCAGCACTTAGTAAGGGGTATCTATTCCCGGAGGGTGAGTGGGTTTGCCTCCAGTTATTTGGTCAATAACAAAGTCAAGCTGTATCTTTGAAAAACCTTGTTCCAATCTATAGATTATAGACCTTCCAGTGTCAAGGGCACCTAGGACAGGGAGCAGGGACCACCCCTCAGGCAACCATGCATATGAATGCAAAACCAATAATTGCAAAACATGTGCAAGCTTTATCTTTCAGAAATTAATTTTAATGTTCTTTTAATTTTAATGCCCTATTAAAGCCACATTCTTTTAGACAAATGTCTTTTATGTTTTAACTTTTTCATAGGTATCCATCTACTACCTTTTGTCTCCAATTTGCCAGATATTTCTACAAGAATCTGATCAATAGAGCATTGTTGTCTCCAGGAACTGCAAGGCTCCCAGGTTTCCATGTGTGTGTTGGAAGTGGTGGAGAGAGGCTCCTTCCAGAGTGGTATGCTGAGAAAGGTAGCACCTTGTTTGAATTGTCATATATATGCCGAAGTAGCTTTTACTTTTCATTTCCTGTTGTGAATGTATGATCAATTGGGATTCTTCATATCTCCTTAGAGTTTGAGTGAGCCCTTACACAAGCTTGTCTTGATAATCTACAGGGATATCTTTGATCCTTAGCACAGAAATTGTTAAAGCAGACATTACTTCGAAGACACTTATTAGTGCAGATGGTGAAACTATAAAATTTGAGATATTGATTATAGCAACTGGCTCTAGCGTAAGAATCCTGTTATTCCTTATTTGTACTTGTTCTGATTTTCCGGTGGTGAACTGCTGTTTCTGATTGCATGTGTGACTCTGGCTAGGTTATTAAACTGACAGATTTTGGCGTACGAGGTGCTGATGCCAAAAACATCTTTTATTTGAGAGAAATTACTGATGCTGATAAACTTGTAGAAGTAATCAAATCAAAGAAAAATGGAAAGGCTGTGATTGTTGGAGGTGGATACATAGGTCTGGAACTGAGTGCAGCATTGAGAATCAATAATATTGATGTCAGCATGGTTTACCCAGAACCTTGGTGCAGTAAGTTAATTTTTCTATATTTCCATTTCATCAATTTTTTTCTTCAGTTGCTTATTTTTATGGTTGCTGCACATCCATAATGTGTTACTTGAGTAATCTAAACACTTACTGATCCTGCTTAAGCATATGGTCACAGTGCCTAGATTGTTCACTGCTGGCATAGCTGCCTTCTATGAAGGCTACTATGCAAAGAAGGGAGTCGATATCGTTAAGGGCACTGTAGCTGTTGGATTTGGCACAAATGCAAATGGGGAGGTGAGATCTCAAGCATATGAACTGAAACTTGTTTGTTCTTGATTAATTATGTTTCTAACAACTTCAAGTAACTTGTGTGAATATTTTTCCTTACCTTTCAGGTTAGCGATGTAAAGCTTAAGGATGGTAGAGTGCTGGAAGCTGATATTGTTGTTGTTGGTGTGGGTGCAAGACCCCTCACAACTTTATTTAAGGGTCAGGTCGTGGAAGAAAAAGGTGGAATCAAGGTATTTGGCTTTTTTCATTGTGGCTTGCCCCTCTGAACTGTTCCTGTGTTCTTGTTGGTGCTCCCATCAGTAAAATTCTTATGGCATAAATTTACCTTTATGATAAATGATTTAGAAAAAGGTTTGAGCACTAAAATTTAGCGACATTGGAAATTAATGTATGACAAGAAGAATCACCAAGAAGATTGGACGGTGAAAGATTTTCTGAAACCATTAGTTTTTCTTGAAACCTAAAATTATATCTTTTGGACTAATTTTAATTTTTATTTGGAGCACTTATTTCTATGGAGATTGCAACAAAAGTTCTCAATTTAAAACTTAATGCAGTTTCCTTCTTTGAGGCAAGTTTTTTCGAAAATTGATCTACTTTCTCTTTGTATCAGCACTGTTGCTTACATGAACCCTTTATCTTGCCATACATATCAATGAAAAGCATGAGTAGGCTATGCTTCCAACTTCTAAGATTGATTGCATCAGAGCATATTGGCATTTTGAGGATATATCTATCAAGATTAGCACTTTGTGTTATACTAAATTTTGAACATGATATAGCTTATTTTGTTTGCAGACTGATGGTTTCTTCCGAACAAGCATTCCTGACGTATATGCTGTGGGTGATGTTGCTACATTCCCGTTGAAACTGTACGATGAGATTAGAAGAGTTGAACATGTTGATCATGCTCGCAAATCGGCTGAACAGGCTGTTAAGGTATCTGATATTTTTGATGTCCTTAGACATGTCTTTGGAACTATATAACTACCACTATGTGCCACAAATTAGCCTTATTTGATATGGGGGTGAAAGTTTGAATGATTTGCCAAAATCAAAATGCTCTTCATGCCCACAGAGTTATTTGAATTTATGTGGATGCTATATTTTATATTTACAAGCTATCCTATTGCATCATTGAATAGTAAAGATTGCTACTGTACTTCTGATATATGGACATTCTTGCAAATATTTAATGCTTCTAAACTGAAGAGTTACTGGTGATCTGTTCTGCAGGCAATCTTTGCAAGTGAACAAGGGATATCTATTGATGAATATGACTACCTTCCATACTTCTATTCTCGCGCCTTTGACCTGTCATGGCAGTTCTATGGTGACAACGTAGGTGACACTGTTATGTTTGGAGATAGCAGCTCCACGTCTTCTACTCACAAGTTTGGATCATATTGGATCAAAGACCAGAAGGTTGTTGGTGCATTTTTGGAGAGTGGCACTCCAGAAGAAAACAAGGCAATTGCCAAAGTTGCCAGGGTCCAGCCTCCAGTGGCCGACTTGGATCAACTAGCAGCAGAGGGTCTTGCCTTCGCTACCAAAGCATAAAATTATTTTCTTGATATGTGAGATGTTTTTTTTTTTCAGTATTTGCTCAAATTTGTGTCCTTGGAGAACAGTGCTGTGCTCTTTTCCTTATCAACTGTGTTTTCTGGTTCAGTTTTGGTACATGAACTATGCATATATTTAGCAGGAATGTCGCTTTACCTGAAAGTGACCAGATTTCTGTGAATTATATGTGGACAAGGGAGTTATTCTACCGTTTTCTTGGTAATAACGTATTGTCTTGAGATGATATTTCTGTTTCGGCATTGAGTCCTGCTGCCACAACTGTGAGTTGAAATCTCAAGAGGCAGAATGTCTCAATCTACTGCCAAAATTATTATTTGCGAATTCTTCAGGAAGTTAATCCTCTACCGTTCTACCATTACAACGGGGCTGGGAGCCTCGAAAACAGGTGCTTCCCAAATCTCTGTATTTTTTGTAAAAAGCATATGAAGTTACTGAAGCCCATCCGGCCAAGTAGTAAGATTTTGGTTGCTGCAAATTCTGAAAAGAAATGCAGCCTCCCGCACAAGTTCACAGTCCAATTTTGATAAAAAGCAAAAAAAAAAAAAAGGCAAGAAAAATGTACGTTACGGGAATGAAGAGTGCTTCGATGTGGTTTGGGACTTTGAATATATGTTTGTAAATAAATTTATGATTACATACATGTATGATGGGTCTTAATGATTGGATTTGTACAAACTAAACAACAGTTTTGTGAAGGAAGCAAGAGCCCAGTCGCAGCTCTCAAGTTAACTCATCTGCATGAAAGCCTCATTTGGTCCACATGAAAATTGAAACCCATCTATCACAGCTGTCACTTTGAATGGATGCGAAACATTTAGCTGGCTTATCGGGTTAAATATCTCCAAGTTTATTCATGCTTGACATGACTTATAAACTGCACACACACACACACACACACACACACACACACACATATATATATATATATATTCATTAACACCGTCCCCGTTGTGACAATTACTCCCTCTCCGTGACTTCACAAACAGCCTTCACCGACTAGTTGACGTCAATTACCTAATACAAGTTCCTTGCGCTGATATTTGCTTTAACGCAATGGAAATGGTCTGAATCAATTTATTATTGTATATGGTTTAGCGTTTCTTATTTTAAAATCAAGGGACAAATCCTGCCGAACTGATTTGTATCAACCTGCAAATGAAATATGTTGTTCTGGAAAACATCTGTACCAATAGTCAATCAAAATGTAATACATCGGGCCTATGCTTATATCTCAACGTCATTATTAATCAGAAGCAAAATGGTTGTGAAAACCCCTAAAGTAAAGAAATTTCAGGAACAGTTTTCGTTGCATGTGTTGTCCAAATCCGTGATAAAGTTGGGTTACACGTGATTCATCCCGCCCTCTTGCCATTTGCTACAACTAATTACTGTTGCGTTTCTTCTGCCTTTTTGAACCAATTATTGGCTGATATTTATCTGTATCCCTGCTTTCTTTCTCATAAGGTCACATTCAAGCAAAAAAGAGGACAAATAATGCAGGATTATGATTGTCGTATAGGGCAGTTGTTGAATATATTAAAATAATAAATGCAAAGCCGAGGATGAAGATTTATTGCCACAGGCCCACGGATGAATGCTTTGCTGATGTGTGCCTGCGTGAAATAGACAGGCTTATCAAATTAGGCTGATATATGCGTCACCAAAAGCGGACACTTGGCAATTCATATTTTCTTTCACGAACCACATTGCCCGTCACATATGTGGTAGAGCCAAGCTTCTTGCATGATAACCCATCAACGATCACAAACTTGATAACAGCTGACCACCAGAAAATCAAGACAAAATCTGGACAATCATTCGGCATACGTTTATTTGATCCATCGTCCATAATGCCGTTGAAGGACCAAAGGCGAACAAGTCTCCGTCGCTTGCAAAAAAGGACGTATCATAGTGTTTAAATGGGAGTAATATTCATGATTAAAATTGAAATTGTTAATTGTTGACAAAGTCTCTGTCATGTGACTCGTCATAAAGCTCGCCAGTGTGGGACTTGAAGTATTTGTTGGTGGGTTTAGATTAAATGAGTTGAGGGTGCCGAGGCAACACTTCCATGATACATATGGGTGTGCATTTTAATCTAATATATAATATTTTTCCACACATAATATTTTATATATTATTTTATAATTTTTCATTTTGCAAAAAATTACATATTCTATATATGTATGTATTTCTCAATTAATAATACTAATCAAATATAAATCTATCAATATAAGTATAGAATTATAGATATACAGTACAGAGAACAAGCAAACATTTAAGTGTTTTTGGTTTTTTTCGTTAGGGACAATGGCGAAAATTTATTTGCTAAGAGTAATATTGTAAAATTGTAACGTGCGACCAAATTAACTCCAAAAACTTAATTATAGCGTGCCCAATTTGTGTGCAGATTTGTTTATAAATTATAAAATTATTACATTTTAAGTAATGTAAATTAAATTCATTAAAAACTAAAAGTAGAAGAAATATTGACAATAAAAATAAAAAAACATTGAAAGAATTTGAAATAAGAAGAAATTTGAGAGAAAATATAAGTAAAACAGGTTAGTTAAAAAATAATAGATGAAATAACAAAATTTAAAAAGAGGACAGTCACGTAGTTTTACATCATGTAACCACAACTCTTTATTGACTTAATATATAATATAGTTAGGTAGCTAGACTGTAAGTCTGTAATTATATTCTGTGAAGAAGAAAATTTTGTCGATTGCTTTCAAGAACAAAGATCTGGATCAAGAATGGTAAAATGTTCTTCTTCTTTAATTTTTATTTTGCTGCTTTTTGTTTTTTTGTTTTTTTTTTTTGTATACCTCAACAATATCAAAAGAAAACACAGGCCTAGAAATAAACTTAAAAAGCAGGAGAACTTACAAGCAATCATTTGTGACAGAAAATCTTGCGCAGGATAAACAGTTTAAGAAAATGGGAAAGTGAGAAAAAATCAGGAGATGATGAAATTTCTTTCAACCGATGGTGAGGTGCTAAAGTCACAAACCCTATTACTACAAAGAGACCGGAGTGGTGGGGCGGGGGCCGGGCGTGGAAGTTTGTCGATGAGTAGTCGACAACAATTTATGTAGGGCAAAGGAAGGCCTTATTACAACATGACACGACGTGGCTGCTGTCTCACCACTCTTCACAGCTGAAAATGAAATAGCTGTCAAAATCAACTGGAATTGAATCTTCAACGCCTTGCAGTAATTCATGCTTGTCATCACATCATGATTTACCATTCTCCTCCAATGATAGTATGCTTTTCACCCCACACGAGAGGGCGTGCTAGCAAATTTTGACTTGTTCTTCATTCCCCCGTGGCAACGTTTGTGACTTCACTCGTCGGGACGTGCATTTTAATCAATAATATTGTTTAGAAAATTTCTCTAGTTGACCTAAAATTATTATAATTGGAATATGGTGCTGCAATTCAAAGTAGCCGATGTACTGAATTATGATTATTTCCTGCAGATAATGATTCGGGGTGTGAATGATATATATATTAAATTAATAAAATGTGGCCCCGGAGAAATTGCAGGATGATGTGTGGCCACGGAGAAATTGCAGAATGATGCAGTCATATTTCAAAGTACTATTGCAGGTTACTAATATCGCTAGGCCATGTTTGGAACCTATTTTTCAATTATACGCCAAGTTACTTAACTGTTTGGTTGACTGTAGCTTTTTCTTCGGCTCTATCTTTTCAGGAGGGATTGCAATATTTGACTGAAAGTTTGGAAATTATAAAGAGTATTTATAAGAATACATCACTCTCACTTCCTCGAACAGGAGATTTTGGTCCTTATTTCCCTTTGCTAAAAATAGAGCACAAGAAAAACGCCTTCCATGGATGACCCCTTCAACTCTTTTTACATTCAACTTTTCTTCTTCAACTAATTCATACGATCATTGTGAAAGTAACATGAAATTAAATGAAAATTAAGAGCACAAGATATAAGAGGAAGAGAGAGCACAAGATATAAGTGGAAGAGAGAAAGAGAGATTTTGTAGGAGATGATGTGTTGGTGAGAATTGTGTTGAGATGAATAATGTGTTCAAATATAAGATTTTGATGTTTTATAAATTTTGATTTATTTGTATATATGTATAAAATATATAAGAATTGATTAGACGATGCACTATTTTATAGAGATAATGATTGATTTTTAAAATATAAATATATATAAATTTGAAAAATGTATCCATATACGTAGGTATTGATTTGAATATAAATAGATAGAATGATCAAATAATAATTATATATATATATTTATTTAAGAGAATAAAAATTTAAATTTTAACAAAAATTTTGTTGAGTAAAATATTTGGTTGCTTGAATTTTGATAGGATGTTGGAAGGTTGAAATATTTAAACAAACACAACCAAAGGAAATTTGCATTTGAGTTAAAGCTTGTAATTATTTCCAAGTTAAGCACAAGTTATCAAAGAAAATTTGAAAAATTGCAAAGCTTGGGACATACACATTAAAATTTAATGCCTAATTAAATAATACCACATGAAAAATATGACGTTAAAAATATTAATTAAATCAATTTTTATTTATTTAGAAATTTAAATAAATACAATTCTTAAAATAAATAAATAAATAATTAATATTTTTATCAGCCAATCAGATGGCAGTAAGTGGCAGAATCCTACTAGAAGTTTAAAGAGTGAAGACTCTAAAGTGACAAAGTCTTGCTAAAAGTCCAAGCAAAAAAGGCTCTGTTAAGTTGTTGGGTAGAGTACAAATTCTAGTGGCCAATGAAATCGCACTATGTCAGCAGGCTGATGCAGCTACTCTATCTGTCCTACAACTATAAATAGGGGTCAAACCTAAGAAAAAAAGGAGAGAAAAAAAAGAAAAGGAAGCAGCTGAAGAACTCCCCAAATTCTCTTTGGAATTTCTAAGAACATTCAAAATATTTTTCGTCAAATTCAAAAAAGTTCACCGTATTCTTCGCCAAATTGAAGGAGTTCGTCACTAAAATTCAAGGTGTTCTTCATCAAAGTCCTTAAAATCAACATTTGATTCAAAATCGTGGTGCTAAGTTCGAAGATCAGTGTTGCTGAGAAACCAACAACCCTCAAGGAAGATCAAGCACGAGCCATTTCCTTGAAGATTATTCAAAATTCAAGTCAAGCATTCTTGAAGGAAGAATCAGAGGACTAAAGTTAGAGAGTGGAGCCCATAAAAATTCAAGTCGATTCAAATTATTTAGTCTCACATCAAATTTTTTTGTTATTTAAGAATTTTGCTCTATAGATGTCTGGCATGCCCAGTGGGACATCTCTACCTCTCATCTCTTCCTTCATCAAATTTCAAGCTAGCTTCAAGCATTTAAACAAGTCACTATGGCCAGTAACAAGGGAAAGTCTACCAAGGCTGCTACGTCAACTGCTGCTGAGACTGCCACAAGAAATGCTGGTGTTGTCACCAGAAGTGTGGCAAGAAGACTTGCATACTCCGAACCAACTCCTCTCCCCGAGGCTGTTGATAATCCACTCTTTGCAAAATGAGGGCCACAAGGACAACTCCGCACCTTCAAGCCCCTCTTCAATGCTTCGTCTGCCTCCAACATGGGGCCAGTTATGATGACTAACAGTTTAAGTTCGAAGGACCAAATTGTTACATTAAAGAAGGTCATCGAGGACCTTGCCAAACACGTCGAAGAGCAAGACTTAATCTCAAGGCTGATAAATAAAATTAATGATGTTGAAACCAACAAAGAGGCTGAAAAGGCGCTTGAGGTGCCTCATGAGGCTTAAGTATCTGCTAAATAGCTAGTCGGTGACCAAAAGAAGTCTGTAGTTAGAGAACTCTAAATTTCCTTTGACGGCCACATCTCTATTGATCAATTAAAAGACTTCATTGAGGGCACCATCAAAAATAAATTCGATGGGGATATCAAGTTAACTTTAACATATACTAAGCCTTATTCGGCAAAAATTGACAACTTAAAGATGCCGATGGGCTATCAACCCCCCAAGTTCTAACAGTTTGATGGAAAGGGAAACCCCAAACAGCACGTGGTTCACTTTATAGAGACATGTAACGATGTTGGGCATATGAGGACCATCTAGTCAAGCAGTTCGTTCGCTCGTTGAAGGGAAATACATTAGATTGGTACGCCGACCTCAAGCCGGAACCATCGACAGTTAGGAACAAATGGAATATGAATTCCTCAACCGTTTCTACAGTACAAAGCGAACGGTTAGCATGATCGAGCTCACAAATACCTATAAGTAGAAAGATGAGCCAGTCATTGACTACATCAATAGGTGGAGGAATTTAAGTTTGAATTGCAAAGACAGACTCTCCGAAGCCTCAGGCATCGAGATGTACATACAAGGAATGCACTAGGGGTTGCGATACATCTTTTAAGGGATTTGGCCCAAACTTTTAAAGAATTGACCACACAGGCTCACGACATGGAGCTAGGGATAGCTGTAAGTGGCTAAACCTATCCCAGTGACAGTAAAGAGTCTATGACAATACGTGCTAACCCTATCACAGTCAAAGGGAAAGAACAAGTGAACGAGGAAAAAGAAATAGCTCAGAAGCCAAGAAGGCCAACTCTAAAAGAGTTACAAGCCAAAACATATCCATTTTTAGACACCGACATCTCTGGGATCTTCGACAATTTACTAAAGGCCAACCTCATTTAATTACCCGAAATGAAGAGGCCTGCAGAAGTTAGGAAAACTGATGATCCCAAATACTACAAATACCACCGTTTGGTCGGGCACCTTATTCATGATTGCTTCATATTCAAAGAAAAGATCATGGAACTCGCCCACCAAGGGAAAATTACGCTGGATTTGAAGACTGCATGTCTACTATAGTCTTCATGGATGAAGATTTGATGCTGGAATACCAACCCCACAATAGGCTATTGTTTGTTATTGGCTATGCTTACGAACAGAAGATCAATCGAATGTTGGTTGATGGTGGCTCAGCCGTCAACATTTTGCCCTTACAAACTCTTAGAGAGTTGGGGATCCCCACTGACGAGCTTTCAAACAGCCGTTTGGTAATTCAATGATTTAATCAAAGGGGGCAAAAGGCTTTGAGAACCATAAGAATGAGGTTACTTATAGAAGACATGGAATCGATAGCCCTGTTCCATGTCATCGATGCTAAAACATTGTACAACCTACTCCTTGGCCGACCATAGCTCAACAAGAATGGAGTAGTCCTTTCAACCTGGCACCAATATTTCAAATACTATTAAGATGGTGTTGTAAAAAAAATGGTTGGTGACTGCAAATCATTCACTGAGGCTGAGTCCCATTTTGCCGACGTAAAATATTATCTAAACAAAATCGGGACTTCCAAAGCCTTCGGTTCTCAAGAAAACAAGAAACAAGATGACTTGGCAAGAAAAGACGCCCTAACTAACATGGCATATGCCAAAAGATGCATGGGTAAAGAGCCAACGATCGATGATGCCCTTAAAGGCTTTACACTGCCTCTAACTCAAATTGACAGTAGAGTACCCGCCCAGTTACCTAAAGAAGTTGTGAAGGAACACCAGGAGGCTCAAGAGCTAAAGAATGCGAAATGCTTTGGCCTCAAGACATATAAACTCCTCATTAAGGTTGGATACAACCCACAGGAGCAATTGCCATTAGGAAAACTTCCACAGAAATCATCAAATCAAAACTGCGAGTGGAACTTGGGTATGAGCAGCTAAAAGGTCCTGTTCGCATTGCTATAAGAAGAGCTTCCACTAATGTCATTATAGGGGAAGATTGCTCTTCAAGGGTTGAGAAAAGGCCAGCATGAGTATCAGTCTTCGAAAGGCTTGGCCCACTCAAAAAATAGAAATGTTGGAAGCCAAAAGAGGGCATCACTGAAGCACCAACACAAGAGGGGAAACTCCAAAGTCTAATCCCTTTCCGTATGCAGCGGCAAAGAAACTTGATCATGTCTTATGACAGAGTCCTTAAGGCAAGATTTCAAACTATCATCTTCACAAACCTCAAGTAGAGGAAGACGACGATAAAGAAAGTGTGGGTTTGTCCAACCACATAACCTCGTAAGAAGAAGGGGAACCCGTCGAAAAGGATCCCAAAATTGTACTTCCTCAAATGGAAGCCGGTTCTAAGTCTACAGTAGATAAATTCAAAAAAATAAATTTTGAGATAATGACGACCTTCGTCTCATTTACATCAATGCCCTACTTATAAAAGAAGAGGTTGATGAATACATGGAACTACTAAAATAGTTCAGAGACGTCTTCGCCTGGTCATACAAAGAAATGTCTGGCTTAGACCTAAAGGTGGCTGTGCACCACCTAGTTGTGAAGAAAGGAGCTCGTCCCATTAAGCAAGTACAACATTGATTTCGACCAGAGCTTCTCCCGAAATTGAAGTAGAAGTCAACAAACTAATTGAAGTTGGATTCATCCAAGAAGTTAAATATCCCACATGGATCTTTAGCATTGTCCTGGTAAGAAAGAAGAACGAGCAAATTCGAGTCTGTGTTGGCTTCAGGGACCTCAACGAAGCATGTCCCAAAGATGATTTTTCTTTACTCATCACAGAACTCATGATTAACGCCACAACAGGATATGAAGCACTCTCCTTCATGGATGGATCATCTGGGTATAATCAGATACGCATAGTGCTTGAAGATGAAGAACTAATGGCCTTACGCATACCCAAAGGAATATACTGCTACAAGGTGATCAAAAATGCTGGGGCCATATATCAAAGAGCTATGCAGAAAATCTTTAACGACATGCTCCACAAAAACGTCGAATGCTACGTTGATGATCTTGTGGTAAAGTTTAGAAAAAGAAAAGACCATTTACATGATTTAAAGAAAGTCTTCAAGCGCTTAAGGAGCTACCAACTAAGGATGAACCCATTAAAATATGCATTTGGAGTCACCTCCGATAAATTTTTGGGCTTCATTGTCCGCTACTAAGGCATCAAAATTGAACAAAAAAAATTGATGCCTTCTTGAAAATGCCAAAACCTCAAAACATTCACGAACTCAAGAGCCTACAAGGAAAATTGGCGTATATAAGAAGATTCATCTTCAATTTAGTATGGCGTTGTCAACTGTTCAGTTGCCTTATGAAGAAGGGTATTCCATTCGAATGGGATGAGTCTTACAAAAAGGCTTTCAAAAGCATCAAGTCCTACTTAACAAATCCTCCAGTGTTGGTTGCCCCAGTATATGGCTGTCTGTTGATCCTATACATTTTTGCAAAAGAATGCTCGGTAGGAGCTCTACTAACACAAGATAATAACAAAAAGAAAGAAAATGCTCTCTATCATCTGAGCAAAATGATGATACCAAATGAGCTAAAATACTTACCAATCGAGAAGATTTGCTAGGCACTTGTCTTCGCCGTCCAAAAGTTGAGACATTATTTCCAGGCTCATATAGTCCGTTTGGTATCCAAGGCAAACCCACTCATGTTTGTCATGACAAGGCTAGTTCTTTCCGACAGACTTGCAAGGTGGTACCTACCTTCAATTTCAACAATTTGAAATCATATATGTACCACAAAGAGCTGTGAAAGGATAAGCATTGATCGACTTCTTACTAGATCATCCTATTCCAGTCAAGTGGGACCTCCCCGATGACCTACCTGATGAGGATGCCTTGATGGTAGAAATCACTCCTCTATAGAATGTATTTTGACAGAGCTTCTCACAAAAAAGGAGCCGGTGCAGGAGTGGTGTTTATAACACTTGAAGGACAAGTTCTGCTCCACTCGTTCACCCTTATGGGAAAATGCTCCAATAACATAGCTGAATATCAAGCCTTAATCATTGGACTCGAAATTGTTGTAGAGATTAAACAACTACACCTTGAAGTCTATGGGAATTCTAAGTTAGTGGTCAATCAGCTACTGGGGGAATATGAAGTCAGAACGCTTAGAAGCATGTGCCAAGAAGGGGCGGGGAATTTTTCAGTCAAAATATGAGGGGGTCTATTCTCATGAAGAGCATCATAGGCCAAAAGATCAAAAGAAAAATTTTTCAAGATTTATTCATTCAAAATAAAGTTCTCATAAACAAGTCTCGAAGGGGCATTTGTAGACATATTAAAATTTAATGCCTAATTAAATAATGTCACATGAAAAATATGGTATTAAAAATATTAATTAAATTAATTTTTATTTATTTAGGAATTTAAATAAATACAATTCCTAAGATAAATAAATAACTAATTAATATTTTTATCAGTCAATCAAATGGCAGTAAGTGACAGAATTCTGCTAGAAGTTTAAAGGGTGAAGACTCTAAAGTGACAGGGTCCTGTTAGAAGTCTAAGCAAAAAAGAGTCTGTTAAGTTTTTGGATAGAGTACAAACTCTGGCGGCCAATAAAATCGCGCCACGTCGGCAGGCTAATGCAACTACTCTATCTCTCCTACAACTATAAGTAGGGGTCAAATCCAAGAAAAAAAAGGAGAGAAAGAGAAGAAAAGGAAGCAGCTAAAGAACTCTCCAAATCCTCTCTGGAATTTCAAAGAAATTCGTCATATTCTTCGTCAAATTCAAAGAAGTTCGCCGTGTTCTTCGCCACACGAGCCATTTCATCGAAGATTGTTCAAAATTCAAGTCAAGTATTCTTGAAAGAAGAATTAGAAAATTAAAGTTAGAAAGTAGAACTCACAAAAATTTAAATTGATTTAAATTATTAAATCTCATATTAAATTTTTTTATTATTTAAAAATTTTACCCTACACATGTGTTCTATTTATTTATCTATTTATTTGTTTGCATGTTGGCACAGAGTCCAAAAAACACAAGGCAAGCTCGGTGGCTGAACCACGTGAAAATTAAGAGCGCTTGAGACGGTGGGCTGACAGATTTGCTTTGACTTTGTACAACTTTCATTCAATGAACACTCAACAATAAAAGTACAAATTCTCACTAATCTGTCCTTTGGACAAATTTTATCCTAACAATCTCTTAACATTAGAGTTTAAAATTATCAGTAACCTAGCCATCTCAAAGGTTTATCTCTAAAGGAAATAACTCTTTGTTCCCATAGAAAATCTAGGGGGAAAAAATTGAATCCGAAATATTGACAATTTCTTTTGAAATTCAAAGACATGAAATTCAAAAAAGGAATGGATCAGCTGTTCTCATTCAAATTTCATCTCCACTGAGTTTGAATATAAAAATAACGAAGGATGGAATCATTATTATACATACTATGCCCAACTCATTATCCTCTTTAATTTATTCTAGACTCACACTTCACACCTTACCTACTCAATATTAATATTTCGTTGCTCAGTTGAACAAATCAATTGTTCAAGAAAGATGATGAAGAAAAAAATTGTTACCATTATATAAAAAACATTGCCAACCCTGTTTAATATTTTAATATTTTCGGTGTGTGAATGATATACGCGAACCGACACCTCATATTAAACTAATAAAATGTGACCACGGAGAAATTGCAGAATGATGTAGCCACAATTCAAAGTACTATTGCATGTTACTAATATCCCTAGGCCATGTTTGGAACCTATTTTTCAATCATTCGCCAAGTTACTTAACTGTACTTTTAAACACATAAATATAATTCAACAAAACTTTCTTTTAAATTTAAATTTAATTTTTTTATCTGACATTTATAACTAACTAATTGTTCATTAATTAATATATTTATTCATAATTAAATTAATATTTATATTTATACATACACTAATATTTTTATATTTTTATACTGTAAAAATTAATAATTATACGTATATACCATCACATCATAAAATTATTATATAATATATATATATATATTTAAATAAATTAAAATTTTCAAATGTCAAAATCTTCCAACCAACTATGTTACTCATTTAACACACCAAACATCATTTCCTACCAAAACCCCCCTTTCAAACATAACCATCCATGTTTCATACGCAATTTTATTGCAAGTTGGTTGACCGTCGCTTTTTCTTCGGCTCTATCGTTTCCGGAGGGACTGCAACATTTGACTGAAAGTTTGGACATTATAAGGCGTATTTATAAGAATACATCACTCTCACTTCCTCGAAAAGGAGGAGATTTTGGTCCTTATTTCGCTTTGCTAAAAATAAAGCACAAGAAATACGCCTTCCATGGATGACCCCTTCAACTCTTTTTACATTCAACTTTTTCTCCTTCAACTAATTCATACGATCATTGTGAAAGTAACATTAAATTAAATGAAAATTAAGAGCACAAGATATAAGTGGAAGATAGATTTTGTTGGAGACGATGTGTTGGTGAGAATTGTGTTGAGATAAATAATGTGTTTAAATGTAAGATTTTGATGTTTTACGAATTTTGATTTATTTGTATATATGTATAAACTATATAAGAATTGATTAGACGATGCACTATTTTATAAAGATAACGATTGATTTTCAAAATATAAATATATATAAATTTGAAAATATACATCCATATACATAGATATTAATTTGAATATAAATAGGTAGAATAATTAGATAATAACTATACACACACATATATATTTATTTAAGAGAATAAAAATTTAAATTTTAACAAAAATTTTATTAAGTAAAATATTTGGTTACGTGAATTTTTAATAGGACGTTGGAAGGTTGAAATATTTAAACAAACACAGCCAAAGGAAATTTGCGTTTGAGTTAAAGCTTGTAATTATTTCCAAGTTAAGCACGAGTTTAAAATTGCAAAGCTTGGGACATGTGTTCTATTTATTTATCTATTTATTTATCTATTTTTTTGTTTGCATGTTGGCTTAGAGTCAAGTACACAAGGCAAGCTTGGTGGCTGAACCACGTGAAAATTAAGAGTGCTTGAGATGGTGGGCTGACAGATTTGCTTTGACTTTGTACAACTGTCATCCAATGAACACTCAACAATTAAATTACAAATTCTTACTAATCTGCCCTTTGGACAATTTTTATCCTAACAATCTCTTAACATTAGATTAGAGTTCAAAATTATTGGTAACCTAGCCATCTCAAGGGTTTATCTGCAAAGGAAATAACTCTTTGTTCCCATAGAAAATCTAGGGGGAAAAAATTGAATCCGAAATATTGACAATTTCTTCTGAAATTCAAAGACATGAAATTCAAAAAAGCAATGGTCAGCTGTTCTCATTCAAATTTCATCTCCATTGAATTTGAATATAAAAATAACGAATGATGGAATCATTATTATACATACTATGCCCAACTCATTATCCTCTTTAATTTATTCTAGACTCACACTTCACACCTTACCTACTCAATATTAATATTTCGTTGCTCAGTTGAATAAACCAATTGTTCAAAAAAGAAGATGAAGAAAAAAATTGTTACCATTATAAAATAAACATTGTCAATCGTGTTTAATATTTTTATATATTAAATGTCGTTATAAGTTAAAGGAAAAATAGAGGAGAAACAAACAATGCAGGAACCGGACCACAAATATAAGTCCTAATCAGTGAGGTGTCTGCAAGTTATTGGATAAATACTTCTTTTTTCAATAAATAAATCAGAAGCTGTGACAGCAGTGTCGGATATAATTTAATTGGTTCGGTGCCACAAGTACTCGTGTTAGGTTTTGCATGCAAGCGTTTTTTAAAATATCGCGTAAAATTACAAGAAAAAAAAATGAAAATAATAAAATAGTTGTTGTGTGTATTTTATTTTGCAAATTGAAAAACAAACGAAACCTAATATATCACATATATATTAGTGTTGTTATTCAATAATATTGCTATCAGATAGGTAGATTTAGAAATAATTTTTAAACTAGTTGGCATGCTATGTTTATTTTTTAATTTTCTACCGTACAAATATAAATTTAATTATTATATTTTTAAATTTTATTTTATTATATTATACTTTAATATAGTTTTCAAAGTAAAAACTTCGTGGAAACAAATCGATCTACCCATTTGGTTGGTACCAAAGTGAAAACACACACATCGATTTGTTTGGTACCATGTACTCAATGTGTACATAATAAATTGTTAGAAAGAAAATACCACACCAAAAAAAGTCCTAACTACCATTTTCAATTATTTAGAATTTAATGAATAAATGCCCATTTTAATAAGAACCCGGAAACAATAATAATAATAATAATAATAATAATAATAACAACAACAAGAAAAAATAAAACAAATTGGTACCTCTAAAAGCGCGAGTACTGGCCTCCGGTCCGCGTAATCGCGCGTTTGGGGAATGACGACATTGTGATAACGTGGACAGGTGGGCTCGCCGGGAAACTTCAATAATACATACAAAATCCATTACACTGTTCCCCACTCTGTCCAACTCATTTTGACACTCTTCCCAACGCTGTCCAACTCACGAGCTCCATTCCCAACCGGGCATTTCTCTTCTTCTGCGTCTGTAAAACTGGTGTTGACTCTCCCACGGCCATTCTCGACTCCGAGTTTACTGACTTTTATAATGGAGGTCGAAGCTCACTCGGGCTCCGCTTACAATCTCGGTTCCAGCAGCATTCCATCTTTTTTGGTCAGAAATCACGCCGAGTTTCTGAACTCAGACGTGTCTGGATCATCGGAGGGGGCTCCGGAAGTGCAGAAAATGGAGGATCACGTGGCCGACAAAGAAGGTGGATGGGAGGCCGCCGGTGCTCCGGTGAGTCCCCCCGCTGTGCTGACCAGGTGCCCTTCCGTTGCGGCGATGAAACTTCAGAAGGTTTATCGGAGCTATCGTACTCGGCGCATGTTAGCTGACTCCGCCGTGGTTGCTGAAGAGCTATGGTATTGTAATTTCTCTCTGTTTTTTGTTTTCTTCTTTCAAAAAATGTGTAAGTTTTACGACGATGAAATCGTGAGTATGTTTCCACCATATTCGCGTGAAGAATATGCTTAATCTAAATCATCGAGCGTGATGTATTTTGTCTTTCCGATTTACGCAATTATTCTCATGCAGAAAGTGTTTAATACAAAAGTTCAATTATTATATGTTAATTATTTTTTATCTCTGTAATTTCTCTCTCTGGGTTCTTTTTTAGTTCAATTGTTGTGATGATTTTCATTTTGTGATAACTAATTGAAGGTGGCAAGCTCTAGATTTTGCCCGATTAAATCACAGCACAATCTCGTTTTTCAACTTCTTGAAGCCGGAGACAGCTGCTTCCCGATGGAATCGCGTCAGCTTGAACGCCTCCAAGGTATATCAACGAGATTACCAAGATGGTACCCTTTTAGTGTTTCTCTACAATTGTTTCCGATAAATGAACAAGAAACTTAAAGATTTAAAAGAAATGATATAAAGTAAGGGGTGATACGGTAAAATCATCGAGCAATGGTGAATTGAGTTTAGTCGGGCGCCTGTGTTCATTTTACTGAAAAAATTATTTGGACAGGTGGGCAAAGGCTTGTCTAAAGATGCCAAGGCACAGAAGTTGGCTTTTCAACACTGGATTGAAGCCGTGAGTTGCACCCTTCTTTTTCTCTTATATGTGTAACCATTAAATTTTTGTTTAGTTTGAAATACGGCCATATCGATAATGGTAATGTTTTGTGGATGCCTGACTTTGGTTGCTGCATATTTGATCTAGATCGATCCAAGGCACCGTTATGGGCACAACTTACATATTTATTACGATGAGTGGTGTAAAACCAATGCTGGTCAACCCTTTTTCTACTGGTGAGAATGTTTGAACCACTTTTCGTGCTTAGAAAAAAATATGGACTTTCTAGTTTCTCTGTCTATTATGCTTGAAGTGATTGGACTGTCTTATCTATTTCCATGGTGCTCTGTCTGAAGTGATCGCAAACTGGTTGTGTGGAACCAATCCAGCATTTGAAAACTATTTTTATGTTGATAGAATACTAATGTCATGATGTAAATATCTCATAACAAATTGCTGGTTGATAAGTTATTGCAGCAATTGTTCTTCATTCAAAAGAAAGATAAGATGAGGAAATAGTACAAATTTGCCTTAGCATCTTTTTCACGGAGACTCCTACCCATAGCTGCTGGGAGGGGTGTTAGAGTATTGTGAAAGCATAATTGTATAGTAATGGCATAATTAATTATCTATCTGTTGTAATGCGAAGCAAGACAACAACGTATTTAGACATTGGGAATATTTATTGCACAGGTTGGATCTTGGAGATGGCAAAGAGTTTGATCTTAAAGAGTGCCCAAGATCCAAGCTTCGTCAACAATGCATCAAGTATCTTGGACCAGTATGTGATTGAAATTTCATTAGTTAGCACTAATTTTGTTTTCATATAATTTCTTCATGTTTTATAATACAAATTTTGGTAGTCTTCAAGTGGCAACTAAATGTTTCTCTGGGTGTAGCAAATTACTGGTGCAATGATTCTGATGGTGTTTTTACTTTATTTTCCATCTGGTTAACAATCTTCTTTGAAGCTTTTCTGTTGGGTCTGGACTCATTCCATTTTGAAGTTGATTCTGTTTCGTGTTTGCTCTGGTCAGAAAGAGAGAAAGCACTATGAATGCGTGGTTGTTGAAGGGATGATTTTGCACAAATTAACTGGGAAGCCTCTTGATACAAATGATGCACCATCAGGCTCAAAATGGATTTTTGTGATGAGCACCTCTAAGAGACTTTACACAGGAAAGGTGAGGTCTAATAGATAAAGTAGATCGCGTGTCTTCATATTTCTCTTTAGCCCATTTCTTACCTTTTAATTTATTGAAATGCGTGCATTTTAATTACCTCCAGAAAAAGAAAGGATTATTCCATCATTCCAGCTTTCTTGCTGGAGGGACTACTTTGGCTGCTGGAAGACTCACGGCTGAGGATGGAGTGCTTAAGGTATTGTCTAGGGATTGCCATGATTCAGTTTTTTTCTTCAACAAACCTTTGTTGTCTTAAGCCAATGCTATAGGTTTTATAGCATCTCACTCATGAATCTACCTAGGCAGGCAGGGAATCTCTTGCAACCTGAGTGAAGGGGGAAGGGGAGGGGAAGGGAAGGGGAAGATTGTCATTTCTTGCTTGCGTGATGAGTACAGCTAGCCCCTTGTGTTTATAACATTGTGGAAGGCAAGAAAAATCAAACTGCTTCTCGTTGTCTGGTACAGTATAATAGCCAAGGAGTTTTGTTGTAAATTTCAATCTAATTGGCAACTCTTGTGAGAGGTGTTAGAGGTTTCACCCAAGGAAGGAATGATTCACCTATCCTATTCACGTTCCCTTCCATCTTTCCTCAAAAATAAGAGAGAGGTTTTACACCTCTCTCCAAATCCCTGAACTCATATGCTCCCCTCCATCAGCTTCTAATAAACATAGCCCTAAAAGTATTTGTGCTATGCTGGTTAAATTTTGTAAAGTCAATTTTCTGTTGTATTATAAACTTTTTCTGATTGTTTTTGCAGCAAACTCTTGATTGTGCATCAGCAGATGCACTTGCAAGGCCAAACTAAACTTTTCTTCTTCACAACTCTATTATTAGTGTTTTCTTTAACATAGGATGTCCAATGATTTTGACCATTCCAGTAAACTTTTTGCAATTTTCAGTGTATTTCAGCTTACAGTGGACACTATAAGCCAACTGATGATAGCCTTGACATTTTTTTATCATTCCTCAAGGAAAATGGAGTCAATCTGGATGAAGTAAAGGTATAGCATTGCATTTTCTGTTTTTCTAAATGTTCTCTGGCATAACTTTGATCAGACTATACCATTTAATTGTGACTGGGGTGAACAAGAGGATGAATTTGTGGGGCACTTGGGGCTACTGCTCCCACTGGCTTGTATTGGACATGAATTACGAAAATGCATGCTAAATAGCTGCCCATAATTTCTCGTCTGATGGGCAGTTATTATAATATATTATAATATATATTTATATATATATATATATATATTATATCGGTTTTTTGGTGAAATAATTTCACTTTGTCACTCAACTATGGGTCCAATTCTACGTATTGATAAATTTTTAGGTGAAATTGCAAAAATGTCAATGATGACATTGGGCACAATTATAGAAACTGACACGAGTAACTAAACCATAGCTAATCATGTATGAAGGAGCCGGCTGGCTGATGAATAAATCGTTTCTGACGCATTTGAGTGGGTGTAAATGTGACATCTGTGGCTGTGATATCGTCAGTGAAGCCTGCTATTCTCATGTCCTAAAAGTTACCCTTTCTTTTGGAGTGTTGATTTTGGAGTTTCTCCTGGTAATGTTGTCCTTCACTCTTGTTTTGTCAGATACAAAAAGCAAGTGAAGATTATGACTACGAAAGTGTAAAATTGTCTAGAGATGATGAGGTGATATCTGAAGTTCCGTCAATATCGGATTCTCTTCTGAATGAAGAGGAAAACCTGCCTTCAGAAATAACCGACACTTCAAAGCCCATAAGTAAGAGTGAGTACAAGAGGACTCTCTCTGGCGGTCTCCAGAGTCCTAAAGCAGATGTGCCAAAGACAGCCATACTGCAAAGGATCAACTCCAAGAAGGCTGCACGATCATACCAGTTGGGCCATCAACTCAGCATCAAATGGTCCACCGGTGCTGGCCCCAGAATTGGTTGTGTTGGTGACTACCCTGTGGAGTTGAGGTTACAGGCGCTGGAACTTACCAATCTCTCTCCAAGAACATGCCCCCCACCTCCTGTCTTAACTCCTGGGAGGAATGGTGCTCCTGTTTCACCTTCAACTTGCCCAGCGAATTCAGGAAATGACGATGTTGAAGCTGCCGACCTTAAACCATAGTTTCCAACTCGCCTAAATCCGCTCTGCAGCCAAGGTTTCAGTTGGTATGCCTCCGCGTGCCTTCACTTCTGCTTCTGTTGGCATTTGTATCCTAACTGTAAGCTGTGATGCTTATTCTCATGCACTGCCTTTTTGAAATGCTAGTAGTAGAATTTAAAGATGTTGGTACCAGTCAGTGCTTTATGTATGTCTGTTAATCATGACTAAATAAAGATCAAAGCCGCCTTTTGAACTGCGAAAGTAGAAGTGAGAATGGTTGATGGTCTAGAAAGCACATGAAGATCAACTTGCAGAATTATAGTGTACATTTACTTACATGCGTAGAAGAAAGTTTCATCAGTCGCTAACACTGTTTGGTTCAAGTATCCTGGGAGGGAAAAGAAAAAAAAATTTGATACAGTAAGTAATTTTAGTTGTTTGGTTAATAAGAAAAATTAATTAGAAAAGAAAAGTTGAAGAAAAATATTGTTTAAATAAAGAAAAAATATTTTCCTTACAATTTGGTAAGGAAAATAAGGTAAAATTACTTTAATTATCTCTTCTTATAAAGAACTTTCACTATTTCTTTTTATTGTCATCTATTTTTAATTTATTTTTGTTAAATAATCAAAAATTATAAAATTTGAGTTTTTTTTATCTTATCTTTTTCTATTTTTAATTATTTTTCTTTTCAAATGAAAAATTTTTCAATCAAACAACTAATGAGATTTTAAATATCTTTCATTTTTTTTTCATTTCTTCTAATATTTTCCTTTTCTTTCTGAAATTCTAAAATCAAGCTGGTGTGAAAGAGGAAAAGAAAGAACAGAAGAAAATAATAACACTGAAGAAATTGAAAAATGGTTAAAGATAGACTCTTTTTCTTTTCTTTTCTTTTCTTTTTAATTTGGAGATTGATGAACAGAATTACAAGAAAGACATGAATTTAGTCATATCGAATCTTATAAAAAATTGTCTAGAAAAAACATAGTACAAAACGTATGATTTTAATTATTCAATTTCGTAGTGTGATTATCCATAATTACTACAACTTTTATTCCCCATCCTATCCTTTTTGTATTACATGGGAAAAGTTCAAAAGATAAGGATTCATTGTATATTCTTAACCTTTATTCTGTATATTATTGGAGAACATTCTCTCACAAGAAGCCCATATTCTTACTTCAAGTTTGAACAAATTGGAAAAAAAAAAAAAAAACTCTCACTGTCAATATGCATTTTTGGCTATGTTTGTTTCGCATGTTTCAACTTTTCAATATCCTATCAAAATTCACACAATTAAACATTTTATTGAAGAAAATTCTTGTCTAGATTTAAATTCAATTTTTTTTCTTACGTATATAATTAACTTATTATTTTTTTAATTATTACACCTATATACAATCAAATAAATACTTACATATACTTATATATTATTACATTTATATATTTATTCTATTACATAATCTAATCATTTTTACTTCTAAATTTATATTAAAAAAACCTAAAACTTTCAAAACATAACAATCTTACAATTAGATATATTACTCATTTTAATACAAATTCTACTAAATTTCATTTAAACAAAACCTGGCTATGCATGTTTCCAAATCAGGGTGCAAAAGGAAAATTTTGATGACATGAGTGGTAATAAAAATTATATTTGATTTGTAAAATTTAGATGGGTAAGAAAATTATTTATATATATATATTTAATATATAATAATAATTAAATGATGTGATAGTATATAAATTTATAGGTAATAAAAAATAAATATAAGTAAGAAAATTATAGAAATAGGAATTGATTTGATTGTGAATAGGTATAGTGATTAATTAATTATTTTTTAATTATCAAACTTATTTACAATCAAATCAACACATATCCCTGTAACATTCTTACTCACATTCACATATATGAATACATTATAAATATATATAATATCACATCAATTAATCACTATAACACATTAAATATATAATTTAAAATTTTTTACTCTCTAATAACTAAATATTAAACATAATTTTTCTATCTAGACAAATTATCAAAAACTTTTCTACCCAACTTAATAAGGAACCAAATATACCTTATTCATCTTTAGAAATTAATTTTGAAAAATTTGGTGAGATTTGATTTTTAAAAATAATTGGTAAGAGATTTAGTGCTATTAACAAACTTTGGGGAAAAAGCATAAAGAAGATATTTTTGTAAATAGTGCAAGGAGTTATTTAATTTAATAAGTTATTATATTTGTTTATAAGAATGATATGGTATAGCATTGTTTTAAAGATCGGATCAGATCAGTTGGTTAAACCAATTTGACTTGGAACAATCAAATTTTTTTATCTGATTAAAGTATGAAAACTGAAAATGCACGAAACTAGTGAGAATCGACAAAATCAAAAATCGATTAAAAAACCAATCAAATGAAGTTTACCCAAAAAATTTGAAAAAATAAAATTTTAACAATTTTTTTGAAAAAAATGCAAAATAAATTTTCACTCTTTTTTTTTTTAAATTTCTTACATTTACAACTCCTCAATATTAATTAAATATATAGTTTTTATTTTGACTTTTGTTATCCTTTTATTTTTCTAATCAATTTTTTGAAAAGTTAATTATTTTATCTTAAAATTAAATTTGGTCATATTAATTAATTTGTTTATTTTTCAAAACTAAATTTTCAATTTTATACTTTTAATCATTTTAAATTTAATATGTTCTAGTTTGTGAAATAAATTTTTATTTTAGTTGAATTATTTAATTTTTGACATTACATATAAAACTCATTTTTTAGCATATTGTTAAATTGGATTGCATTTATTTTGTAAATTATTTTTATAGTAATATATATAATATTATATAACTTAAAATAATTAATTATTTCCACGATTCAACTGATCGAATCAATAATCAAATGACTTAGTAAGTTTTTTGATTTGAACACTTATTTAGTTTTAAAAACATTATGGTATATTGGTTAAATAAGATGAGTATGTTTATTTTGATTTTTGGGTGTATCTTTTTAGAAAATTATATAAAATGAAAAAAGAGATAAAATTTTAAAAATATAAAGATTAAAATGTGTATTTTTTAAGTATGAAGCAAAACAAACATAGTCATTATTAGGATAACTTATTTGTAAAAATATATGATATGTACATGAGATAAAATATTGTTACCGTAACGTATTTTTAAAAATTATATGATATATTAGTTGAATAAAATATTTTTAATAGATAAGAATATATAGAGGTAGTGAGTAATTTTTAATTTTTTTTAGAAAACTAAGATTATGCTTATTTATATTTTTTTAAAATATATATATAAAAAAATAAAATTTAAAATATATAATCATTGCAAAACAAATAAAGCAAGCCCAAGTAAATAGACAAATTTTTATGAATCAACAACATCAAATTTGTTTACTTTTCATTTGACTGGTCAAGCATTTGTTGCTTATATATTGCCTATACTGAGTACCTTGGAGCTTGACTCGAAAAAGAAGGGAACGGAAAAGAACATAAGATGGAAGGTGGAACCTTATTCTGCCGTTCACGAGACAGACAAAAGATGGCAAAGCCGATGGGGACAGAATCAACAGCAACTTGCGTGGGGCCAAGGCCCCACTCACTGCGAAATCTGCAAAAGGAGGACAGGCCAATCAAATCAATTACTCATACTGCTGCTCCGCACGTCAAATCAATTACTGATACCTCTACGCCATAGTCATAGCTGACATCCTACGCTCAACAGCATCAAATTTTCTCAAAACGGGATAGACCCGCTTTGGCCTTTTTATGGCGTTCTTCTTCCCACGCTTGTCTCAACGTGCCTGAATCTTCCAACAAAACGACCCTCATTGTCCCACGCATAGTGTCATTCCTTGGTCTGCGTCCGCGTGTCACGGGGCTAACCTCCCCCGACCTCAAATCCGACGACACGGTATCGCCCTCACACGTGCGTTCTTTCTCAGCACGTGACGTGCTGACATGGGCTGCCGCTGACGCGTTGCGAGTTCCCACACCTGAGAGGAGGGGTGAGTCACCGTGGAGTGGCCTACGCCCCTTCTGCTTTTTGTCTAGATTTCAACAATGCTTTGTGCTTGACTCCCGATTTTTTTTCCAGCGAGAGACCATTTTTTCTTTATTTTCGATTTTCAGTAATAAGTCGGTAAAGAATGGAAAGTCGGGAAGTTAATCTGGAGGCGCGTCCGCTGGCGGAGGAAGGTGAGGATGATCAGATAGCTATGTGTGAATTAGATGCTGCCGAGGGTCGTCAGATGATGGCGTATGAGCTGGAGGCGGCCGAAGCTCTGACCGGCTTGGCTAGGTGCCGCCCGTTGCTTGGCGACGGTTCGGGTTCGGGCGAGTTGGAACTCCAACTGGTGACAGAAGAAGTGGGCTCTACCATCAGCCGCTCTCAGGTTTTTATCTTTCCTTAATCATAATATATATATAAAAAAAGGACAAGAAGAAGAAGAAAACTTTGTTGAACTTCGCTAGATCAGCACTTTTAAGTGTTTCTTTGTATTGATGTTGCTCGTGTCGAAAAGATGAAGGTTATGTTTGTTTTAGTTTTTAAGCGTGTGTTCTTAGTTATGATTTTATTGAGGATTGTAAACATGTAAGAGCGATAGAAATAAAATTAAAAAAATGTTATGATTATGGCGTGTTTTTTGAAATGAAATTTGAAAACAAACATAGCATTAAAATTTTTGTTGGGTAAAGTAATGATTGGTTTCCTCTTTTAAGGGAAAAGGAGGAATTGCTATTTTTCCGTGGAAGAATGAAAAGGATGTGATATAGTAGATTTAAACATGCACGATTGCACGGAAATATGACTGCACAAGTGTGGTTCTGGAATAGCGCTGCTCCCACGTTTTATGTGGCTGAATTACGTTGGCTGGCTGGTGAATTTCAGGGAGTTGGGATTTGGGCATTACAATTGATTTCAGGAGTTTGGTTATTTATTTGGGTCAGCGTTGAAAAAGTTGCTGCCATTGATTACCCGCCCAAAACAGGGATTTTGTCCTTTTGAATATGTAACTTCCAAAGATGGGTCCCATATTTAGAGGGTGCTTGTATGTCGTAGTTAAAGAACTCAATAAAATATTTGAGATCTTATAATAAAATGCGTGAAAAATGTTTAGGAGATGAGCATTTTTGTTATAGAAATAAAGTTTTAGGATCTTATGAGCAATTTCATAAAAGGTAAGTAGAACTTAACCTTTTTTCTTGAAAAAAATAACAAACTTCATTTGTCTGACTGTTAATACTAACATTTTGTAGTCTTTATAATTTTAATTATTCGTGTACTTCAAGAGCATATTTATAGCACAGAATCTATCTTAAAGTTCCAAAAATATCTTGATCATTGGAATCAGGACATTTTTGGATTAAGTATACTAATTTTAAGCTTGAATAGAACACGAAGAGGCAAGATAAATATTTAGTTACCCCTATCTAACTGCATAACAATTTGCAAAAGCTTGGAACATCTGCTGTTCTCTTCTTATTTTTGTTTTTGTCCTCCTCGATTTTTATCTTGACAGTGGTGTGGTTGGGGGACTGATTTGCTCTGCAATAACAAGATTTCTGTGGTGAATCCTGTGAAATTACAGAGTGGTACTCTCTAGTAAACTTTCCCTCATTCCTTCTATGTTAGAGCATGACTTTCTTGCCAACAAGTTGAATAGATGAATCACACATGTACTAATCTAATAGTGAATGGAGCATTAGCTTTCCTTTTCGCCTATTGAGATTTTTGCTGAATGGGATCTTGGAATTGTACAACTAAGTGACCAGGAGATGCACTGAGTTTTATTGTCCCTTCAGAACTGATTAATTCCTACTGAAAATTTACTTATTTGAAACTGGAGTTGTATGCTAGTGTTTATTAGTGCTCCTATGGGGCTGTATAACAACAGTATGCCTGTGTCATTGTTCGTTGATCTGTCTTAATTTGTCCAGATGTGATCCAATTTGGTTCAAGTGCCTGAAGAGCATATTTAGTGAAACAAATCTCTCCTCATTCTTCTTCTAATTTTGTTTTCTGAATTTAATTTGTTTAGGATTATAGTTGATAATTGTTCTGGAATTCCATCTCTACTAGAGAATTGAACATGAGAGCTTCTTCTTGTCCAGCTCCTTGCAAGTTAGCACTTCTCCATGTCTGTATAATAGTATGCCTGTCAGTGCTTTGGGATCCTGGCCTATGTATGCTTGACAAACTTTAAGTGCATCAACCTCATGAGATACTATTACTGCTTTTGCCTGTTTGATAATTGCAGGACCCCTGAATTGCTTTGTGATAATCTTTTTGTTTAAAAATGTTAGACCATTCATTCTCCTCTGCAGATCCTGGTCGATGACATGAGTCATCTTATATGACTTTAATAATTGCATTCTGCAAATGATGTTGGGAGCATTTATGTCTCCAACTTTCTGCATGCTCCTTGCAGAGAATGAGCAGTGTTTTATTGTCCGACAGGATCAATCAACTGCCACTTTCGTGATCACGCATCAACTAGGATTACAAGTCCTGAAAAGATTGAGAAAATTGTTGAAAATATTCCCAGCCAGTCGTGCAATACAAGTTTTCAATCAAATTCTATGGGCAAGTCAAGGCATAAGTTGACTGAGGTACATAATCTTGGTTTCTCTTCTTCGTTATCCGAGGTTATACCTTTTTATTTAATGAACATAATTTCATCCTCTTCAACTTAGGCTGCGAAAGAAGCTCGAAAACTTCTTCGTATCCTGGCAAATCGGGAGTCTGCCAGGCAGACAATTCGCCGCAGACAGGTAAGCTTATTCGTGTGATTATGGTGATCAATATACCTACATTCTTGATATTCTGAGGCTTTGAGGTTGATGGAGAAGCAAAAACAACTACTGCACACATTTCCTGGTTGTGAGTTTTTGTCCTATTCTATTCATTGTAGTGAATGGGGAATAAAATGAAAACAAAACGCTCTTCTGACTGGGGTAAACTCTGGCTAAAAATGCAACTATGCATTTGCTGTTGGAGGTTGTTTTGAAGTGAACTTTCCTACCTGGAAGGATTAGTGATAAGATCCTCTATTACAGTTTCTAGTTCAGATTTATGCTTATGCAATAACAAAGTTAGCTTGCCTAGTTAATAAAATTGGTAAGTTTTGACCTGCAACATAGTTTTCATTTCCTCCCTGTTTTTTTGGCTTGTCGGGCATAAAATTTCCACCTTGTTGGAAGAAGCTAAGGCTCCATTTAGATTGAAGGATTTGATTTTGAAGTAAGAATTAGAAAAGAGTATTTCAAATTACTTTTAAATGAAAGGAATTATAAATTCTTTATAATGACTAAAATTATAGTTTAAAGAGAAGAGTTTAAGAGTACGACATACATTGTCATCAAAACAAATACAACGGATTCATTATTTTGGATTTTAATCCATTCCATTTGTTAGAGAAGAAATTGGAGAAATTGCTGTGCATTTCATTAATAAAAAATGATTTCAGTTTATAATATGAGACAAGTACAAGTATACCACTATTAGTAAACAACTTAAGATAAAAATAATTCTATTAATGAGAAAACCAAATATTCTCGAATTTATATATTTTTTTGAAAGTCTCAAACCTATATTATGTAACTAAATATTTAAGATATCAAACCAAATATTGTAAAATATTTTCTAATATTCTTTAATAGTTCCCTACAAATTGAACGTGGTGTTTTTGATTGAAGCGTTCAACTTGCACGACTTGAATAATCTTCCTTATCGGTCCTAAAATTAGAATGTTGAAAAGCAATTGTAATTCTTTTTCATTAGCTATGGGGCTGCAACTCTCTTTTGTATGTAATGGGTGTGGCTGCTCTTTTTCAAATGCAATGGGTCAGAAAGCTCTCTTTTGCGTGTAATGGGTGTGGCGACTCTCTCATATACGATGGGTGTGACGATTCTCTTTCGTGATTGGCCAGTATGCATCAAAGGGACCAAGTGTTGGAAGATTCTCATGTATTTGGACTATTAAAATAAGGGGGTGTTTTAATATTGGTTCAATACCAAACATAGACAACCAAAATATTATTCTTGACTCACAAGATATTGGCCAAATAACTAGAAAGAACTTAACTACGAAAAAATCCTCAGCCTAAATGGCCTAAGCAGAGTCAGATGAGGGCTTCAAGTTGTTTGCCCACCACACTATCATGGAGTGACACTAGAAGCAGCTTGGTGGTGATTGTGTGCAGTAGAAGTTGAAGCACAATGGTAGGGTAGAAATTGAACTGGTAGCATGCGTTAAGGTTAATGTAGTAGGGGCCTAGGATGGAGGTTCTGCTGCGAGTAGTGGTTCGTCGCAAAATGGGTGGCACTAAGGAATGAAGACTGGATGCTGCAGTGGCGACAGTAGGTAGCAACACCATTTTTTCTTTGCTTATTTTGCTTGTCTCTTCTCACTGAGAAAAAGAACTTAGAGGCGATGCAGGGAGGTGCTAATGTTTTCCGTGCGTTGGCTGGGCTAACGGGCTATGGGCAGTGCCGGAGTAATGGAAGAAAGGTGGTGCATGGCCTAGCCTAAAGAAGTGAGCCACTCATGGTGGCTGATTTAAGGATTTTTGAATTTTAAGCTTGTTTGGTTACCAACTTTGGGAATAGGGATTGTGAGTGGGATTGGAGATAAGGCCTTATTTGGATGCTAAGTAAAGAGGCTCTTTGAATTTGGGGATTCAGATATTTTTTAGATATTTTTTTTGAGATTGAGGTGTCACCGCCACACGCTATCGCTTGTGACAGCGCCAGAACTTGGCACAAAGGTTTCAACGAAAGTAGGCTTTTAGGAAAGAACGTGCTCGGACCCCATTTTTGATAAGAAATTGTAGTAATTGTTGTGTATTTCATTAATCAAGAATGATTTTAATTTATAGTATGGGAGAAGCACAAGCATGACAAAATTAAGAAACAACTTAATATAAAAATAATCTTATAAATGAGAAGACCAATATTTTCAAACCTATACTAGGTAAGTAAATATTTAAGATATCAAATCAAATATTATAAAATATGTTCTTATATTATCTAACATCACCTAATCCTTTAGTTAAAATGAGGCCTAAGATTGTTTAAATTTTTGTATGCCTATTTAAATGGTCTTGTTGCATAAGTCTGAGATATGGAGTGATTAGAGGATTTCCTATTGGGTTCCTAAGGGAAATGAAGTTCCATATGTACTTAGATGCATCACTAAAGCAAGTTAATTTCATTTATGCTTGTTAAAATTATTGGAAGAATTAACTCAGTACTTTATTGATGAAAATCTCAATTCAATTTATAATGCGATTAGGAAAACTTACAACAATTCCCAAACATAAATTTTGAAAAATAATAATATAGGAAAAGGAAGCAAATAGATATTAATCCTATAATATAGGAAGTAAATATTTAGAAACTATATGATAAGATATTTCTTCTCACACTGTCCTTAAATTGAACTTGGTGAATTTCTTGAAGTGTTTAATTTGGGTTATTGAAACCTTAAAAATTACTAAAAGCTGATGAATAGCAATAACAGGGGAGTGATAGATCATGCACAATGTTAAATGCTTAAGATTGCAAACAATCATCTTTCTCTTTCTCTACTTTGAGGAACCTGCTTGATATATATGAGTTGGTAAACAAACATCATCATTAGTGACGCATACTTCAATTTTATTATTAAAAAACCTGTCTTTTGTGACACTTACATAGACATTATACATATTTGAAAAGACACACTAGTCTTTTATAGTTTTTGCACAGGTGTAACAGCAGTGACATGATACCCGCGATAATAGACAACTAGCCACAAAGGTTACTAAACCCTGAAGAGTTGCACATTTGTCAGCCACAAGAATTCAATAGCATAGGGGTTTTAGAATTTAAGATAAGTGTTGTTAGAGAATATTTAAATATATTAGTTTGATTTAGTATTATTATGTTACCTGGTATAGGTTTAAGAAAATATTTGATTTATTAGTTTATTAGATTATTTTTTATGTCAAGATATTTCATATTTTTGGTATTTTTATACTTGTCTCATAACTCTTCAATATGGTATCAAAGCGGCAATACGATCTTTTACATTCCACTGTGTATGGTCTACCATTTTTCTCTAGCCTATTCTATATTTTAACCCAATTTTTTTTTGTTTCTTTTAAAAAATAATCCCATTCAACAAGTTTTTAAGTCAAGAGGGGAAAATTATATGGTCAAAAGAGGGGCAAAAAAACTACTTCCCCAAACCAAACAAGCCCTTATTCTAAATCCCCAACATTAGCCCAAAGGACTATTGGTTGAGTGTTTGTGCCTTTTCTTGACGCTATTGCGCCTTCCAATTTCTTGAGCACACACCTTGACACACTTTCACAATCACTATAGCTTAGTGCCATCCATCTTCTAACCATAAGACCATCCAATCATTGCTGACTTCTGCTAGTGAATGGCTAAAACCAATGAGCAGCCCGCCACCTAAAAATGCTTAAGACACAACACCCGTCTAGAAAATCTCCCATGTTGGGTGCAAAGAAGAAGGAAAAAAGGAGGGAAAGGTAGTGCCACCTTTGTGTTTCACTGTCGCTAGCCAAGATTTCTAGAGCTTAGTTGGTTGAGGAAGGGTTGCCAAAAGTTGTCTAGTTTATTCCCTTCTGTTGGTGCATCAGAGGGAAAATGTGAGTTTGGCTAACCTTGATTTGGGCCTTTTAATTAAAGCTTGTCTTGAAATTTTTTTAAAAAAAGTTTTGGGCCTACCTAGGCTATCGTTTGTTGTTTTTATTGAGCCTTTAATGTTTGTCAACTATAGACAACCTTTTGTCAACTCAACTATTTGTTGAGTTTGCCGTTTTGCAAAAATTTGTCTATTTTGTTATTGCCCTATGATAGTTATGTGTTGCGACATCTATCTCCAAGTGTTCGAATGTTGCTTTACGACATCATTGCCTGCATTGCCTTACAACATCTATTTAAAATGTTGGCTTACGATATCAATTCAATTGTTACTTTATGATGAGGGTTTGCTTTTGCCTTTCAAAAGTTATCTGATTGTCATCTTATGATAATTCACATTTTTTAAGCCTCAAGTTCAATTTGAACATTTATAAAGATCTCTATTTTTAATTTGAGGATGAGTGTTAAAGAATATTAAAAAATATTTAGTTTAATTTGGTATTATTATATTCCTTAATATAGGTTTGAGAGAATATTTGATTTACTAGTTTATAAGATTATTTTTATGTCAAGTTAATTTATGATTTTTGTATTTTTGTACTTGTCATGTACTATAAGTTGAAACTTCTCTTTAACAATGAAATATACAATAAATTTTGCAATTACTCTTTAACAAGTATCAAACATAACTTAGAAGAAACATAATAAAGTTAGTTCAACACAAACTAAATAGTGTTTTAAAGATCCAACTTATGAAAATAAAACCTAACAATTAGGAAGCACATAGGCCTAAAATCACACTAATGACTAAACACATGGACATGAAACTAGGGGTGTACACTATCAGGTTCGGGCAGTTTCATAATAAAAATTCTACCTAACCTGACATATGTGGGTTAAGGAAAATTTAAGTTGTGGTGGGTCATAAATTTTTTTCAAACCGAACGGTTAGGGTTGGTTGGTTTGATACTATTTGACTGTCAAATTGGTGGATTGGTGGCTTATAAATTTTATTTAAATTATTTAAAAGTTGAAACATTTTAATGGTGTAGAATTTATAAATTTTTTATTGACTAGTATATTATATAAAAGAAAAATTTATATCAATTAAAGAAAACTAAGACTCATTTTTATCTATCTTGCATTCAATTTTATCTTTACAATCAATTCCTTAATATATATATATATATATTAAGATATTTCATCAATTCAATTAAAAAATTTACATTAGCAATGAAAAATTTAAAAAACCCATATGTTTAGTTTTAACTACTTAATTCTTTGCAACATTAATAAATAAATCTAATTACTAGAATATCATGATTTAAAGAAAATCTAAACGCATTATATTAAAGTTGTAAAATAAAAAGTTATTATATTAGAATACAATGAACATAAAGTCTAAAATAATTGAGATTAAAAAATTAAGATAGACTTAAATATAGGAACAAGTGTATTTTTCAATCAATCAATGTATTGGTTAATATACTATTAATTTTCATTCAGATATATAAACTATAAACAAAAAAGGTATAGTTATAATGTAGACAACAAGAAATAAGCATATATAAAAGGCGTAAATACATATTATCAAACTAATATAAGCAGTCGAGAGTTGTGGGAAAGGTGGATTACAATTACAAAACCCACCACCCAACCTGAATGTGTCAGGTTATAATATTTACAAATTGCTATTACTTATTAAAAATAAAGCTTATGGTTTACGGGCGGTTTAAATGGGTGGGTTGGGGCAAACGGGTTTATTCACACTCTTGCATGAATCTAGCCTAAAAAAATATTGTACAACCCAAAATAAAATACTAGCGTATTAAAGTTTTAAAACTACAATACCATTTAAGCCTAACAAAAAATTGATAACCTAAAGGAAATGTTTCAATCCAAATTAAAACGGCCTCAGATATAAATTAGGGCTTCAAACTTGTTACCTACACAACAAACATAGACTTGGAGTTGGTGACGGCAGTGAAAGTGGTAGCAATAGGGACGATGAAGGTTGGTCACGAGCAATGCACATCAAGGCCCTTTTGGGCTTAAGTTCTTGCATAGTAGTGTCGGCTCACTAGAAGGAATAACACTACTCAACAAGCATTCTGGCCATGCGCCGCTAGTAGAATTGGCGGTTGTGCATTGTTGCAAGACTAGTTGGAGTTTTCTGGTCATCGTCCTTGTCACAACAGCGAAGATGAGGTGGCATGGTTGTAATAGTGATGGTTAGGTGTTTTGCGCACAAATGGGTAGTGGCATTAATTTCAAGTTATAGGTGGTATTGAGGATTAGAGTTTTTTGCGGTGGTGGTGGGCTAGGGCTTAAACACATTAGAGTTCAATGGCGAGAGGATTTGATGCTAATTGTTGGCGGCTTACGATTATTGCTATTTGGGCTTTGATTGGAGAAATTAATGTTTGCTTGGAGATTAGGGACAATGGGTTGATTGATGTAAAGTTTAATTGGTTGATTTAGTTGCCGTTGTGTGTGGTGATGAATTGATGGTGGCATGCAACAGTTGATGAGGCTAGAAGCAAGTTTGGACTAATTTTTGAGATTGGATCGGTGGTGATATTGTGTTAAGAGTTATTAGAAAAATTATCTCATGCTTATTGATGAAAATTTTGTATTAAAATATCAATTAAAAATTAATTATTTATATTTTAGAAATTTAATTGAGTATAATTTCAAGAACTAAATAATAATATCAATTGATATTTTAATACAAATATGGGTGACAAAACAAATTGTGACTAGTGTCCGAGCTAACCAACTAAATTGTGTCAAATGTCGCACCTTCTTATTCAGGAAGCCCAAGTTATGCCAACTTAAATAAGGAGCAGAGGGAATTTGGCAATTAAGGCACAAATTAAGTGATGGTGACCAATCAAGTGGTGCCACACCCAAATTATTTGGTGTCTTCCACAAAAAACTGAAGACAGACTTGCCACACCCTTCTAAATGTGAGTGGACTCCACAAGTTTCAAACAAACCACAACAATTGAAGAGGTTTGGAAGAAAGGAGTTTGAAGTTCTCTCCACATCCTTCAAAGAAGTCCTATATTGTTAGTGGTGTTCTTCGAAAAATTCCATCAAAATTTGGCATTTGATTCACAGTTGTAGCACTAAGCTAGCAAAATAATGTTCATTGGAGTTCCAACCAACTTCAAAGAGGATCGAAACTCAAAAGTTCCTTCATTTCCAGTTGTGTTCTTGAAAGAAGATTCAAGGTATTTTTGCAATGCTCAAAGACGCTCATTAAATTTTAGCATTTGATTTAAAATCATAGTATTAAACTAAGAAATTAATGTTTCCTTGAAGCCAAGTAAACTTCAAAATTGATCAAGTCCACCAACACTTCTAATATTGCTGGAACATACAAGTTTTCCTTAGTTGAAGGAAAAATCAGAGGATTAAATTAGATATTGTATCAATAGAAATATGTTTGATACAAATTTCAGTTGTTTTGCACAAATTTCTTGTTTATAAAATTCAATTATAAGAATTTTGCCCACAATTAGAATAATAGTCCATTCACCACCCAAATGGTTGCTGGAAAAAGTTGTTACATTCTCCATTTGCTGTCTCTGGACTGTTTTTACAATGCCTGCTTATTTGGATACGCGCGTTCCCTTCCTCCTTACTATATGCTGACCAAACCTGGTATCACCAACTTACCCAACCCTTTGTTTTTATCTTGAGATTTCATTCTCATCCTCCTTAAAAAAACATGAACAGCATCATCTAATGATTATAAAGAAATGTGACATCCTTCAATTTTACCGGTGGATTTATTTTAATATATTTGAGTGATTCTTTCGAGTTTCAAGTCACTGAGTTTATTAATGTAATGGCAATTGGCAGAAAATGGGGATATAATTGTGGTTTGACGGATTTAGCTTACAATGTCACACTAATGATGGGAAATTTGTCCTGTTGTTTACATGGTCAAGACAAAGCTGGCCCCATCTTTTAAGAATAAAATGTGCTTTCTGGAGATATGACACTACAGAGTTTAGTCTTCTCTCTGTCAGGACAATGGCAACATTGGAAGGCCACGTTTTAAACATGATGTCTGTTGGGTGTTGTAAAAAGAGGGCCACGTTAATCGCAAATTCTTGGGGGAACTTCTCGAAGATTCATCTCCCAATGCTGTTAAATATAAACCATACATACCTATTATGCTCCCTCTATGCATCTTTATATATATATATACACGTGTACGTAGAGTGCATTCATTTACTATGCTGATGACATATGCAATACACGTGTATAAGTTCATTTATATTTATGTATAATAACTGCCGATTTATTCCTGCAGATGTATATTTATGTTGTGTAGGTGTGTGTGTTTCTACACAGACATGCAATTACATCTTACATGTATGCACACAATACATGCATGCCACTGATGCATGCCCGTATATGCTTGTTTGATGTGGTTGTCTGTTTTATGTGTGTTTAGACGTATATGCAAACACATGAATGTGTTTTCATGTTTTACGTGTATACATATTTATTTAATTGGGTTGCATCTAAATATATATTGATTCTGCCTCAAGTTGATCAGCCTGCGTAGAGAATTTTGGTAGAGATTTAAGCAACTCTGGGATATCTAAAAGTGCTTCCAACGAGTTTGTCATTGTAAATTATTCTTTAATGTATTTGTAACATACATGTGTGTGTGTGTGGGTGTGTATTCTTATTGAATTAAATAAATTATATGTGAGAATGCACCATCAATTAAGGACTGAACTAGAAGCGTACTAGTAAACTGCCTTCTAACAATTGGTAACTTTGTGCATGCCAAATGCCATTTATTGCAGGCTGTGATTTATCAGTATTTCAGATATATAGTTTATTGCTAGATCAGTTTATGTTATGGTGGTTGGGAATAATTATCTTTTGGTGGCTTTTCAATCAGGCTATGCATCTGGAGTTGACTAGAAAAGCGGCTGATGTTTTGGAAGAGAATGGGAATTTGAAGAAGGTTGGTGGTATTATTCCCCGTGCTTTATACTTGTTTAAATAGAAGAAAGTGTTGAAGTTCTCTTTTTATGGATCAACAAACTGTGGACAAAAGGAAAAGGAGCTGGCAGTGAAGGAGTATAATTCTTTGAAACATACAAATGAATTTCTCAAAGCTCAGGTAAGACACATCGTGGTTAGTGCTTTTGTCCTCATAAATATGTCCTGCATCGTCCATTCTTTTGCAATTGCAGCTGGCTAAAATAAAGACGCCTGAACAAGGAGAAACGCAAGAAGAGCCAATGACATCCCCTGCAGAGAAGCCTTGTCCTGCTACTACAAAGAATCCAATTTTTTTGCATAATCAGCCCTCTGTAGTTCCTTGCCTTTGGCCCTCTCTTCTTCCATCTTCGGAAGTTTTCCAATTTCAATGTGCATCTGGTTCTAATGTTACGAGTTCATCACAATTTCCTTTTCCTCATGGGGGTGTACCCAGTTCACATCAGGGGCAAGAAAACTCCATGGAGATTACTAGACCAGGAACCCCCTTCTTTGTAGTCACGATGCCTTGGTTGCTTCCTTATCTCGCTCACAGTAGTACACCTGATGCCCATTCTGGTTCTCATGACAGACAAAAGGCTCACCCAGGTCTGCCCCACGAAGTTTTCAATCACTTGTCATCAAACCAAAACATGGTGGCAGAGGCTTCTAATTCCACTAAAACACTGTCTGGATCTACTTTTCCGCCCGTAACTGGTGGTCAATGCACAACAAATAATCCAATGGACAATATTGTTGTGCCCAGGATGTTCGACTTGGTCAGACCCCTTGAAGGTCTCAGGCCTACAAGAAATTCCCAGTTGGATGGCTCTTCTGATGCTCATGTTGTTTCTGCATCCGAGGGCACGAGGCTTGGTTTGTTGCACAAGAATCAAGATCCGATTATCTGCCTCCCTAAGAAGGCAGAGGATTCCTCCACAGCAACTGAGGCCAGGAGGAGGAGGAAGGAATTGATGAAACTAAAAAATGTCCATTGCCATAATGTCCATCTGCGCTATTGAGCATCTGGTTAAGGAGCAGTAGAGAACTCTTAATACTTCTCTGTTTAACCGATGCTGTGTTGGATGGGGTCAAGAATTTTTGAGTAAATGCTGAAAATAGGAAAATAGGAATTGAAGTACCCATCTAAATTAGAACTGTTCGTAATTTTGTTCCGTAAATTAGGTGATGGCGGATAAGTCAGCACCAGTAACATGTCCATTCTCACCTGTGAAGTCGAGTGAAGCTACGAGCTTGCTATTTCGTCTAACGACGTAGTTCTCTCTAAAAGCTTCACATGTAGGGGGGGATGTTTAAACGCAGGCTGCCTGTATGAGGAAGGAGTGTGGTATCGAAGTAGTGCACCTGTTAACCATTTGGTATATAGCAGGAAGCCGTTTTGGTTGGCCCAGAGCCTGAGAAGAATCACAACAGTTACTATAATATTGCCTTCATTTATTTTGGTGGAATTTTGCCATGTTCCCTGTTATCTCTGAGTCTGCTTAGCCATATGCCTCAACTCCCCGTGGCTTCAGTCTTAGATTTAGTGGCTCATTGTTGAATGCCCAGGCAACGGCTGGTTCTTGCAAAAGCTTTGCTGCAACGCGTTGCCACCAAAACTAAGTTAAAAAGGCTCCCAAGAGAATGAAGCCATTCAAATACGCTCATCCTCATATAAACGTGTTTTCTCCCTTCGTTCTCTCTTCATCTTTGGCTGCTCCAGACCGTTTCATGCTCGGGGATCTTCATGGCAACAAACTACTGGGACAGATCCAGGGTAACAAATTTTGGTCACGCTAGATTTCCACATTAGAGAGTATGGTCCCGCAACTGCAGACATTGTTCCAGCAAACCTTCGTTCTTTGAAGTGGAATCCCAATCAACAATAATACCTTGCTAGTAAAGCTGCCACATATTATGCGTGTGCATGTTTATAGAAAAATGATATAATTTTACTAATTATAATAAAATACAAAATAATTATATTTTTAGCAAATTATTAATAAAATAAAACTACTTAGTTATATATTTTTAAAGAATTAGAAGTAACAAAAAAGATGAGAAAGTAAGAAACTAAATATTAACTGAAAAGGAGACAGAGAACGTACAATAATAGCAAAGAAGAGAAAAAAGAAAAAAAGTTAGATTATTTTAATTTGTGTATCTATAAGACAAAAAATAATCATTAAATGGTGTAAGTAGATTTAGTCAGAGGAAATTTTAAAAATTTATTAAAACAATCAAAAATTATTGTTCTATATGAGATAATAGAGGTCACATAATACATGGAAATAGATAGTGTATTACAAAACTAAATAATAGTATAGATAATAGAAGTAGATAATTAGATACGAAATGTATTTTGGAAAATTACTAAAAGGCTAAATAAAGGTATTTAGTAGTAATATAATAGTATAAATGTAATGACACTTGATTTTTTCTTGATAATTTTCTTGATAATAAACGAAATGCAAATGCTCCAAACATATAAACTCTGACGTGTTTGGTTCTTTTTTTTTTTTTTTTTCACTCCAACAAAATGCACACATTCCAAACATACCAGCTATATAAAATGCTTTTCTTCCCTCTTTTCTCTTTCGTACTATTCTTAATTTTTACACTTAAAATACATTTTTTTCTCTAATTAAAACGCATCAAAATTGGCATCCTTTGGGGTAAAACATAATTATATCCTTATAACCCTAGTTAGCAATTGGTCGCAAACAAAACAACTTTGAGATGTTGATGACTTGTAACATTTGCCTACTAAAATTAAAATCAAAATTGAACAGGTGCTCGTTTTCCCCCAATAATAATTTCTTAAAATAAAAATAAGTTTGAAGAAATTAAAAAAAATTGAGATATATGTTTGAATGTGCTAATGTTCAAAAATAAGTATATATTTTTATGTTTAAAGTAGGTTTGACAGCAACAATTTTATGAATTCTAAAAATTATAGAATTTAAGTTTGAAGTTTCTACAGAATATGTCACTGACTCATGTATTTTTCCAAAAATAAAAATCTACAAAATAATATTTTTTTACAAAAATAATATATCATTTTGTAGCTAAATCCACTAATTCTTGTTGTTTTTTTATATTTTTTTTTCAAAGTGAGAACTTTATGATAAAAGTTTTGAAATTCAATCCTACATAGTAAATACAAGAATAGCATTTATTTTATTTTCTTTTGGAATTGAGTTGTTGAATTGAATTCAAGTTATTAATGCATACTCTTGTCCGGGGCTTATTTTTTGGTTGTAAATAAAGCGTATAAAAAGTCTATTTTAGTCATTTCAAAATTTGTAATACCATTCTTGTTGCTGTTCTGCTGCATTTCTAGCCAAAATCTCACAAACAGTGAGCACCTGTTGCCTCGTTGAACCAAAACTCCCTCTTGACTAAAATTCCAAAGCGTTGATGTGAATTCCTCCCCTGGAGGAATGAATTCCAACACTTAATTTGGATGGATGAACGTTGAATAAAAGCAATGAAAACCACTCCTTGAGTGCATGAAAACCGTGTCTTCTCTTTCTCAAGATGCATGCATGTATTCCTAGCTTTTCTTTTCTAAAAATATGGACGTGAATTTCCTCTTCTACTATATAATTCGCGTTCCAGCAGTTCTGATAAATAGGTGTAATAATGTGTAATCAGTTCCTTAACTTTGTCATCAAATCTCCGTCAAAAATCACCTTGAAATATGTCTTTGCTGCTTTCCACGCTGTCAATGATTCTGCAATTTATGTATGTTCATCTTGGATTCCCATATCTTCATTAATTCTTTTTCCGTAAGACAAGCAACGATTATTCAATTTATTTCCATGCTGATCCGGAATGCTTCATATTTTCCACATAATTCAGTCAACAAGTTTTTCCAAGAATGAATCTATCAAGATATGGTAATTGGACTTCATGCCATCTTGGACTCTTAAATGAGGAAAGTTTTTTGCATAACTAATTCCGTAGAAAATCTCCATCAAAATTTCGTCCAAGCCCCCTTTGAGGTTAGATCAACTCCCAGCATTCCAAAAATAATTGTTGATAAGCTATGGAAAGTTACTGTCCTAATTAGGTTGCTGTGACATGTAATATGGTAGTTGTTATCAAAACACACAAGTCAAGTGGCATTGTTCCAAAATAGTGACAACATATAATTTACGGCACCAACGGGCTTGAGAATTGGAAGGCTTAGTTTGTTTCCATATTTTTTTAAAAACTATTCCCATCCACCTTTATTTTTATCAATCAAATATTTTACCAAACAAATTTTTATGTAAATTCAAATTTACAATTTCTCTATTTTACATCTATAACTAACTATTTATAATTATTGTTCAATTATTATATTTATTTACAATTAAATCAATCTATAGACACGCATACATATACACTCACACTCACATTCACAAACACTTATATTTTATAAATCTATATGCTATTTAATTATTATTTAGTATCATATATATATATTATATTTAAATTGAAATAATTTTAAAATTTTTTTTATATATTTTACTATCGAATATAATTTTTATATGCATGAAACCTTTTTGACTTTCATTCTCATTCAAATCAAATATAGGAGAAAGGAGAAAGGTTTTGAAAGGGTAAAAATTGGGCAAAATTGATATCAAAGTTTGACTTTCGAGGCATATACGTTGCGATCATCCATGTCATGAGAGAAGGTTAATAATAGTATTTTGTTGAATAAAGGTAGACAAACAAGACGTGCGATGCATCCGATCAATCGGCCTTTAACTAGCTGGATAACGTACATGTTTATTGGACCCACCATATAAATATTGGCAAAAACACCCTCATGGGCAACATAAATTTTGACCATTTTTGAACTTATTACATATGAAACGAATGTTTTACAACGTGATAAATGTGTGTGTATATATATTAATAAAATAATACATACTTGTACAGTGTAGAATGCATTTAATAATGCAAATTAGTTTCAACATTTCGAAATCAACCTTATAAGGTTGAATTGAAACGTGCCAAAAGAAGGGGAATTAAATACTATATGTTGATTTTCGGGCAAAAAATGGTTCCAGTAACTATAATAAGAAACGAAGCACCGATACTGAGCGCGCGGATGATTTGGATACTACGTGAGGTGGTTCTCACTTTTGTGGCAAAAGAATGAATGACACATATGTTGGGGCATTTTGCTTGCGAAAGAAGCTTCCATATCTTCTTGCGGGCTTGCACCTTATAAATTTTTAAAAATATTTTATAAGTATTTAATAAGTGTTTGATAATATTTTTAATATAAGAATATATAAATTTAAAAAATAAAATATTTAGAGTTTATAATCTTTTTAAAAATAAATTAATTATTTCTAACTTAAATATTGTTTAACTAAATTTATTTTTTATAACTTATAAGAACATATAGATTATAAGATGTTTTTATAATTTATAATTATTTTAAAAATAAACTACTAAAATGTTTGATAAAATTAGCTTATAAGATTTTATTGAAATTTATTATTATAATTGATTATAATTTTTTGATGAAATAATAATGAAAATAAATTAAAGGCTACTACTAAAATGAAATTTAAAGATATTTATATTATTTTTAAAAAAAATTTATAAACTTATGTGTTTTAAAATATTTTATAAATTATATGATATTATAAGTTCTTAAAAATAAGTTTAGTCAAACACTCTCTTAACCTAAATAAAATAATCTTAAATATATGGACAATATTTTAGGCTCGATGTAGCGAATTTAGTTGAGAACTTTAATTTGTTCTGTGTATTTTTATTTCTTGCACTGAAATTAATGATGAGATTATGCCTTGTGTTTTATATACTTTAATTTCTCCAACTGTTAGCAGACAGATTTCATGTCTCAAATTTAATTGTATGAACATTAGAAAAATTCTAGTACGAGTGATCAAATCAAATTAAATCATCAGTAAAATAAATTTATCACTCGTGAATAATTAATTGATTGATTAGTGTAATTTAATTAAATTGTAAATAGAGAATTTGAAAAATTAGATGTTAGCTAATAGCTTTTTATTTCTTACTTTATTTTTATTTTCACACGTCCGCTCAGACACCTACTTAATAAATTTGACGGAAGTTAGCAACAAGCTTTGTATGTCCTCATGTTAGCTAACTGCTATGATTGGACACATGCATGGATGCACACTAAAGGAAACGTGCCACAACAGTGTGGTGACCAATGAATACGGGCATATTAAGTTCTTTAAGATTTTGACTATATTTGAAAGAAAAATAAAATTAATAAAAAGTGGATATATTACATGTGGCACAATCTTGAAAGAGCTACAAATACGTCGGAACTCCTATCATTGGGTCGCCGCTTTCACGGTATGCGTTACACCTGCTTCAAAGAAATTAAATGATAAATTGGGATATTTATTATAATTTTAAACAATATTGCAATCATACAAAATATATCGAGTGCATTTTTGAATACACCCCAAATTCACCAACCACAAGGTGGGTGCCGGCGCAGTTACGGCGCGTCCTTTTCCATGGCATGCACGCTCGTTTTCTATTATGACGTGTAATAACGGATAGGTATCTATATTATATCTATATTATTATATTATTATCAAAATGTTATATAATTTTATAATAATTTTATTAAAATATCATTCACAATTAATCTTCTATACTATTTATATTATGTCATAATTCTATTTCATATAATAATTAATTTTAATTATTTTAAAATTTTTTAAAATACTTACCTTAATAGATCTATTTATACTATTTAATAGCTACTTTTAATTCTGAATACAAATGAAGTAAAACAACTTTACTTTTTTCTCTCTACGTTAATATTATTTTAACTTCTTTTTCTTTGTCTTTTAATGTTTAGTCTGTCTCCATCTTTTTTATTGCCTCTATTTTTTTATTTCATATTAAAACATATATAATTAATTGGTTTTATTTTATTGAAAAATATCATAATTTTATATATATCTTACTATAGTTAATGAAATTATATAATTTTTATAAACATGCACGTATATAGAATGTTCAAGTTCTATTTTTTATTAAGAGTTTAGAACTAATTTACTTACATATTATTTTTAATTAGTAAATTTATACCATTGTTCTTTATTAAAGAGACCAAGCATACTCAAATTTAATTATTCATACACGATTACTTCTTTGTACAGTATCTTTACATAAAATTTTTAAAATAAAAATTTTTAGTTATATAATGTGAACCTACATAATTATGCTTATTTTATTTTATTTTATACTTTTTTTATCCTTTTTTCTTTCTTTCTTTTTAACTTCTTATTTTTATTTGTATTTTCTCACATATTTTCTTTCTTTTCAAACTGTTTTTAACCATTCTTTATTTTCTTATTTTAAATATTTTTATACTTTTAATTTTAAATAATCATGCATCTATTATATAAAACATAATAGTTATGTTTGTTTTGATTTTGAGTAAGTGTTTTTTTAAGTGTATTATTTTTTGAAATTTGTGTAAAAATAAGAAAAAGAAAGAGAATAAATTTAAAAAATATAATGATTAAATGTGTTTAATTTTGGGAGGAAAAATGAAGCCAAGCATAGTGATTAGCTTTATCATTAATAAATGAATTTGGACACACGTAGACACATAGAGGGTAATTTTATAAATTTACACACACACCATATTTAAACTAAGGCCACTAAAGTGACTGCCGTCTATCATTTAATAGATTTCCTAAAATATCCCTTTATCCTATTTATTTTCCACATATGATTGCTTATTTATATTTTTTTATAATATCTAAAAATTCTACAATAACTATCTCTAGTTTGAAATGTGGACATATTAAACTATCCTTTTTTTCTTTTCTCATTCTTTTCACTATTTTTTAATTCTTTCTCCTTTTCTTTTCTAATTAACAGATATTTTCTTCTTTGCTTATCAATTATCTAACCTCCCACTTTTTCTATATTTTATTTTATAATTAAATTTTTAATACATGCAGTAAATTTGTTAACTGTGTATATCTATATATCTATATTATCATATTATTGTTGAGGCTTTATTTCGTCTTTAAATAATTTTTCAAAAATACCCTTCATAACTACATTATTAATCCTCTAATCAGTCAAAAAACTACTTTTTAATCTTTTTCTGTTATGTAAAATATGCTTCTATTATTTATCTATACTTGTTATACTATGGCTAAATGCTTAATTTTGGTTCCATATTGTCAAATTATCATAATACCCCTTTTTAATATTTTATAATTTTCTTCTTTTATACTATATTTTGTATAATTATGTACTTCTTTCTCTTTTATTCGGTACATCTTTCAATTCACTCCTTATATAAATATACGTACATATATTTAAAAATTAAATACTTTTAAATTTAAAATAGTTTTATTTTTATTATAATTTATTATAATGAATAAAATTTTATAAATGATTAAACTTTTTGCACTTTCTTTGAGTGTGTCATTATTGTTAGTTTTAATTATGTTGACATATAGAGCAAGTACCTTTTTACTAGCATATATATGTGTCCAAGTTTGTCAAAAAAAATATTGATTTCTAGAATTTTAGGGAGAAAAAAAATCAGGGCTTAAACTTATAATTTCCGATCTCTCATTGTATAGAGAGCAGATTTAAGCCACAAATTTTCTTGAAGTATTGCCCGTAAAACAAGTAGTTAATTGTTGGAGACTTTAACTGGCTGTCGGCATAAGGGACCTTATTGTTTAATCAACCCAAGAAATCAAGAGATATAATTGTTGGATCAGACTTGACTGGGTTCCCACACACTGTGGAGCCTACACTGACGCATCTGTGGGATCTACGCACTCATTGTGAGGGAGCACAGTCGTGCAAGTATTTTCCATAGTTGTCAATGGGGGTGAGAATTGCAGGATGAGGCCAACTTACCAGCTTTAATTTTTTCAAACAAAGCCACTTAATCCTATCCAAGAAGGCAGTCGTTTTCAAATTCTCTCACACCCTCTTGCTTTTACTTTTATACAATTATCATTACAAAAATACTTAAAACACATATTAAAATTTAAAAATAAATATAATTTAAACTTTTTTTTAGTAGAAACTGTCTTCTGTAGGGTTTCTAATTCTTGGAAAAGTATTCCCATCTTACGAAAACAGGCTGAAAGTATCAATTAGTTACAAAATTCACAAGTGACAATTCTATGCACATTTTGTTAGTGTCGCAAAATTAGTATTTTTATTATTTTAGTGTAATCCTACTTGAATTATGTTAAAAAGAAAATGTTTTGGCAAGTATTGTCACAAGGCATAATTCAACTTCATTTATAAAGTCTACAGTTAGAAGGATTCTTGCACAAAAATCTGATGATTTCATAATAATTTGAAGGCCAAAAATTATGAAACATGTCGTGAAATTTTGATAGATATGGGGGTGGTTATTATTATCTATACTTAATATATAGTGAAAGATCTTGAATATTTAGAAATTTATGTTGACGAGGAACCTGCAATCTGATAAGGAAGTAAAGAATTTGGCCCAACAAAGAAAGTAACACCCAAAAAAATTTAAAAAGATTGAAGTTATGAATTAAATATATTACATTAAAAGGAATGTGAACGAAGATCAAAATCAGAGAGAAAAAGCTTAATAAAAATCCTTAAAGTTGGTGTTCATGCCTATTTAATTCTAAGTTTCACTAACACTTGATTTGATTGATCCAATGAGCTTACGTTAATGTTAGTGTCATGACTAAGAGGGAGTCTTAGTTTTTGTGGGGCTCTTCATCAAAGGGATTTTTGTTAGAAATGCATCGTTGAGATGAGGGTAAAAAATTTTAGTCGAGTTTTTATCTAGCAAATCTAGCTTGTAATCCAATCAGTTGATTATTTTTTGGACTTTACCCTGAAGTAGTTTGCTTTGACATGCACAAAACATTTTGGCATTGTGTGTAAATACATGTTATAATATGTCCACAAGAAGTAGGGCTGCCGAACCAACAAATTTCCATATGACTGCCTACAGCAATTTATTTGTCTCGAGTACATGTACAGTCAAATAGCAGTCGCAGCCAGCGCATTTGTGCGTACATAAAAGCGAACAACATCAGGATGTACCAGTTGCAGAAGATCATTCAGGCCTTTCAATAGACTAATAAATGCCCAGCACACACACAGCATATATATGAAAAACATCATTGTGCATCATACTGTGCTGATTCCTTGTTCTTGTTGGTCGTGAGTTTTGTTGCAATTGCACTTCGAGCTTGAATCCGGACTCGTAGCCCGTCCTGGAAAGTGGCCGTCAGACCTGGTGAAAACCGGGGAGTACTGTCCCTGGCCTGGGCTAATTCGATTCGAAATCGTCGCAGCAGTGAAATTGCAACAGTTTTGAGCTCCACAAGTGCCATTTCTTTCCCTAAGCAGACCCTAATCCCTGGTTGAAACACCGGGTACTTGAAAAGGTTCTGATCAGGAAAGAAAACTCCATCTCTGAGCCATCTTTCTGGCTTGAAGTCCGAGCAATCCGATCCCCAAATCTCTTCCATTCTGCCCATGGCATAAGGGTGGTAAGTAACCCTAGTCCCCCTCTTCAAAGCACTCCCATCTGGCATAATATCATTCTCCAAGCAAAATTTCGAATCAAACTGGATTGGCGGATACAATCTCAAGCTCTCATGTACGGCGGCATGCAGATAATGAAGCCCTCGCATCTGCTCATAGCTTGAGAGTCCCTGTTTAGGTTTATGCCCCAGCACTTTATCAGCCTCGAGCAGGATGGCAGCCTCCACTTCCGGGTGGCAAGCCACCAGCCAGAAAAAACTCGTTAGGGCGGAGGCCACGGTGTCACGACCAGCCAACAGGAAGCTGATAATTATGTCCCTGAGATAAGTGTCATCGTTGCTACTACTGATGAATCTTGACAGAAGATCATTCTGATCGGAAAATCCGAATTTGCGCCTTTGCCTGATGATATCCTGAGCAAATATGTGGACGATCTTGATCGCCTTCCGGAGTTTTTTCTCACTGCCTATATTCAGCAACCTTTTGATCTTCCAAACGATTGGGGAGGCTGTCATGGCCCTCTGAGCTGAAAGTTTCGAAGCTAAATCGAACGAGACAGCAAATTCCGATAAGGAAAGCGACAATTCCAAACACTTCGGATCCAACCCGAACGAAAATCTGCAAACGCTGTCGAATGAAAATTGTCTGAAAACTTCCTGTAAATCCAATACTTCATTTCTGTCTGAAACTGATCCCATGAGGGGTAGCAGGCGAAGATAAATTTCTTGATTCACGACTGCAAATGAGTAATCCCGTATTGAGGGCCGACCCATTTCAAGACTGGCCATTTTTCTCTGAAATTTCCACAAATCTCCATCGACGTTGAATATTCCTCGGCCCAAGAAGTCGCCCAATATTACCGAAAATGGCTTTCCTTTAGGGAAATTATCGAACCTGGTTTTGAGCATATATTCAACGTTGTCTGGATTGGCAGTGATCGTGTTGTTGAGAACGTGGATATGGATGGTGCGGGTGGGGGAATTCTTTAGCAGGTGAGTGTACCAATCGCAAAGATTAGAAAACTGGACAGTCCAGCCTGATTCAATGTATGTTCGACAGATTTCACAGTCGCACCAAACCCTCGTTCCCACCGAACGGAGGACGCAAAAGATTAACAGCACACTTATCGTTAAATATAAGAGCAAAACGAATAGACAGGAGCCATGGAAAGAATGACCCCAAGAGGACGCCGTTCCCATGGACATGAAAGAAACGAAAGAACAAAAGAACATATATATTAAAAATAAGGATGAAGAGATAATGAAGAGCGAGGACTAGTGGGAGAGCTAGCAGGGGAGATATATATGAAATGATAAGGTGGAAGGCAATAAAAAGATCTGGCCCGCTTATTTTGTTTTCATTTTGTGTTAATTACCTTAACTGAAGAGTCTAAAATACATGTTCACACTTCACACCAAAAAAAACAGAAAGAAAAGGAAAAGAATATATATAGGTCCCCTGAGCAAATAGATGGAAAAACATAAAAATAAGGAAAAGAGAAGAAGGGGGAGTACATAGAGAAGGAAAGGAGACTGCAAACAAGAATAAAACCTAACAATTTTCAGGAGAATGTAGTATAAGTGGTCCAGTGATTGGGATGAGACGGTGGGATCAGTATTCGATCCACAAATGTGCTTTGATCGATAATTATACATATTCAGATACACACGTCTCCTGTAGCACCTTAGCACGAATACGTTACACTTACACTGACAGAAGAAAACAAATATTAAGACAGAAAAACTAACAGTTGAGATGAAAGTATAGCTAGAGACGCATCGTTGACCTGAGAATCGCCTAGCAAATGGAAGTTACAATTGGCTACCCATTAAGTATTCATCCACGTGCAATGGTTCTTCTTGTTGTACCAATTATAGTATGGTGGGATGTCTCAGTGGTGCTTTTCTGTTTCTAGATGAATTAGCCATATACATATATATATATATATATATATATATATATATATATATTTTAATGCCTGTGATTTGTCCTTCAGAAACGCAACTGTTGCCGTTAATTTTTTTTTGTAGACAATTGTGCACATTTAGTTCACGGAAACGAACAAAAGAGAGTTTAAGATAATATCAATTGTATCGTCGTCAATCACATGGTAAGCAGTAAACACGACTGTTTGGGTGTGCGTATTAACGGTGGCTTTTTAGACTTTTAAATTTGAGGTTTGAAACCTTTTACTGTTGGTTAGGTTTATAAGTTAGAAGTAAAAAAAAAAAAAAAGAAATATTTGGTACTTTTTTAATTTTAGAAAAATCATATAGTCAAATGGAAATAATTCGCAGTTGGCGTGACACAGAAGCTTGAATGAGTATTGAAATTATTATACAAACAAATTTATGCATGACATGATGGCGAATTGATTTACAATTAAAACCCCAAAACACATACGAACACAAGATTTGTATGCAAAATACGTAGAAGAATGTCGAAAATTGATAATATTAAGAGAAAATTCATGTAAAAATAATGTGGCTTCCTAACAGTCATACTAAAAATCCTAGTTATATTAATATAGACCAATTCGTAAGGAAGTCTATGAATAGTATTTGTTCTATATTAATGTGACTATATTTATCTTACCATTTGTTCTATATAATCTTTATAAAATATAATTATCCATGAAATCACATAGAAATATAAAATGAATAGCAACACGTTTAATCATTGATCATCAAAATTTCACTCATTTTAGATATTTTATATTATATTGTCGTAACAATAGTGATGTCTGTATATATGAAATTTGTTTTTTTAAAATTTTAACTCATTATTATAACTATTTGTTTTTATCAAATATAGTTTAATTAACCAATTTGATATCTATATGTGTAAAGTTTCCCCTTATCTATTTATTTTCTATTTATTAGGCATAGTTATGAAGTCAATGCCCTCCGACAAATTCAATGTTATTTTTCTAAATAAAATTATGCAATTATAATTTAGTTTATTATAAATTTAAATTTATAAATATTTTTTTAAATTTGGATTTTATTAATTATTAATTATACTTACTTTATAAATAATTTGAAATTCTATTAATGTTCTACTATTTGGATATTTCTATTTTACATAACTTAAAAATAATTATATAAGTTGTTTGAATCTGTTGTGACTATATTAATTTTCTGCTATCAGAATACATATTGATTAAATATTGGATTAGTTTCCTACAACTAAAAGGTTTCTATTTTATATGATTTAAAGACAACTACCAAATAGTTTAGATATATTAGAACTCAATTAATCTTCTACTATTATAAGATAAATAATTTTAAAGAGAATTTTATTTTTACTTATATAACCTTATTTATTATAATAAATACAGACATTTGATTAAAAATATATATGTCATTTCACAATTGGCAAAAAAACATTTATACTTTCTTTATATAGTATAGATTAAGTAAATGTTACATAATCAGCAAAAGAATTAAAGAATGAGAAAATATATATAATTTCCTTGTTCTTTTTAGCATAAAATTGGGTGAAACCTTAATCTAGTCTTCATTAGAGGAACCAACCTAAAGCCAAAGTCTTGAAAATCAGGCCGACCAGAATCGACTACCAATTGGCCAGTTTTCTAGTCCAATCATATCATCTGGATCATCAAATAAATTAGTGTGAAGTGATCATAACCGGGTTGAATCGGTCAAAATCTGATTTTTTGTATTTTTATTGATAAAAAATTTATAAAATAGAAAAATTTCTTTTTTTTTAAATAAACAAATAAAAGGTTGTTTATTTTTGGTTTTCTTATGATTTCCAACATTTTCACCTCCTAAATAATTTATTAGTATATATAATTTTCACTTCATATTTTTTATTTTGACTTTATTTATTAAATTATTTTTTTATCTATATAATATTCTAATTGAGTTTTAAAAAATTAAATATTGCATCTTGAATTTAAAAATTTTCATAATAATTGTATTGTTTTTATTTTACAAAATTAATTTTTCAATAATTTTATTTTTCTTAGTATTTAATTTGGTTTCTTTTATATTTTTGTAAAAATAAATTTGTCCGTATTGAATTATTAATTTTTGAATGTTACATTTGAAATATTAATTAATGGACTTGAATTTATTTTATAAAATTGATTTAATATTATTATATGTGTACACATAATTTTATATATAATTTAAAATAATTGATGTTTTAATACGTGATCAACGCATTTGTAACCTCTAATTATTTTCAGAAACTCAAGCCATATATACTATAATATGTTGACTGATACCCAAATTTATCTCTATGTCCGAGGAAGAAGATTAATAAAGAAAGAAATTTAAAAGTTTCGATCGTTAGTGCCTTCTTATTATTCTGAAATCCATGTAATGGGTGGCCATGTACTGCGCTGCAACGTTCATTCGTATTGGTTTGGGGGGGGGGGGGGGGGGGTGGGTCCTATAAAACTAACTTATATAATGATTTATTTTTTCTTTTAATAAACTAAGTCTTCTATCAATTGGACATGGTTTATGACAAAGTTGTATAAGAAGATTTACGCGCGAGTGCTTACGGGATATCCACAATGAAACACATATAATAAGTGTCTAAATGATGGAATCCACGCGTGAGAGTTTAAAGGAATCCAACTAAGGAATAACATAATATATCGGTTGGAATCGAGTAGAGTCGAGCTCGAATAGTAATCTACTCGACTCGAGTCGATTTTTTAAGAGCTCGAGCTCAAATCGAGTTGTCGAGCTCGCTGGGCTTGGAGCTCGAGCTTATCGAATCGAGCCCGAGTCGAGCTCGAGTTAAATGTTAAATCATGTTTGAAAAAAATTGAAAAAAAAAATAAAATCGAGCTCGAGCTACTCGATCGAGCTCGAGTATTTTTTTGAAATATTCGAGCTCGACTTGATAGGTATATCGAATCGAGCCGAACTCGACTCGAGCTCGTTATTGACCGAGCTCGAGTCGAGCTTTGACCGAGTTGCTCGACCGAGTCTAGTCGAGCAACTCGGTTGAGTCACACCCCTATCAATAAGGGAAGAGAACTAACATATAGAACGAGTAATTCTTTAAATCCAATGATTAAATTTTGAAGATTGGATTAAAGCCGACAACATAGACTTCAATTTATTTATTTATCTGAAACAGCTTCATCCGACGATTTTTTTAAATCGGAATCTTTATCCTCTCTTTCTGATATGTTAACTTATTTTCATATTTGGGGATTGATCGTATGTTGAAGCTTATAATTCATGATTAATCATCATGTGAATCGTTAACCCCTACAATTCATAATTAATCGTCAACCCTATACACTAAAAATTGATTATTAATTCTATACACCATCACATGATTCAATTATAAATATATATTTTATTTATATATATTAAAATAATTCAAAATTTTCATAACATCAAAATTTTACCTTTAAATATACAACTTATTCCAACACAACTCCCACAAAATGCCATTGCAAGCAACAACCCTCCCCCTAACTAAGCCATATATTGCAGAATAAAACTCTTGTCATATCTAGACAGACATTAATCAGTAATAAGTTGATTCAAAACGAAAAATACAAAAATTGTGTGCCCTTTGCAAAATTAACATTGAAATATCTTCCTTTGAAGCCAAAATATATTGGGCCCATCAACAGGAAACTCTTTTAGAATGTAATGGAATTGCCGCAAACCACATGGGAAAATTGAGGTACGTACAAACACGGTCATTGTTTAGCGGACCTAGTTCACTAAGGCCTGGATTTCAAGTGTGCAGGTGAGACAAATACATAATTCAACCCGTTCCATGCACCAAGTTTCGCGACGAAGAAATGTTACAGGCACACGCACTCTGAATTGATTTCAACAAATTTTCTTCTCCTCAGATGGAGGGTTCCACAGAAAGTATTTCTGATTCACTGCAGTGGTAAAGTTAACTCGTTGGATTAGGAAAAGGGAAAGAAGAGGGCAATGAATTACAATAACGACCCACTGTTCATTATGGTATTATGCAAAGGCTGTTGACACTTGTATATCAAAGTGACAAGTATCAATTTGCACGTTGGTTTTTAGTGTAAATCAATATCAACATCAACATCAACAGCCTGTATACAATTAATAAAAATAGACATAAGAAGGCTGCCAGTGATTCGCTTTCACACAAAATTTTGCTCTCTAGACACACTGTTCCCCCATGAAGAACTAATTTTCTAGCATGAAATTAATATCACCGACGAATCGTGGTTAAAATGAAAGGATTGATTCCATAAAAGTCACTCTTGCTTCCCGTAAATAATCAGCTCTTAAGGGCATCTTACCTAACCACATGCTCTGTGCTGCCTACCAATAGTGGCTGGTGTCTAATCAACTTTCCAAAATTATCATCTAATCAATTCAATACGAAGAAAGCCCGTCGAAATGATGCAAAATGAATTATTGCCGCGAATAGTTCTGTGCATGCTGGTAGTATCTTCAACCAACTAATTATTTGCGAGTATGAAAAGACCAAAGTGTCCAGACGTTTAAACCGACAAGGATATCAACGGCCAGAATTTTGACATTCCCCATCTTGATCTACAATATAGTACTAATAAGACATTGTTTTATCAAAATGTATAGCTGATACCTCAGTGGTTGAAGCCCTGCTAGCATCTTACCATAAATGGATCTGTGAATGAACGTGTCGAGAACTAATTGCATTAGAAATGCCCAAACGTACAAAGTTGGCAACAACAATGGCGAGAAGTGGAACAAAATAACAGGCAAACAGTGAGAGCATGCACCGGTCAAAGTCCTAAACGCCAATCAGCATCCAAACCTCATTTTGGTTTCTAAATTTTACAGGAGTAGAATTATAGGAATAAGATTATATTCATACTCTAATCTGAAGATGTTCGTAAGTTCTTGATTAATATTGCCTATGATGATTTGCCCTTTCATGACCGAACTGTTGAAGTTAATATTGTTGATGATAGTGCTTATTCAGTTCACCGCAATTAACAAGAGAGTGTTGTAAGAGATTATATATAATATCATCATCAATCATATGGTCGGCAAGTAAACTTGATTTTTCTGCAGCTTCACTATTTCTTTTAGCAAAAATCATATACTTAAATAGAAACGATTCAGCGTCAAAATAATCCAGTGACTGTTATATGATGATCCGGGCATCTTAAAAATTTGTCACGACATTGCAATTTGCATTAATTATGCAAAACCCGTTTACCAAACAGCTATAGTAAACCAAAGCAGGAGGCTGTCTGTCACTGTTTTGAGGGACATGCGTTGGTTGGGATATATATGAATAATATGCGGAAGATTATAACATGTGATGCTTTTAGCAGAGACATTTCAATACTCTCATTAATTATCTGTACTCGACCATATATTGTCAGCAACTTAATGCATGCAGAAAACTAAGGAACAACAAAACAAAAAAAGGTTGTTTCTTTTTTTTCCCCACTTGTAGATCTCAATCAAAGTCAAGAGTGGCCTCCTGGACTAGATCTATGGCAAAAGGTAACTATGAATAAAGACAGTTTTCCTCTAGATACTTGTAAAAGTAAATGTTTCATAATCAGCAAAAGAATTAGAAGAATGAGAAGATATATTTTCCTTGTTCTTTTTAGCATTAAAAAGGGCCAAGCCTTAAACTAACCTTCGTTAGGGAAGCCAACCTAAAACCCCAATTGGTGGATTATTATGATGAACAGCATAGTCTGACGTTGGATGTGTTGTGTGGTGAGCTTACAAAATAACTTAGAAGAACAAAGATTAGAAAAGGAGAAAGTGGAGATGAGAATATGTAAGAATTTTATACTTAAAAACTTAATTAACACTTTAAAAATCATTCTTATACAACTCTATATTTTTCTTTCTTTCTTTTTTTCTTAAATTACAAACGACTTGCAAGATTCTCCTATTTATACTATTTTTCATCAAGAATGCACGGTAGTGATTAAGAAGATTTAACGGTTCAAATTAATTACCACCTAACTATTTTACCTATCTCCACGTAACTTATCAACCATATGAATATGGACACACACATTGTCTAAATACATCACCAACTCTATATATTTAGACATTATTTCAATTTTCATACATACACACTTTAGAGGAAATAATTTTTAATACAAAACTAATTTATTTTTAATAGAAATACTAGAAAATTAAGCTTAATTTCTAATGGGATGCATCGAATTGCTAACTAATCAATAAAATACTAATACCTAATGAGCGCTATTTGTAACCGCTAAGTGGGGATAAAAATATTTTTTTTTATCATAAACGCCGGTGGATAATATCATATGTTGATTCATATGTTCATGTCCGAGGGGAAGGTTAACTAAGGAGGAAATTAAAAAGATTCAATCATGAGTGCCTTCTTTAATATTTCTCTGAAATCCCTACAATGGGCGGCCACAGACCTCGTTGCAGCGCTCGTTCGCACTAGTAATGGTGGGCTAACCATATCGCATGGCCACACACGTCTTATTGCTGGACAAAAAACATGACTTCCCAGGACAATATGTCAAAAGTTCAAAATTGACAGGTGATTAACTACCTATACACGATTCCCTTTTTTTATTTCTATCCCAAAAGATTAACCCTAAAATGAAGATGTTAGGATTTCTTTTTCAGCGTGTTTTAAGTTATTCGATTTCACCTTAATTCCCAGGACATGAGTATTGATGATTATGGTGTAGTGGAGGACCTCTTTCTGCCTTTTAAGTGGAAATCTCGAACTATATAAACTGTTAGGTCTAATATTTGTGGTATTGATTTGAGTTCAAAATATTTTTCCTGTCCAACAGTGAAGCAAGCCAGTAATAGTAAAATTAAAAATAATAATCTACTAATATATAAAAGTATGTATCCTCTTAGTATTTTTGGTACATTGTTAAATTATATCTCTATCCTTAATTAAATACTCATATTTAGTAAAAGTAAGGTTAGTTGGGTAAATATGAAATTCTATTTAAAACATAAAGATGTAAATAGTTAAATAATGAAAGAATTCAAACTTATCCAGAGTTTTGCTATTGTAATTTATAAATTAATTAAAAGTAAAAAATTAATAGAATTCTAAATTATCTAAACTACCTATAAGTTATTATAATTATTAATTATCTACATGTGTATGAAGTGCTTAATTTTTTAATTAAATAATAATGAATTTGTTAGAGTATACTAACTCATAACTATACCACTTAATTAATAAATATAAAATAAATTAATTTGTTAAAAACAACATAAAAACTCTGTCACATGAAATTACAAAAAATAAAATGAGTAGAAAAATATAAATAATATTAACACAATTAGTAAAAAGTTCAAATAATTAAATAAGTTATAATAAAAAAAAACAACTACAATTATGAAATAAATAATACGTTATAAACAATTTTAAATGTACAAAATTTGCATAAATTTTATAAATTTGTGATATTTATTTAATATAAGTGAAATTCATTTTAAAGTTTGATTGTATATGGTATAATACAATAGAGAGTGGATAAAAATTATTATGATGTGAAATTTTAAATTGTAAACATAGATACACTATTTTTTTGAAAACATGTTAAGAGATTCATGTGAATATAATATTATTAAGATACATTTAAAATATAAAAGTATATTTACTGAATTAGAAATAAAATGATATATTTAAAAAGATGATACTATAGAAGACTGATATAAATATGAAAATGCATAAATATACAAAAAATGCTGTAAGAAACAGTCAAATTTCATATTTATGTTATCCACTAATTAGTAATGTATAAAATATAAAATATTACATAATAAAATCAATGTTACAAAATTAAAACCCACAAAAAAAATTAGTTCATAAATATTAAATTAAAGAAAGATGTGAGTGGCAATATAAATAATGTTAACCCAATTAGTAACAATTTCATATAAACAAATAAGTTATAATAAAAAACAACTATAGTTTAAATAAATAATATGTTATAAACAATTTTAAATGTAAAAATTTTGACTATAAATTTTATTAAATACGCAATATTTATTTAATATAAATTTATTTTAAAGTTTGATTGTATAGAATATAATGTTATAGACACTAGATAAAAATTATTATGATGTGAAATTTTAAATTGTAAGCATAAATATACGATTTGCTTGAAAACATATTAACAAATTCATGTGAATATACTGTTATTAAAATACATTTAAAACATAAAAGTAGATTTATAGAGTTAGAAATAAAATGATGTATTTAAAAAGATAATTCTGTAAAAGAAAGATATAAATATGAATATGCATAAATATGCAAAACATGTTGTAAGAAATAGTCAAATTTAATATTTTTGTCATGCACTAATTAATTAGTAATGCAAAAAATAAAAATAAATAAAATAATACATAATAAAATCAATGTTACAAAATTAAAATCAAACAGAAAATTTAGTTCATAAATACTAAATAAAAGAATGGTGTGTAATGATAAATTTATATGGTTGGGTTGATGATTATTTATAATAAAAATGCATTTTGAAAATATAATATGTTATATAATATAAAATAAACTAATGATTAAAAATATAAAAACAACTCAATAATTGCACTACATAAACATAACATTCTATATTATGGATAGTTATTTAACATATTGAAAGAGAAAGTATATTTCTTAAAGAAATTATCTATAGTTCGAAATAAAAACAAGAAAATTAATTTAATTAATTAGATAATAAGCCCTTGCAAGTAAAATGCCATAAATATTGTCAAATTGAAACTGCTCATAAAATGTCCAAATTAATACATTCATGCAGTAATTGCAATATAAATATTATAAACTTTAATAAGTAATATGTGCGATATGATGTTTTGAATCAAAGACAATGCATATTTAATAAAAAAATTAAGTAAATTTATAATGATAAGACATCAATGAAAACTTAATAATAAATAAAAGTAAAAATTAGCTATGCATAGAAGAAATATCATTATATTAAAAATTTAATTTCTATATATAAAACTAATGCAAACTTCTCTTATTCTAATCTTCATAAATTTTAAAGAAAACAGTTACCACATGAATTATGAACAGTTTATTCTCATACTTCTATACTGCATATAAAAGCGCTTGCTTGCTTGTGTGTGTATCATATTATGTGTTTTTGGTCGTGAAAGGGTAAATGTCATGATAAGTAGTCAATTTAATATATAAGTAATTCACTTTAATATTAAAGAATAATTGATAGATTCTAATATAATTGGATACCGATTTTGAAACTATAATTGAGAAAAAAATATAAAATAAATTAATTTGTTGAAATATAAAATACATAAATAATTTTACTACATACAAATAATGATCCATATTATAAATATTTGTTCAACATATCTAAATAAAAAGCATATTTCTTGAAGACATAAACTATAGTTTGAAAGTAAAGCAGCAAATATATATTATTTAATTAAATAATCTACCTGACAAGTAAAATGTAATAAATGTAGTAAATCAAATTTAAAAAATCTAAAATGAATCCATTCATGCAGTAATTGCGATAAAGATAATATAAATTTAGTTAAGTAATATGTGTAATATGAAAATTTGAATAATATATATTTAATAGAAAATATTATATAAATTTATAATGATAAGATATTGTGTAAAATATTAAGAACAAATAATATAATAAACAATAAATTATGTAATTTCTAAATATAATATTTGCTACACGTGCGAATCACGTTCTGCTTTTTAGTATTATTGAATACAGTACACGTACGACAATTATTTTTTTTTTAAAAATTATGCTTCGTTGGAAAAAGGCAAATGACTATTACAGACAAAATAAGAATGCCATGTGTAGCAGATATAAAAGAGAAGTTAATACTGATTGACTAAGCGTGGAGTGGGACATTAGCACATAATCAATGTATCCAAGTGAGCGACGAATACCAAACACCTGAGAGAGGTGTAATTGTAAACGTGTCACAGTAAGAAACAGAACATGACTAAATACAACCTTATCACATCAAGTTATATATATTTATTTATTTATTTATCTCTGCGGACATTAATCAGTGTCAAGATGATTGAAAACCTGGACCTTGCTTCGCCTGCGAAGCACCGGAAAATTATTTTTAAGGTATGTACAAATATGGGGTTATTTTAAGAGTGGACGTAGTTCAGTAAGGTCTGGATCACATGTGAACGTGCCGGCGGCAGGTGACATATATACATGCTTCAACGCATGACGCGCACCAAAATTCATCACGAAAATGCCCATTCCGGATTCATTTCCACAAATCTTCTGTCAGATGCAGGGCACGACAGGAGGTATTTCTGCTTCAGCTTCAATGCTGTGGTAAGAGTTATCATCCCCTTGGATTAAGAAAAGGGAAAGAAAGAGGGTAATGAACTAAAATCACAGTCCACTGTTCATCTGCAGTTGGGCAGAGTCTTGTTGACACTTGTGTATCGAAGTAATATATATCAAATTTGATCGTGGGTTCTTGATGCAACTCAATGTCAACATCAACAGCCTGTATACAATTAATAAATATGACGTAAGAAGCAGGCCAGTGATTCGCTTTCTAACAAAATTTTACTATCCAGACAGACTGCGCCCCCCATGAAGGACTCATTTTCTAGAATGAAAACATCAGCGATAAATCGAGGTTAAAGTGTAAGGATTGATTCTCAAATTTCATTCTTGCACCCATAAATCTATTTTGCTAAGTGATTGAGTCTTTTCTAAGGGCATCTTAACCTAACCTACATAGTCGGTGCGACCTACTATTGGTGACTGATGTTTACTCTTAACTTTCCCAAAATATTGCGCCTAATCAATTTACAAAAGCGTGTGGGGAATTATTCTAAATGAATTATTGGAGTGAATGGTTCTGCGCATGAGAGTGATATCTTCAATCAATTAATTACAAGCAACGTATCTTCAAGTTGGAGTATAAAAAGACTTTAGGCTATGTTGGACACCACATTTTCAATCAGACACTTCCTATCAAATTTGACAATATTAGACAAGTTGTTGTATAAAAATTTTATTTAAATTCAAATTTTTTATTTTTTACATATTCAATTAACTAAATACTTTTCAACTATTATTCATATTTATAATCAAATCAATACACACACTCACATTTATCGATATTTATACTTTAAAAACTAATGATTATCTGTATATAGTATCACATTATTCAATTATTCTATGTTTTGTTCTTATATTTTAATTAATCAAAATTTGTAAAATATAAAATTTTACTACCAAACACACTACTCATCTGACGTGGTTATTCTGGTTAATCTGAAAGATCATTTGAAGGTTCTAATTGGACTTATGGCCTGGGCTTATGCAAAGAAGTTTGAAGATGTAATTATCACTTTTGTACAATAAGTCCTAAAAGATGTGATCCATGGATATAAATTTGAAAACTCTAAAGAGGATTCCTGGATTAACATTTTGTGTTGGAGCAAGACTTCAGTGTTGGAAGATCAAGAAGAATTTTATTTCATTTTAGTTTTGGCCACACATGTACGCGTGCGACCCTGGCAAACTCCCCCCTTCTTGTAACTAGGAATCCTACCACCGTTGTTTTCCAATGCTGCCAGCAATATTGTAGAAAACGTTAATTGGGCTTTAATAAAAAAAATTGAGTTTAGGGCTGGGCCGAATTCTTCTTCGGCTTGAGGAGTAATTCTTGATGGGTCGAATAGAGAGTGGAATAGATATAAAAAAATGACACAAATTCTAGTGGGGCAAACTAGGTGGGCTGAGACTCTTATGTGTTGATGAGGAATTTTTTTACCGGGCCAGAATCAGAAAACGAAAAGATAGAAGGGGCCAGTTGGGCCATTCTCAAGTGAGGTTTTTAAGTTTTTGTTTGGGTTGCTTTCTGTTTTTTTTATTTAGACTTCTTTGGTTGTAAATTAGTTTTTGCGAATTAAAAAAATAAAAAAAAGGGCAAAAAATAAGAAAAAAGAAAAAATAGAAAAAGTGAAAAAATGAAAAAAAAAAAAAAAAAGGAACAAGAACAAAACAAAAAAAAATATAAATAGGGAAAAAAATCGCCTTGTTGGTTTGATTATTTTGAAGGCCATTTATCTTAATAAATTTGGATTTACATTGGTTCATTAGATTATTATTTTGTGTCTTTTTTCATTTTATTCTGACAAGATCGCCTATACTTGTTCTTAGTCGATTGCAACTTTTTATTACATTCATACACACCTTATACTTGATAGCGTGTCCTAGAATTACTGGGACCATACTTAAATCACACGAAAATGGCATAAGAAATTAGTGTTTAGTGAGATCATTTTGAGTGTTGCGTGATACATGAGTAGTGGTAAGAAATGAATGATTGAGAGACCATATTTGAGAGGTGTGAGTACAATGAAATAGTGAGGTTATTATCACTATTATCATTTTTTAATTTTCTTACTAATCTATGCAGATGGCTAATCATTGTATCGGATAAGGTGAGAACCTTATGGATACCTAGTTTGTGTTTGAGACTTTCATAAAAGAGTTGAAGATCACCATGACCCTAGAGAGCATTCATGATAGGTTGGAGGAGTGTATATAGGTATCTCAAGTACCTTCACAGGATAGAGATACTTCAATATCTAGACTTGTTGGGTGTAGGGACAACCAAGTGTTGAGGGGAGACAGACCCAAGGATAGACATGTATGTTTTATTAGGTTGATGAGATAGGAATGATATGTTCATGAGAATGGTTGTGAGTTAAATGATGATGATGAGTATGATTAGGATGAGTTGCCTAGAAGACATCACTAGAGAGTTGATATGGATGATGAGGTTCTGAAAGGAGTGAAGTTGCAAATATCTTTGTTTTAGTGGAATTTTGATTCTAATGCTTTAAGTGGAAAATGAGGGTTGAAGTAATATTTGATTGTCATCACAACTCAAAGAGCTAGAAAGTCAAGTTAGTTGTAGTGGAGTTCATGTACTATACTATTATATAGTGGGGTCAATTGTGCATCGGTAGGAAGAGAGCTATAGAGAGGCAATTTTTAAGCTAAGTTAAAGGTATATGAGGAAGTGATTCATAATGAGCTAAAACCACCGTAAGCTTTATCAGTATTTGTAGACATTGACATTGGATAATTAGAGTGGAAAAGACTATTACAAGGAACTCGAGATTTCAATAATGCAAGCAAATGTAGTGGTGGATAGAGAATCTACCATGGCACACTTTTTAAGTGAATTGTACCAAGATATTACTAATGCAGTGGAGTTATATCATTATGTAAAGCTTGAAGAAATAGTGTAAAAGGTGATCAAGGTGGAGAGAGAGTTAAAGAGGAAAATGTACATCCACATTTTTGCCTACCATTACTAGAAGGTCATTCTTTAAAAATTGACAAGGCATTGGCATTGAGCACTATGAAGGCTAGGATAATACCTAAGGTGGATGCATCTATGGTAATAGTTTTTTTTTCTTTTTTTTAATCCCTTTTAGTTCATTTGGTGTATGCAATAGGAATACACTTTGTTTAAATGTGAGGGTAGAGGTGATGTTAGCACACAATGTCCCAATAAGAGGATCATAGTGCTTATTGAAGGTGGAGAGGTTGTGGTTGGTGAAGAGCATGATAGTGGAGATGAGATGCTATTATTGGAGGAGGTTTCATCAGATGAGGGAGGTGGTGGAGTTAATTTTGAGATACCTTAAAATTTTGGGGCTATGCTAGCAATACATTTATAAGTATTATTGCAATATTGGTGAAGGATTTAATTAGTTAATTCTTGATTTTATTTCTTCATTTTCGTGTGAAGTAATATGGCAAAAGTTAAGGCATGCATGGAAACTAATAGGTGCGTTAATGTGCAAGACAAACCTTATTATAAGTTAGAGGTTTGAGAGAGACTTGTTACTAGGATCAAGGAGGGCTAAATTTAGAAAACCAAGACAGATTTCTAGGCTAGGAAAACCTAGAAATTTCGTGTGCATAAAGGGGAGAAAAGTTGAGTATGCATGGAAGGTAATATATGTATTATTAAGCTAGTTAAACCTTACCAAACTCTCGAGAATTGATGAGCAAGCCTTTCCGTGATTATTAGAGACCAAATAAGGAGGTTTAAAAATGATTTTGATCTAAGACTTTTGGAAAATTTGTATGAATTTCATGCAAAAGATATGAGAGGCCAAAAATACTATAATTAGCCTACTTGCACTTTAGTATATATATGCCACCTTAAACCCTAAGAGAAAATTTATTTTCCTCCTCCAAAAATCCCAGTAGCTGTCTAAAAGCTAGGAAGAAGAGAGAAGGATGAAATTTTATGCTAAACGCATATGACAAGGTGAGTCTTTGGACCAAATTCAGTAGAATTCATGCATGCGTGTACGAATTTTATTTTTCTCACTTAGGCCTTTGATGTATGAGATTTGTATAGACAATACACAAATTAGAATTAGGTTGTGATATTGGAACCATATTGGACTAGATATGTGTAGAAATTAGGACAAGAAATTACATATAAGAAAAGCATGTTGGTTTTGGTGACTTTTAGGTTTCTTGAACTAGAATGGGAAGGACCTTTCAAGATTGAATTTTTATGCTTGAAATATGATTTAGAGGCCTTAAGAACCCTTAGAACATATAAAAGTGGGAAGTTTAAGAGTTGGAGCCAAATGTGGGGACTATTGCTTAGCCCATTGTGGTCACGAGATGTAACTGCGGCACGAGACATAATGCTCCATGGCCCATTTTGGTTGTGCGAAAGTGGTCCTCACAAGCGTGCCTCTACCTCCCATTGTCATGAAGCCAAGAGCGGATGTAACCAGAATGTCCTGCGGGTTGTTGTACAATTGTGGAACTTGTTTTTATGGTCACGAGCACAAAACCTAACAAATGACTAGAATTAGATTTTAATGATTTTAATGTCAACTTTTATTATTGTTAACTCCAAAACATGTCGAATTAGCTAAAATAAGGTCTCATAGGTTATAGGGAATTGCAAATATGATATTCCAAATAAGGAACTCTTTTGATAAATGAATTTTATTATGGGACTAGTAGGAGTTAGCACAAAACTTATATGGAAGAGTTAACTTGTTATTCAAGATATAGGATTCAATCAATAAGCACGTAGGAATTGAATTTCTACTAAATTAGGAATTAAATCAGGAAATTGTTTTGATTGAATAGGGAATCAAGAATCCCAAACTTGTGAACTTCAGGACTAGTAAGTGAGAATTAGATAAGTGGTTATCTGTGAGGTTTCATAATTATTTTTTTTAAAAAATAAACTATTTTGCTTGGGAATTTGATATTTTTAGTGAAATTGATCTAGATTATTTTTTGAAATTTTTTATATTTTGTTAAAACACATTCTGAAATATTTCAGAAATATATTCTTATATGATTTACACAAATTGGTATGCTCTTGGTTCAAAATGCTCTACTTAAAAATATTTTAGATATGAATAAGTACTAACTTTTATATTGTATGTTACTTTGGACCTAAACTATGGGATATTAAAATGTGTGATATGATGGCCCTGGGGACCAAGTGGGATAGTGTAAGAACTAGTTCTACCCACTTGCTAGGTAACGGGTGAGATACGTGACCTTTTCAGTTGAAGTAAAAGATTGAGCTAAGTGACCTACTCAACTAGAGTTATAGGTTGAGATACATGACCCTATCAATCGAGTTTATGAATTGGGATAGATGCCAGGTTGCATGTGACTCTTTTTAGTCGAGGTAAAAGACCAAGGTCCTGATAAGTAAATATGGTACACAAACTACTTGAGTCCTTGGACATGATAATGAATAGTAAATAAAAAATGATTATGTGATACATTACATGTGAAATCTTATTTGGTTACTCTTTTGTAAACTTTTAAATAAATGTTAAAATTTGTGAATATTTTTACTATGCTTATATCCTAATAAAAAGGTAGGTAACTACTTATTAGGTGATTAATCGTTCATGTTTTTCGAAGACTCCTTCTGCAAGGAACCCCAAGGTGGAAGAGCAAACATGGGGACAGTAGAAGGCTGAGAAAGGAAGAATTTAGCTATAGTTTTGCTTAATGAATAAGACCATGGTATAATAGTACAGGTTTATTTATTTTCCATTGTAGTGTAATAGACCTTCATTTCACTTGCAATAAATGAACTTGATAGTTTAGTTGTTGTGATATACGGGCTTTGGTATCTAATAAGATGTTTGTCGTGTAGGTACTATCATGTTGGAACTTCGGATTGGGGGCATGATAAATTTGGTCATGATGAGTGCAATAAGGGCATAGGCAATGGAGAAGATATATGATGCATAGGGGGAGAATAATTTTATACTTAATGCTTAATTAATGGCAAGATGTGTAGTTTGATTATGGATGGAGAGATTAGCTCTACCTACGAAGGAACATTGTAGACCCTTGGCAGTTTGACAGGAAGGTTACATACTATGGGCTAACTAATTGACACTCCTTCACATTCCATGATTAGAAGATTATGATGGTTTATTGATCTCGAAGTAAGTATATGAGAATCAATCATATATATAGAAGTAGTTTAAGTTAGAGATTGAGAGAAAGAAAAAAGAAAAGAGGATTTGAGAGAAAAATAAAAGAAGAAAGAGGAGAGGGGAAAGGGAAAAAAAGTGCAAGTTAGTTTCTATGAGATTCATGATGCCCGTGATAAGTGATAAGAGGTCATTTGTACTTTTGTTGCATAAGGAATTATATTATGTAACAGACGTGTCACATCTTGCCTCCCCTCTGTCGTAGTGCCAGTGTTGTAAGAATACGTTGATGTGTTCTTAAAGAAGATTCTTAGTAGATTGCCATCAATTCAAGGGATAAAGCCTCAAATAGATTTTGTTTTTGGGACATCTATACTGAACAAACTAGAATATTGCATCAACTTTGAGGAAATGAGGGAGATCTAGAAGGAAGTAGGGGAGTTGATGAAAAAGGGGTTGAGTTTGGGAGAGTATGAGTCTATGCGCAATTCCAGTACAAATTCTATTAAAAAAAGATGGACAATAGCACAAGTGTGTTAATTGAAGGGTTGCTAATGCCATTATAGGATAATATTGTCATCCCTGGCCTTGCTTAGATGATTCATTTAATAATTACATGTTGCTACTTTATTTTCTAATATAGATCTTAAGAGTTGATATTACCAAATTTGAATTGTATGAATGGCTTGTAAAGCCACTTCAACTCACTAATACACTAAGCGCATTTATGAATTTGATAAATCATGTCTTGTTTGCATTTGTAGAAAATTTTTTTGTTGTTTATATTGATGACACATTAGTGTATAGTCAAACATTAGTTAAGCATGTTGAGCATAAATGTGGTGCCCTTGATGTCTTGCGGTGAGAGATGTTATATGCTAACATGAAGAAACATAATTTTTGTGCTGACCACTATATTTTCCTAGGCTTTTTTGAGTTCACATGGAATATAGGTAGACGAAAATAAGGTCAAGGTTATACAGGAATGGCCAGTTGCCATGTTTGTATTTGAGGTGAGGAGTTTCCATGGACTAGATGACTTTTATAGACATTTTGTTCAAAACTTCTGCACTATTATTGCACCCCTCATAGCCATAATCATGAAAAATAAGAAGTTTCAATGGGGCAAAGAATAGTAGCGTGCATTCAATCCTCTTAAGCATAAGCGTACACATCCTCATTTACTTTCTTTACTTGATTCTAACAAAACTTTTGATATAGGAGAATAAGCCTATTGCCTACTTTACTGAGAATTTGAATTGTGCTATTTTGAATTATTCCATGTATGACAAGAAATTATATTCCTTAGTTTGAGCATGGGAGACATGGAAGCATTACTTAAGGTTGAAAGAGTTCGTGATCCATACTGACCATATAGTTACAAAATCAATGTTTTCCAACTATTTCGCAGTTATATTAAAAATTCAATTATGCAATTATAATTTAGTTTGTTGTGAATTGGTTTATAATTAGTTTAAACAATTTAGGGTTTTTGTTTTAATTACTTTATAAATAATTTAAAAGTCTATTGATTTTCTAGTATAAAAATAATTTATTTTGCATAATTTGAAAATAACTATACAAGTAGTTTAGGGATATTGGGATTCTATCCATCTTCTATTACCATAAGATACATATTTTCAATAGAATTTTATTTTTACCTAATTAACCTTATTTGATATAATAAATATAGCCATTTAATTAAAGATATATATGTCCTTTCACAATTAGCAAAAATATGCACACTTATTTATATAGTATAGATTAAAGATACATACACGTCTTTTTACAATTGACAAAAACGTACATACTTTTTTTTTTTTTTTTAAAGTAGTATAGGTTTATAATCTAAAAGCCAACATTTAGCCTTGTATCTATATATATATATATATATATATATATAATGCAAAAACAATTAAATTAAGTACATAATTATTACTTTTATAATATTCATAAAATTTTCACATAAAAATTGTACACTGTTTTTGGCCTTCAAAAACTAAAACCAAAGGCATAATTTCTAATATTTTAGGAAAACTTCCAGATTCAAACTCTAGAACTTAGTCCTGTAGATGATGCACCTAGTGCAAATGTATTGGATGATAAGATTGTAATAAATGTCATAATCATAATACTTAATTAATTTTTTACTTTTTCAAGTCACAATTTTGAGTAACTAGTGTAAAATCCACTTGGTGCTTTTGTACCAAGTGTATTTTCGAATGGACCAATTTAGCCTTGTAGAGAAATTGAGCACAAATGACTGGAAACACCATAACCTCACATCATACAAAATGACAAATTATGATATAAATTTTATGAGAAGTTGACAATGAATGACCGAAAACACTAGAAACATAAGTAACTAGCTAGTATTACAAGTGATGTAGGAAATTAGAGTTGATAAACTGGGTGTCATCGTAAGAAAGGTACATTATTATTTCAATAAATCAAGGGAGATAATTGTTATACCGACCAATATAATAGTAGTTAGTGTTAGAAATTTTATACGACAAGATTTGATACCTAGCGTAAAAAGAAGGATTACAATAATACTATAATTTACAAATAACAAATTTACTAAATGAACTATTTACTCAAATTGAAAACAATACAAACAAGAACAAAATTACAACAAAATTTCTCACTTTCTTTGGGAGGATTTAAACTCTCTTGGATCTCAATCACAAATTCTTTCCGATCTCTCTTGGATGATCACCTAAACACAAATTCTGTCTAAAAATATCTCTTAAAGGATTACACTCAAACTTTTTCACTTCTAGACTTCTAGTCTAGGTTTTCTAGTCCTTTTCTCAGCCAATGTTCTTAAAATCGGACCGGTCATCGAACAAGATAACTAGTTGAGTTACTAGCCCATTGGTTTGACCAGTTCAACCATTTTAACAAAATTGGTTATCTTATATTATATACATACATATTAATAATAAATCATTTTACAAAATAATTTTTTATTAATATGCTAAATGATAAGTTTTAGATATAACATTAAAATTTAATAATTCAATAAAAATACAAATATTATAAAAATATAAAAGAAACTAAATTAAATTTTTATTCAAAAATATAAATGTTGAAAAATTTAGTTTGGTAAAAAAAAAAAACATAATTAATATGAGAAAATTTGAAAATAAGGTTTAATATTTAATATTTCAATAACTCAATTAGAATAATATATGGTTAAAAGATGATTAAATAAAACTAAAAATAAATCATAGTTAGTCAAAATTATACATAAAAATAACTTTTTATGTTGAAATTTTTTTATAAAACATAAAAATATTTTATTTATTCTTTATTTTAAATAGGGGGATTTTTAAAATTTTTATAAATAAGAAACACAAAACTGGTTTTTTGACCGAATTGACCAGTTTTTGATTGGTTTGCTATCGGTCAAATGATGGTCTGGTTTTGTGATGTACCCTGATTCCAATCAAACTGGTTTTTGACTAAGTTGACCAGTTCCTAATTGAACCAATTGAACTGATTGGTCCGATTTTGATTTAAAGACCTTACTCCAACTTAATTACAACACTTATACATGGCCTCTATTTATATTAATCTTTTATAGGAATGAACGGTTAAGACTACTGTAATCTGACAGTTGAGATTGATTGTCACCAACCTCAACCTTCCTCTTTAGCAACCCAATGAACATGGATTTATTTCTTAACCAAGTACATTCCACCCAACTATCTCTAAGTAAATAGACTTCTTTTAGCTATTTTGGAGTAAGTGCTTTATCTTCAATATTCTTTGACTTATCTTCTTCATCAATGAGCAAAATAAGTTCAACTGGATCAAACTTTACTCTGTTCAACCTTGGTGATGTTTTCATGCTTTCCTTAATTTTTTTATTTTAATTTGTGTAACATAATGGGCATTATTCTTGTTCTCCTTTACCACCACCAAATTTCCTTTAATGAGCTTCCAAACACTATTTGAGAAGTGACTTAAGTAATGAATTGAATAATAATAAGGCTTGGACTTCATCATCAAAATTGAGTTTCAAGATACTGCTATCATTTATTAATTATTGAAACTCATTTATACATTCAGCCATACTTGACCCTTCGGTTTGTTGGAGATGGGTGATTCTTTTGAGAATGAAGGCTTTGTTCAAATTAGTTTTCTTTCAGACATGATCTCAAACTTTCTCAAAGAACATTAGCATATGTTTCTTTGCATATATGGTTGAAAATGCTTTGGTCAGTCCATATTCAAATTAGAACCATTATCTTTCTATACATTTTCTCCCACTTAGCCTTAGGCTTACTTGCAAGTTTTACTTGATCATGTAATACATGATATCAAAGATCTCTAATTATTTGGCGATCCTCCATATGAGGCTTCCAAATTGCATAATTAAGGGGAATTAATTTAATCATAATGCCTACAATATCTTACATCTAAACTGACACACTAATGTATTAGAACCATGACTCTGATACCATTTTTTAGGAATATTATGTTACAAAATCTTGGTACATAGTGTAGATGGAAGGATTACAATAACACAATAATTTACAAATAAAAAATTTAGTTTGTCAAATATTTACTCAAACTTAATACAATACAGACAATGACAATGACTACAAAATTTCTCACTTTCTTTAAGAAGATTTAAACTCTCCTAAATCACAAGCACACAATCTCTCTTGGAGGGTTATCTAAACATAAATTCTCTCTAAGAATATCTCTTAGAGAATCACACTCAATCTTTCTCACTTCTAGACTTCTAGTATTAGCTTTCCTCTCTTTCTCTCAACTTAATTATGACACTTATTTATGACCCCTATTTATGCTAATCTTCTATAGGAATGAACAATTGAGATTACTTTAATCTAATAGCGGACATAGATTGTCATCAACCTCTACCTACCTCTTTACTAACTCCATGAATAACTTTTAAATGGGTTTGGATTTCTCTTGAATGGGCCACAACATAATTATTTCTCAAATGGATTGCAAACTAATAGTCGATAATTTTTCTTTAGGTTAGAGATTAGTGTATATATTTTGAATGGATTGAAATTTCTCCACACCCCATGATGTTCAATTCAATATTATTCATAGAATTCATATTGTTATACTATTCTAGATAAGTTTCCTTATGTCTTTCCTTGTGCTATAATAGTTGTTAATGTTTGGGCTTAAATTTGCCATGGTGGTTTGAGTTGTCTATCATCATGTGGTTTGACATAGATTTTTGTCTATGTTTTTTGGAATATTCATGTTGTTTCCCTATTGCAAATCAAATTTCAAGTATTTTATGATGGTTTGACTTAAATTTGACATGTTGGTTAGCCTTGTTACATCACATGCGGTTTTGGTTTAAATTGTTGTTACTTGGGCAACACTTAACATAACATTTATACTTGTTGAGAATGTTTCGAGTAGCATTCAACGGGGGTAGGACATCTAGAGGATGGGGTGTGCAATGAGGGCATAGGGGTATATCCACCCCACCACAATATCACACTAAAGGACAACACACTGGTGCACATCAACCAAATGCACCATCAACATTACAACAGCCCACAGAACATATGGAAGCATCTTTGTTAGCACCACCTACACAAACTTCCTCCATTTCAACCGGGGGGCGATGATAGTCCATTGGTGTTTGCCTCATTGTATGTGCCCATGCCATAGGAGTCACACTAGAGATGTAGAGGTCCAATCCACTTAACTCCTAGTTCATTTAAGTAAGTTGAAATAATTTCCAAAACATTAAGTTAACTCACTAAATGATTTAACTCTTACGTCAAATGTATGTGTAATTGTAATGTTGTTTATGTGTAGTGCCTCGATTGAGGTGACGGATGTCATTAGATACATTATAACTGATAATTACAATAGCTCCTTGATTCAGTACTTCGACATGCTAATGGAGGCGAGAAAATTTTGGTTTAGAAGATTTAAGGTATTTCTCTAAAAAACACACTATTACATTACCATTTTGAAGTATTACCACTTTGCCTCACTTTTCATTATGTCATATATTGTAAAAAATTTAGGATTCCATATAATGTGGCTTTGTACCATTCTTTTTAGGATTGTGGAGATGTGACTAATAAGTTACTTTACATATGTTGAAGAATTGTTTGTTGTTACTTTGAATCATTAAGTATGCACCATTGTGTAATAGCACCACCCCATTTGTCTTAGTATGCACCATTGTGCAATAGCACCACCCCATTTGTCTTACTTTCATGAAGTGTTACTATGTTCAATTTTGTTTTTTAGGAACAATTCACTTAGAATGAGGTTAACATGACAAAAATGGAGAAGAATTTCAATAAAAAGGCAAGTGAATTGTTGAGGAAGCATTTGCACCCGAAAAGGGCTTCAAACATTAGGGCTGATTGGATTCTTATAGACAAATGGAATGAGATGTTAACCTAGTGGATATAGGACATATATAAGGCAGTATATGAAAGAATCCAAGCTAACCATGTTACTGACTCTACCTCAACTTCAACAATCTATTAAGGCAAATCTATGTCGATGTTTAGCCCATGATGATCATTTGGTAAACTCCTGATCTATGTATTTTCATATTTTCGTTTTTTTACATTACATATATGTATGTTAATCTAGCATACTTCAAAATATAACCGGAGAAACTTTAGATAGACCACCCACTCACTTGGAGCTATATTCTAAGGTTTGAAAAAATGTAGTTGGAGAATGGACAAGTTCATGTGTGCAATCCTAGGGTGTAAGTTAAAGTTTGTACATAAATTACTATTTATTAATAACCTCTATTTGAGGCATCAAGATTTGGGACTAAGAGTTAATCTAGTTTTAGCAGCAGCAATCTCATCTTGTTTGCATTGGGGGTTTTCAAGAAGGAAAGGTTGTTAGGTATGGAATTTGAAACAAAATCTTTGAAAAATTCACATTTAGAATTTGCTTCCTCCTCATCATCCATGCAACTGAAAATAGACTTTTTAGATGAAAAGTTACATCAAAATGAAAGGGAGCTATTGGACATGAGATTTGAATTGTAAGACACAAGATCTAGATTAAAGCGCACGGAGGTTGTAGTAACTCAATTTATAAGGTTGGTTAACCTCAAGGGTGACTTCAACATAGGTTTAACCAGCACACCATGTTCTGGAAATGATGAGAATAGGTTGGACACCGATGACTGACTGACGTAGCTTAGTTACTCTCCCGTTGTAAACAATTAATTCTAACCAAATACATTTTATATGTATTTTTTAAACAAGCAATATGATTGGATTATAAATTAATTATTTGCATTAAATGTTTGTTACTTGGGTAAAAATGCATTCTCTTTCATGCTATGCAATTTTGATAATTTAAGAAATAAATTATTATAATTTAAAAAACAAATAAAATGGAAAAATGGTCTCGAAATTGTCTCAAAATTGTTCAAAAATTAACCCCAAAACGCTATTGTAACCAAAAGTTGCTCTAAAAAGCTATTTCAAATTCGTCCCAAAAAAATCATCCTAGAACCACACCAAATCGATTCTAATTAAGGCGTCCCCAAAAGCTGTACCCAATCCGTAAAATTCTTGTTGCGGTCTATTCACCAGTTTTTACCTTTGTTCGAGCAAAAAACCTTATCAGTTGAATTTGAACAGCTTTTTTATCTTTTTTATTTGCGACAATCTATTGTACTTGAAGGCCCTCCAAATTCCTGGAAAAGTATTCCTGTCTTACAAAAGCAAGCTGGAAGAACCAATCAGTTAGACAGGAATTCAAGGTACAACGGGTAACATTTCTACGCAAATTTCCATATAATTGCTTCCTGCAACACACACTAACATGTCGTATGCATATATCTGAATACACAGAAAAACAGCACTGTCGGCTAGCCAATCTGTACATACATAAAAAGCCATGAACAACAACTGGATGTACCAGTTGGCAGCAGATCACCTCAATATTTCGGCAGACCAAGCTAACGCTTCAACAGAGTTTCAATAGTCTAGTGTTGCTCACATATATGGATATCATCAATCATTGTGCATCTCATAGTGCTGTCTACACGTTCTTGCTGGCTGTGAGCTCTGGTGAAATTGCTCTTCGAGCTCGAACCCGGACAGGTAGCCCGTCATGGAATGTGGCCGTTAGCCCTGGTGAGAACCGCGGAGTGCTGCCCTCGGCTCGGGCTAATTCGACTCGAAATTGCCGCAGCAGTGAAATAGCAACAGTTTTGAGCTCCACAAGTGCCATTTCTTTCCCTAAACAGACCCTAATCCCAGCTTGAAAAACTGGGTACTTGAAAGGGTTCTGATCCAGAAAGAAAACTCCATCCCTGAGCCATCTTTGTGGCCTAAACTCCAAGCAATCCGATCCCCAAATCTCTTCCATTCTGCCCATGGCATAAGGGTGGTAAGTAACCCTAGTCCCCCTCTTCAAAGCACTCCCGTCTGGCAAAATATCATTCTTCAAGCAAAATTTCGAATCAAATTGGATTGGCGGATACAATCTCAAGCTCTCATGTACGGCGGCATGCAGATAATGAAGCCCTCGCATCTGCTCATAGCTTGAGAGTCCCTGGTTAGGATTAGGCCCCATTACTTCATCAGCCTCAAGCAGGATGGCAGCCTCAACTTCCGGGTGGCAAGCGACCAGCCAGAAAAAACTCGTGAGGGCAGAGGCCACCGTGTCGCGGCCAGCCAGCAGGAAACTAATGACTATGTCCCTGAGATAAGTATCATCGTCAGTACTACTCATGAATCTTGACAGAAGATCTTTATGATTGGAGAACCCGAATTTGCGCCTTTGTTTAATAATATCTTGGGCTAATATGTGGACGATATTGATTGCCTCCTGGAGGTTTTTCTCACTGCCTATATTCAGCAATCTTTTGATCTTCCAGACGATTGGGGAGGCAGTCATGGCTCTCTGGGCAGAAAGCTTGGAAGCTAAATCGAAGGAGACAGCGAATTCCGAGAAGGGCAGCGACAATTCCAAACACTTTGGATCTAACCCGAACGAAAATCTGCAAATGCTGTCGAATGAAAATCTTCGGAAAACTTCCTGAAAATCCAGTACTTCGTTTCTGACTGAAACTGATTCCATAAGGGGTAGCAAGCGGCGATGGATTTCTTCGTTCACGACTTCAAATGAGTAAGCCCGTATGGAGACCCGACCGAGTTCAAGACTGGCCATTTTTCTCTGAAATCTCCACAAATCTCCGTCAACGTTGAATATTCCTTGGCCCAAGAAGTCGCCCAAGATTGCGGAAAACGGCTTCCCTTTTGGAAAATTGTCGAACCTGGTTTTGAGCACGTATTCAACGTTGTCCGGATTGGCAGTGACTGTGTTGTTGAGAACGTGGATACGGATGGTGCGGGTGGGGGAATTCTTAAGCAGGTGAGTGTACCAATCACAAAGATTAGCGAACTTCATAGTCCAGCCAGAATCAATGTATGTTCGACAGATCTCACAGTTGCACCAAACCGTCGCTACTTTGGAACGGAGGATGAAAAAGATCAACAACAAACTTATCATTAGGGATAGGAACAAGACGAGTGGCCAAGTGCCTTGGAAAGATTGACCCCAAGACGATGCCATTTCCATGGACAAAAAAGAAACGATGAAACAAAAAATATATATATATTAGAGAATAAGGATGAAAGAGCTAGTGAAGAGTGACGACCAATGGGCGACCTAGCCGGGGAGATATATACGAAATCAAAAAGAGAGTGGGGAGAAAAAAATATCCAGTTTTGTTCCGTTTCCTGCTTCCGTAGTTGAAGGGTACATTTTGTGTTCACTCTTCACACCCGAAAGGAGAAAAAAGAAATGGAAATCTATATAATGAGGTCCACTAAGCAACTAATTAATCAATCAAGAAAAATGAATGTATAAGGAAAGGAGGAGAATACAAGCAATAATAAAACCTAATAATTTTCATAAGAATGATATATAAATGCCCCCTTGACAGACATATGATGATGGGATTACTATTTGACCATTAACTATGCTTTATTATATATTAATACACATTCACACACGCACGTCTTCCATAATAAATTCGCGCCTCATAAACAATGTTACACTGGCAGAAAAAAATGTTAAGATAGAAAGACGGACACTCGAGATGAGAGAGTAGTTTAGAGACACATCTTTGAGAATTACCTAATGGAAGTTTTAGTTGGCTACATTCATTTACTTCTTCTTTCTATTGTACCCACTATGTTTAGAAACTAGGCTAAACTCCTTGAGATACAGATGTGGCTATTGGTGGGACACATCATATGCATATTCGTCAAGACTGTCTTTTTAATGCTTTTCTGACAACATATGAATGGGCCATATACATATTTTAATGCCTACGATCTGTCAGTTCTTAACCGAAAGCGTTGCCGTTAATATTGTTGATGATTGATAGGGTTTAAGAGGTGTGTAAAAGCCCATTATTCTGTAAGCACTAAGCAAGCAGTAAACTTGATTATTGTGTGACTCGCGAGTTTCTTTCAGAAAAAGCATACTGGAAGGGAAAGAATTCATATGAAATTATAATTAGTTGGAATCCGCACTTCACATTATCCAGTGACTGTTACTAAAAATAGAAGATAGTGCATCTTAAAAGTGTTAATTTGCTTTAATAATGAGAAGCTGTTTGCGGAACAGCTGCAGAGTAAAATCAAAACGGGCGGCTGCCTGTCAATGATTTCAGGGAGACGGCGTTTGGAATGGACATGCATGAGTAAGTTGCAGATAATTATTACATGTGATGCTCTTGCCATAGACATTTAAATTATATATATATATATATATATATATGTATGTATGTATGTATATACACACACATCCGTAGTTAACGGCTTAAGGATTTCAGTGGTAAGGACCGACAAAAATTTTGACCCCTTTAGCAGTCAAAATTGGCCAACTTTATTAGATCGAAGACAAAAAATAAACTGACAGAATCGTTGGCTTATAAGTAAAATTTAAACAATAGCAGGATCATTGCACTATAAATTTAGAAAACACTCGACAAATTTTTAATTTTGCATACCATAATGAACCACCGAATAAAAGCGTTTAGAAAAATTAAGTTTGAGTTGGTCCAAAACATAAGAAGAGTAAGCAATATATAATTGATATTAACCACGAACTTAATGCGTCAAAATTTTGGGTTAATTTGCGATATCAGATTTATAAATATACTTGTTTACTTAGACTAATTAACTTTAAATGATTCTAGTCGGTGACGGGGAGCAAGTTTAAATTTGAAAGAAAAATCAAGCATGAGTTATCCTACATCAAAAAAAATATAAAAAAATGTAAGTAAACTATTGCTCACTTGAAATATGAAAGAAAACCAAATATAATTATTACTCATCAAAAAATATGAGAAAATGAGCAAGACGTCGCTTGAGAGAGTGAGTAGGATCATGCCTGTATGTTGCTCACTCAAAGTTTTAATATTTTGGGTTAAGATGTATTTTCAAACTCATTAATATAGTTGGTTTCCAAATATACTCTTTAATATACTTTTTCATTTGACTCATGTATGATGCCTACCTAGCGTGGACAAAATTCTTGAATGACGCAATCAAAAATTTCTTGAATTAAGACGGCCATTTGGAATAGGCTTGGCTAGCACTCCATCCTAGCTGACTCTGTTTCAAAGCCATTGGGATGGGATGGAGATAACCGTCCCAAATTTGGGACAACTTTGAGATGGTTAAATTGGCACGAGTTTGGGATGACTCTATTTGGCACGTTGTGGGATAGACATTTAAGGCGAGTTATGTTGGGACGGATTTGAGATAGTTAGGAATTGTGAAGGATTTGGGACGGTTAGGTTGGGGATGGCTTCGGAAAGGTTATATTAAGATGGCTTTTGGAATGGTCTAGATTGAGATAACTTTGGCACAGTTACTTTGAGACGATTTTTACACGGTGGTTTTGGGACAGTTTTGAGATGGGTTTCTCTCAATCACAGTTTTGAGATAGAAATTCATTAGACCAATTTAGGATAGCATTTAAATGGCTTTGGGATGGATTTTTCAAAAAAATTTTTAAATTTAGATTTTGCTTTGCAAATTTGGTGCCCTATTGGAATTCACATGTCCTTATGTTGTTAGTATGTCTTATTTTACACCCCATTTTATACAAATGATACCAACAATTCAAAACATTAATACATACATCAAATTGTATGAAAAATTTCAATATCCAAAGTGTTTACAAAATGAGTTTTAAATTAAAATAGAATATAGCATGCACGAGAGTAAGATGTTAAGCCACAAAGCCCATGAAGACATAAACCTAACTATCTCCCCTAAGCCTATCAATGTCCTTGTCATCAACCTTGGCTTCATCCTCATCCAACGTGTCGATGCCCTACTTTTTGGCAATAAGTAGCATGAATTTACATAGTTTCGTCTATGTTTGAGCGAGCTCTTGTTGTGTATGCTCAAGTCTCTCTTGCATCACTCTCAATCCGAGGTTGGGTGAGGAAGTAGAGCTATTGTATCTTTGGGACAGTTGTTTGTACGACATGGTCTTTGATCTCATCCCTAGTGATTAGTCATTTATGAAGCCATTGAGGGCATTGAGGACAATCTTGTTGCTATTGTTGGAGTTAGATGCAGTTCCACTCTCCAACTCCAACCCCTCTTGGCCTTGAGTGTTGTAGTCTTGTGTAAGCTTTTTCATCGTCTCTTATAAAAATTTTCAAGAAGTAATGTGATGTAGCATTAAATAAAGCTATATTTTATATGTGAAGAAATAATTACATGGTGAGATGTCCTTACCTCCTGTGACTGTGCACGTGGGCCTACCCACTCGCTAGCAACATTCATCCACACCTTTGAGTACAACTTGAGAGGAGTTGGTGGCCATTCCAATGTTGCTTCCTACATTGCACAATGCCATGAACAAATCAAACATGGTTCATATAACACGATGAGTATAGAACAGATTCACACTTTTGTAGGTTAACCTAAAACATGGAACATGAAATTTTTGACAAGAAGTGCATATGACTCATTATTTGCTTGTTGTGGGCTTTCTCTAAAATGGACCCCCCAGTATATGGCGGATGCAGTCGCTTTGTTAGCACCTTAGTTGGCCCTAGTCTTATTGCACATGGAATGGAATCTTTTTTAGGCTACCTGGTCAACATCTACTCCCATTTATCTTGTGTGATCTAGTCAAACTTCGCATTTGTAGCTCACACTTGGTGTAGATGTTTTCTAATTATTTATGTTGACTTTTTCATAAATGCCCACTGCATGGTGGTGTTATCAGCCAAGTCCCATGAAAACTCATTCTGTCAAGATGCGAAACAAATGCATGGACGTTAGTAATTAAAACTTGAATTCAAACATGCTTGTTTGTGTGACTCGGCATGAACACATAACAATATACCTTGCTTTGTCTCTAATGGCACCTCGGTATAGCATATCTATGGACCATTGTGTTGTCCAATAATGATGGACTTTATGGAATCAGTTACTTCCTTCCATGCACTGTTCAACATATAAGAATTTAAGTGTGCCAATAGTCTGCTAACAATTAAGGATTTGGGCCTAGCTACCTGCCATTGGCTTTTTGATCCCACATTTGCTTCTAAAGTAGCTGATACCATCAGTTCATCCTTATAGCCTAAAGATGATGATGTTGGTTGGACTGTTAGATTAATGTGGATGGATGATCACATTGTGTTTAGGTTGGGAGTTGCATTTCATCATCATCCTCAGTGATGCCCAACATAAATCTTGGAGTGATGCCTCGTAGGGGGTCTATGTCACGTGAGAGACCCCGACCACGCTAAGAATGTTCCTTAGAGTATGCTTCTCAAGTCATCCTTGAAAATATTAGTCAAAATAAACCACATGTTAGCATGCCAAAATATAACAATTCAAACTCACGTTATCTAAAAGCACATGGTTTACCAAGTTTGACACATGACGTAGTGAAAGATATTCAAATCGAAGTGTAATGGTCGTGCATATCGATAGAATTCAATGAAACCAAAATAATAACATACATATTGCCTGCACTTGGCTACTCTAATATTGGCGTTCAATTTTTTTGTACATGGCCTATCAGCTCAACACTGTCATATTCCTTCCAAACATTTGAGACAATAAACATTATGCTAGTACTTAGGTATATTGGTAGAGATTAAGTCGTGCAAATAAACATTATGTACGGACATAAGGGCACCAACCAATTCTCATCATTGTTTCATTGAATTGCAGAGTGACATTATTTTTAACTCATATTTGCATGCCTAAGACACATATAATGAAATAACTTAAGTGACAAGGGAATTTAGCTCTAGCATGTGAGGATATTGTCATGATGTGAATAAAAAGACCAAAATTGGGTGAGGAATTACACAAGCAACACGATATGTCACTAAATTTGCACTAAACACGTATACCCTAGTAACAGTTGATAGTAGGTAATCTATCATACTATTTTTGTCACCATCTACAACAAATCATATCAAAGCTCCTACACAACATAAGATTATTTGTTCCAAAAAAACGTTGTTTAGCATCCAACAATTATGTTTATAAAGCTCCCCAACATGTACATAAAAATAATGCCATAACTTAATATCCCTTACCTTGGATACCTGGGACAGAGAAAGAGTATTAGGGTTGGCGAGTGTTGTTAGCAACAACTGGAGGGCTAGAGGGATGAAATCTACCAGACTTCGGGATTGAAGAGATGCGATGAGAGAATGAACAGGGAAATTTGTGAGGGCGTGTGAAATCCGCTGGACTACGCGATTGAAGAGATTCCACAAGAGAATGAAGAGGGAAATTTGTGAGGGAGTGTGAATGAGGAAAGGGGGTAGGGCTTTTAAATTTTATACTAGATTGGGACAGATTTGGCATGTAAATTAGTGTAAAGCTGTCCTAAAATTTTGAAAATGTTATAGGCATTATATGTTTTTTTTTGATGTTGAGGGAGTATATGTGATGAAATACCTATCAAATTGCCTCGTGTGCTGGGCTTGCACATGGGATGTTTGCAAAAATGCCACAATTGGCTGACTTAGCCCACCTTATGCCACTTAGTGTCCATTTACTTTGTCTTACCCCTTATTTGTTATATGTTGTCAACTTTACCATTGTTGGTGACTGCTAAAGTTGTATATATGCCATTAAATTAGACAACTTTCTAGATATCTGAAGAGAAGATGTAAAATGAAGACAATATTGAAGTAAATAGGTCAAGATGGTTAAGTCAACTGGGTACATAAATAAAGAATTTCACAACTTCTTAGCATTGAAACTTTCTAGTTTCTCATTTTTCTATCCTCACTTGTCTAACTCCCTATTTGGTTATTTTACAATTATGTCCAACTGTGTGTCTTGCAAGAGATTTTCATGAGTGTAAACCTTTGAATAGACCAAGTTGAGGCATGCGAAACCCCTTGCTCTTTGTCTTATAAGTTGAATTTATGCTATGCTTGTATGCAAAAAATTTTTTCATCAAGCCTTAATGGTCCCAATTAAGCAATATAAAAGTGCAATGCTCATTTATTCAGTCTTGTACTTATCCACATTACAATTTGAATAATTGTTTTACGTTCTTGTCCTGTGACATGGTGTTGATATGAACATGTACAATGGTATTGGACATGATTCTATTGCCACTAACTTATACTTTGCTTAACGCTAAATTTATTTTGCTACTCCCCTAGACTCCATTAGATGTCTCCTTGCTATTGTTGCACTTTTGTAGGTGAAATGGCTCTTAGAACAAAGAGAGCAGAACCTTCATATGACAAAGATAGGCATGTGTCTCTGGAGATTGCCAACCGTGTTGAGGAGATTATCAAGCATTGTGCACTTGTATTTGAGTAAGCTTTAGTTGATATGGGGAATGGACGGACATTATCCCTAACTTTAGCATGACTTAAATGGAATAACTTCATGATGGTACCCTCCATGGACTCAGTGATGTTACTAGTATGAGAGTTCCACACAAATTTGGTCGAGCAATGACATGATAAAGTATATGGTTGTGGCATATGTGTCCATATCAATCCCTTAGCCATTAATGAACATTTTGAGATGTGTGATGAGCCACAAAATCCTTGATTTTAGGAACTAATGAGTAATTATTGTGGGTTGGAGGTCGTGGCACACTAGGTATGCACCGATGAACAGAAGTGAAATGTCTCCATTGTCACCCAATTTATCAACTCATTTAATATAACCAAGTTGGATGCCGTTAGCAAGATATGTTAGTACTACATTACTACTAAGATTCACCTAATCAACCACTATGCAAGAATCACAAGGGAACATGTCATATTAATGTATTATATTCTAGAGGAGTTTTTCAATGCGAGGGTAAATTATTAATGAGGGCATGTAGTGTTGTGCTTAAAACTTGCGAGAAACACTCTAGCACCCTCATCTTATCACCAAACTATGCTTTGCAGTCGGGGTATGGTATCAGAGCATTGAGGACCATTGAGCCACATAGATTGCCATTTATTTTGTCTTTCCACCTCCACTCTCGATCCCAATTAGACAAAGTCATGATGCAATAGACTTACAAGCTTACCTGCATCTTCTGTGAGAATAGAAGATGCAGCGTTGTTGCTTGACTAAATGGCTTGGATGGAGCGACAACAGGCACATGTGTCTAACCAGTTATATCAGTTCATAACTGTGTATGCTAGATAGATTGATGCTTCATTTAGCCCTAATGTTTCAACCTCTAGGAGTTAGTTTGCTTCCATTTACACTTGGATGCCCACTCATTTTCTCAAAGATGATCTATTAGCACCTGCAGACTAACCACTTCACGGTGAACCAATGTAGGAATAGGTAGATGACGACGGGTAGTAGATAAGTGTAAGTTTACGATGTAGATTGGGAACGGGGGTAGACAGTAGATAAGTGGCTTGTGAACTCTTTTGTTCTTGTTAAAATGCATTTATGATATTCATAATTTAATGAAATCTGGCATTGCTTTGGCTTATCATTGGAAGGTGTATTTAATATATAACACGCATCAATACCTTACTAAACATTATAATTATACTGTGCACACACTTTTACACAACCCATAGAAAATGTACATCACTTAACCTATTAGTCTTGCACATAAACCTCCCCTAATCTATTAGAAGCTATATGGAATTTATGTGATCACTGTATGCTTCCTCATCGTTACTATCCACTAGGGACTCCCATCCACTTAAGTTGGGATTTGAAGGGTCACTACCTATGTCATCTTTCGGGTTAATGTCAAAATCTATGCCACTGGGATCCTGTAGTAAATGCACGTTACACATATTTCCCCATAGAGGAGCAATCAACTCCTCATTCGGTTGGTATGGAACATCCTGCCAACATTTCTCCTCTATTGCTCTGGATTTAGTTTTATATACAACCATCAAATCATTTCTGTTCCTCTATATTATTAGGATATCAATAAAATAACCATTCTCCACCTGTTAGGCTAATGGTTGATCTCAACTAATTTACACTGCAAATGCATCTTCTACCTTTTCATAGGATTCATGCACTAACATTTGAACAACATGATATGCATGTCTGGTAATGATATGTAATCAATTCAGATTATTTCTTCAATGACACTGTAGAAATCATACTCAAAGTTGCCATAGGTTGCCCTGTGAACACACTCCAAATTTTGGGTCGATTTACCATTACTGCGACTAATAGTGTGGAATTTGAAGCCGTTTACAAAGTATCCACTAAATGTAGTAGCACAATTGCTTGGGCCTTTAGTCAAGCTATGTAGCATTAGGTCTAAAATGTTGTGAATGAGCTTTGCCACCTAATCAAAATGTGCATAGGTTATCGAGGAGATATACATAAAAGAAAAAAAAACATATTGCTATAATTGACCATCAACTCACATAGTCCTTGAACTGTGGTAAAAACTGATGTGCGACAACTGCATCCACATCTACACCACCTTCATCGTGCTGTTTGACAAACATCCTAATGCACAAGAATGAAGTTTGTGAATCAAAAGCTGCCTTGGTAATAAACTAATAACCATGAATTAAATGCTTGATATGTGACTTCACATGCCATACCGGCATAGAAGTTCTACCTCGGGGCAGTTTAATACCACATATGTTTGTGGTGCATGACTTTCCTTGCAGGTAAGGAACCTCGTTTAAGGTTCATGAAATGGTTATCGAGGATGGTTAAATATTGAGAATGAACACCAATGGTACCCCCAACGTCATTTCTAGATGACCTCATCTACCTCAATGGAACATTGGCATTGAAATGGTAAGATGCGAACGTGCTTATCTCCTCCACTATATATGTTTCAACAATTGATGCCTCCATATTGGCCTTATTCTTCACCTTTCTTTTTAAATTACACAGAAACCTATATGAATTTCCATCTCATAGGAGCAATGTATGTCTTAAATGAGATAAGACAAATATGGAAATATGAACATATTTTTTAAAAAGATACATCCGTCTATATTGTACTGGCGTCTTACTCTCACCTCAAATGGGAGATACACCATTAAATGCTCAATGAAATAAAAAAACAAAAGCAGAAGTATCTTTTCTAGATTGCACAATATCAGTAGTACCTTCTCCTCCATTTTATGTAGAATGTCACAGTATAGCACATGCATACAAAGCTATTGAATAGCAATTTAACCTCAACCAACACCTTCTAGACAAAATCGGGGAGTAAGTCTTTCAAGGCTACTGGTAAAAGTCTCTCCATAAAAATATGACAATGATGTAACTTCATGCTATGTAGTTTATACTCATTCATGCCAACACACTGGCTTATGTTGGAAGTATAACCATCAAGACACCAAGACACCTTAGCTACTTGAGCCATTCCCATGGCATCTTTCTTTGAGCTCAAGTAAGAGTGTAAGCTGCCTTTTGCTTAGGACCACTACTGTCCAACGACACTACAATCTCTGGATGTTCATAGATAATGTCTAGATCTTTCATTGCATTAATGTTGTCCTTGGATTTTTCTTTCACATCCATAATCATGTTAGTGATGTTTTTAAACACATTATTCTTGATGTGCATTACATCTAGATTTGGTTGTATCAAGTTATACTTCCAGTATGGCAGGTCCCATAATACACTTCTCTTTGTCCATTTGTGATTGACTCTAAAATTGAATGTTTGACTTTGTGGGTCATCCACTACCCATAGGATGCGTGTTGAACACACTCCTAAATTTTCTCACTAATTTCTTTAGGAAGCATGACATTCTTCTCGATCCTTCCTTTTGTAAAATTCTTCCTATTCCTCGATTATGGGTGACTAGCTAGAAGGAACTGTTGATGACAATTAAAGTAATAGACCTTTCTACCATGTCGCAAGTAAGAAACTCTACTTAAATATAGTCATATCAAACAACCCATGAATCCTACACAACTTCACTCGAATTGCATTTAATATGTAGGCAAATCATTGATTGTCTAAATTAGAGTTAATCGCATACTGAATAACATTTCTAATGTGCATCATATGTTACTACAACTACCGTCAATAGCTGTATTCACTTAACGACGAGTGGTTGGGGATAAACATCTATAAGCCTCTTTGGATTTGAAAGGGCCAAAACAACCAATGTAAGAAACATATATGGATACTTCATGAACATTCCTAAAGGTAGGTTATAAGACATCAACACAATAGGCCAGCATAAGCATGTCTTTCCATAGGATCCATGTGAGGCAAATCCATTTGCATATATCCCATGATGCATGTTTCGTACATCAACTGTAAAGTTTGGATATGTTCTATTGAAGTGACGCCATGCCTTGGCATTGAATGGATGGCACATGCAACTGTCCTCTATCATATGACTCATATGCCATGTCGTATGCTTAGCTATCATAGTAGATGCATATAATCTTTGAAGCCTTGAGATTAGTAGCAAGTAGAACAAACGTGTTTGAGCACCCTTTTACCATGTTGGGAAGGATTCCTCTCACTTTGTATCTAGTCTCTCTACAAAATTTGCACTATTCTATTTCGTCATCCTTTTAGTACAACAAGCAACCTAACATACAACAGTCAATTTGCACAACTAGAAGGCCAAGGTCTCTAATCAACCTTTTTGTGATATAGATATTACTAAGCATCTGATGATCAAATGGAATCATCTCACTGGTTGGCTTGCAAATATTGTCATAACAGCTCTAGGGCACATTGTGGTTAGCCTTAAGGTTTACCAATCGTGCGATAGTAGATAATTAGGAGAATTTTTCACTGCCACTATATAAAGTATCATAAAATCCACATGTTGATCACTTCATGTCTGACTCCCGAATAGCTGAACCCCCACCTGATGGGGTAGTCCTAAAGTTTGTACCACAGACATGATCATCCCATAGTAAGAAAGGGCCAACCATACCAAATGTATAGCTTGAGCAATGCTTGGATGCATCGTATGCCATACAGTACTCCCAACTCAAATTCTGTGTCATTGCATTACATTCTAATGTTGAAGTGGTTGATATGCTACTCACTTCACATCCTCTACTCTCATAATACTGGGATTTTCCATAACTAATCTAGTTATAATAGTTCTAAATAAAGCGTTTCCCAAATAAGTGGACTTTAACCTCATTCAATTCCAAAAATTTAGTTTTCTTGTAATAAGGGCACATACATCTAATTTTATTTCCTTCCCCGCATGCATGATGCTGCATGGCCCAATCAACAAATTCAAATACCTTATTCTCCAACTCTAGTGTCAAATCCCTATGCCATGACAAGTTTTTATTGTACAGTCATGATTTAATATTGTGCAACATATCACCTGTAAAACAACAAAATGAAATTCACTTGCACTCCCACTTTGAAAACCCATTTATAAATGAATGAATGCTTAATACCCCTATTAGGCATATAAGCGCACATGATGTGCAAAGAATTTGATATGTAAAAAAAAATATGAACACTATGGAACATATATAAAAATTGGACAATCTAATTATAAATAGTAATTACTGCAACATAAAAATTAGAATCACATTGGTACGAAAAATACACAACCTAAAGAGCCACGTTCAATCTTATCTTTTAGGTTCTTTGCTATAAATGACTAGGCATGCACACATAAAAAAAATAAAAAATAGGAATATAGTTGTTTTGAAAATAGGAAAGAGGAAAAATCCTTTAAGATATCTATGTATATATAGCTCAAAAAGAAACGCACATTCAAGATAGTATATTATATATATATATATGTATATATATATATATATATTTATACGCACACACCATGCCATGAAATCGAAAATCCATTTATTCACCTATTTCTATAGCCTTGGGAAGGGTTAGATTTGGGAAGGGACAGTGCATGCATAGCTTACTGAATGTTAGGGATTATCTGCATAGATTTTGAAATCAGTGACAACTTTGGAATGGAAAACATAAGCTATTCTTAAAAGTAGGACGACTCTGAGATGGTGTACCAAAATAGGAAAAAATTGATTTGGGATGGCTTTTGCCCAGACTTAGAATGGTACAAAAGGAACCGTCACAAGCCCACGCCCATTTTTCCATGGCCACATAACCATCCTAGAATTGTGAATGGCTTTGGCCGATAACCCTCCAAAAGAAAGGCTTCATCCCAGATCCAACTTGAACTTTAGGACGATATACTGAAACAGGAAAAAAAATTGAGTTGGGATAGATTTTTGCCAATTCTAGATTTTGGGATGGGTTTGTCTATATAATTTTTCTCACATATTTTGAAACAGCTTTAGTGTGGCTTTACCACTGTCCAACTGTCTCGAATTTGCAGTCCTAATCTGAATGGTTTTTGATAATGTAATAATAAAAGAAATAGTACAAGATTAAATACTTTGGATCAAATGTAATATGTGGATTCAATTCTTTAATTTAAAATTTCTGATTCTTCCTTTAGGTTGTGCATTTCAGAGGCTTTGATAATTTTTTGGAATTCTTAAAGTTGATTTAGCCTCCAAGAACTATTAAGTTGTGGAGTTTGAGCCGCACACACAGATCAAATACTAAATTTGAGGAAGTACCACGATAAACACCTTGAATTTTGTTAAAAACACCGTTGACCTTCCTTCTGTGACAAAATTAGGGATTTGGAACAACATTGAAGAGAAACCGGATTTTGATCTCCCTTGAAACTTTCTTGGTCTTCAAATAATGTCTATTTGCCAACTTAGCACCACTATTGCAAATCAAATGCCAAGATTTGAAAGATCTCCATGAAGAGTGTTCTGAATTTAGAGACAAACACCATTGATCATCCTTAATTTGTGGAAGGACTTTGGACTCCTTCACTTGAATGCCTTTTTTGCTTGTCTTTAAGTTGTGTCTTTTAGTTGTTTTTTCAATTGTGTGCTTTGAATTATGAGAAGACCACCTTTATAGTGGTGGAAGAGTCAACACTGTCATATTCGTCCAACGACGTAATGCAATTTGATTGACTAAGAATATTTAACTTGATATTACTTTTTTTTAACTATTATATTTAATTTGATGTGGTTTGACATTTCAAAAGTCAAAATTTGTTTTCCATAATTTGGTAAGATTTAATTTGATTGCCAGATTGACAAGACTTAACACTTAACACAATTTGATTAATCAGTATTATTTATATTAAAATTTCAATTATTTATTGTGGAAATTATATTTAATTTAATTTTCAATTCATTTAATTGATATTTAATAAAACTAAAATCACAAGATATGATTTAATTGGGCAAAAAATTTACATGGTTGCACTTGGTATTATTTTTTTCGATCCAATTGAATTTTTCATGTTTGGCGTCGAATCAAACTTAGTGTTTGGACTCTTTCACTTCCAATTGAAGCCTTAAATATACATTTTAAGATGTTATATAGTTAAGCCTTAAACCTTGAACCCTTAGACAAATCAACCCAAAACCTCATGATTTTGTGAACAGCACACTCTGACGTTGGAATATTCGTTGATTTGTTGACAGAATTGATCAATTAAATATCAATACCTAATGAGTACTCTTGTAACCACTAATTGTGGAAAAGATGGGTATTAAAATATTAAGACCAAGAGTTTTTTCCGGGTTTTTTATTTTTTTATTCTATTTTTTTATAATTTAACAAATTACCCCATTTATGGGGAATTTGTGAAATTAACCAATCTCGCCGTTCCAAACGGTGGGATGACATCAGATGCCTTCATCTCGCTATTTGGAACGGTGAGATACACTTTTTTTCAAAAAAATAAATAATGTTTCGTATTTCTCTCCATGTAATGGGGGGAAATACGGATGACGTCACCTTGTCGTTTTGGACAGCGAGATGACGTCATAATATGTTATAATAAATTAATATAAATATAAATTATTATATTTTTTTTGAAATAAGAAAATTTATTTAAATAAAAGAATTTTATTTGAATAAATTGAGTTTTAAATTATAATCTTGTATAATACTTTTTGAGTGTTTTATGTTTAGACATTCACATTGCAATAATAATTTATTGAAATTTGAAATTATAATGATTTCATTTAAAAGGAAAAATTTATTTACATAATAGCTTAAAAGATGTGTATCATAACTTTTAAATGAAATTATATGATGTAATTATAATAAAATCAATATAAATGCAATAAAATTGAAAATTTTGAATACATATAAGAGATAATATTAAATACTATACGTCATCCTCATCCTCATCCCTCAAATGACTATTGGTGCCAAAGTGTGTTAGTCGTCTGGCACAATATCTTATCCGTAGTACTGGATCTCTTTGAGGATGGTGTAAAGTATAAGGCTGTTGAGCTTCCACACTTATAGAGTCCTACTAGAGTGGCACTAAGGATCCATGGTATTGCCAAGGCTACTCCTGTGAAGTGTACGTATGAAAGGGGGTGTAAGGAGACTCTGAAAATACTGTGTATGGAGAATCGGCCTGTGGCGTATATGGAGAGTGGATGCTCTGATGTAGTGGTTGAGGTACATATACATATGCCAAATCTACAGTGTTAGGACTTGGTATCTCATGCTGATATGATATGCCGGGAATTGATACATCGTGGTGATAGGGAGTGCTATGTTCTGGAGTGGGATGTGTAGAGGTAATGTCATCCATCTGGTAGTATGGTGGAAAATCTCGCTGGACTCGCTATTGTGATAATTGCTCGACACTATCGACAATCTGTTGATTATATCCACTAGAATGCAGTTGTTGCATCTGCTGTGCTTGCAATCAACCATTTGCATATTGCTGAATAATATACACAGAGACATTCACACACACACATATGTATATATGCAAATATAAAAGCGTACTAGGTCGGGAAATAAGTTACGTGGCTAAGCTGATATCCAGTATGTACAAATACATGCCCAAGAGTGATAAATCAGTGTGTAACTCGATAGTACCACTCGAAATAGTCTCGTGACACCCATGTATTTGGGAAGATGGGGCCCCTTATGATATGATCGTCGCTAGCCCATTCTCGAATATATGTAGCATGGTGATGAGCCCAATTAGTTCCTGGATGCCTGTGCCTGTGCTCGTTATGTAGTGCATCCTGAGCCCGTGGTGGATCATTAGGAATGCCTTGTGGCATTCTGAATTGCCTCAATACCCGATCAATACAGTGTATCTCAAAAATCTCATAGCAGATGAGTGGACTACAGAACGTCCACAGTTGTCGACCATAATTGTTGGGTAGCATCTCATACGCATCGTTAGGGTAAGGCCGCCACTAAAATTGAAATGAAACATGTAATGTTATATGGAACTGGTTGTATACAAGATGCAATATACATGGTCTAGAGTTTGGTATCCATATTGAATATGACAAAAGTTACTCGTACCTGAGATTGTGCCTCTCCGTCTAATGTATCACGTATCATGCGGATAGAGTGAGATGCATTTGACGTGTTACTCCTCCTTGACTTGGTCCAGCTATATACATGTGAAAATCATCAAGAAAACTAAATATAACAGTTGCACAATAGCATAACAAGACATGTAATTTTATGAGACATACCATATTCCGAAGGGTGCAGCTGGTAATTGCACGTCCCCAAGTACAGTGAGTGGGCCAGTGTAAAGGTCACGATCTCGGGTCTGTGGGCCCAATCCCGGGATCCTAATCCAGGTCTATATCTGTAAAAGTTCTAGTGGACCAGCAATCGTCTGCCTACCTCGCATACACGCGAAGCACAACTCTCGATATAAATATGCCAATGCCGCACTCCCCTAACTATATGATTGAGTCCTACTCACATCCTCTAACATGCGAAGGTATAATAGTTTCACTCAATCTCCAGATGAATCAGGAAAAATTCTGTATCCCAATAACAATAACACGTAACAGCGAGTGTATCGAGCCACGTCATCCTCTGTACTATCAACAGTTAGGTTCTGATGTCGAACCTCCCGAAGTAAGATTAAGAGGGGTATGGAAGCACCACTGAATACATCTGTAGAAGGTGCAAACCCCAAATACTCCAAACAATACTCTTGCCAAACACTTTTAGCCCAACACTCATCAATACCTGTAATTGGGGCACCCACCACTGGGAGCTGCCATATCAACGCTACATCTTCCAATGTAATGATAGCCTCACCAATCACAAGATGAAAAGTGTGAGTCTCACGACACCACCTCTCAACTATTGCTGTAATCAGGTGTCAATCAAGTGTTACATGTCCACACCCATACATTCTATAGAAACCTAGTCGATGCAGCAATAACGACCCGATCATCAAATCAGGAATCCTGCCTAGTGCCCTGGTCTGGTGCCGTGGTCGAAGCGTAGTGTCTATGTCTCCTAACCACACAGCCTCCGACCTATGGTTATGCTGTAGGTATAGTAAACTTGGATCAAATAGGCTCGGATTAGCTCTCATAGCCATGGTGAAAAAGTCCTGAATAACAAATTGTCAATTAATTAAACACAAAATTAACAACAATATGTACATAAACATGAAAAATAACATTTACACGCATACAAAATATGTAATCACAAAACTTGAAAAATAACATTCCCACATAATATTTAAATGTATACAAAAATAACTACATAGGTACGGAGACTACTTCCGTGTTTAACTGCTAAAAATACAAAATTTACAGACACATGTGAAACTAACAAGGACGACTGGAGGATGAAGGCATGTCTAAATCCTGCAATCAACGTAGGGCTTGTTGCCGCGATTGTTGTCGAGCCCAATATTGTAGCCAGTCCATTTCATTTGGTATTCGACACGACGGGGCCCTCCCAACCTTACGAATTATACGCCTGTAAGGGTTGTGGACTAACTCGAACGGTGCATCATCCCAATAATCCTCGGCCCAAATAGGATTGAATCTCCCTTCATATGTGTGTACATAGCTACCAATGGAAAAGTATGACATCACTAGCCGTTTAGGATTAACACCATGTTTTATACTGATAACTATTGCATGTGAGCATGGAATTCCGCGTAATAACCACTTCTTACATGTGCAATCCCTACTGCATAGTTCCATAGCATGTGCATTTCCTCTATCTCTTCCTGGATCCTGTGCTGTGATTACTCGTCTCAACTGTGCATTTCGATCATATAGCTTCACTAAATGCTGGACAGATTTGCGCTCTGCCCTTGGATACATCTTTGTAGGCCAAGTGGGCCACTCATCCCCCCCCCCGGCATCTTAACTTCACCCTCCATTAATCTCTGCCTGAATTTAGTGACGGCTCGATCAAATATCATTTGCACAATCTAACATATTGGCAACTGTCGTATTCCCTTTATTACCCCATTAATACTTTCTGATATGTTAGTTGTCAGTAAACATGTCTCCAGCCTCCATCAAAGGATAGAGCCCACTTTTCTTTATCAATTGCTTGCAAGTAGTTGTAGACTTCCAAGTTAATCTGCTTTATATGGTCTAGAGTTTGAAGAAATTTTTTCAGTACCTCCTCTCCAGCATTGATCACGCAGGTGTTGAGATTTGAAAATTTTTAAAATGTGTGCACACAAATGTTGAAGACAAAATCGGTGTTGTCCTCTTGGGGCCTTGGAAGTATCGATGTTCTTGACGGCAGAGAGAAGCCCAGGATGTCTGTCGAATACAAGAAAATTATATGCTCTGCCATAGATAATATGTTGCTCCAACATTTGCAAAAACTAACCCCATGATTCTATGTTTTCTTCATCTGCTAAGGCATAAGCAAGAGGTAACACTTGTTGATTGGCATCAATAGTAACTGCAATCAATAATTTATGATGATACTTCGTGTATAGGTGCGTGCCATCTACACTAATCACCGGCCTGCAATGCTAGTATCCATTGATGCAAGGTTTGAAAGCCCAAAATAAATAACATAGCATCATCCTATTCGGTACCCCGATGTCAATGTGTCTCCCACTCGACAACAGTGCTTGGTTCCATTTTTGTAGTACTTTCATGTAGGCAGGCAACTTCTTCACTGAGTCTTCCCACGTGCCGTACACATTCTCAATGGCTCGTTTCAAGCTATACCATGCATTTGCATAATTAATCTCATAATCGTACTGATCTTTGACAAGTTGCACAATATTTTTTATCTCAACAGTAGGGTTTTCACGAACCAACCCTACGAGAATTGCAGCAACCATGTTTTTATCCAAATTTGTGTAATCCATCCTTAGGTCCCCTAGGAGACAGGTGTGGGCTGCGCCGTATCTAGTTATCTTCCACAACCCCATTTTCTGTCTTAAAGAAACCCTAAGGTGCCAGTCACAAAGATCATCAACTGTAGTATGTCTACATTTAACCTTCTACGTACTGGGTGTACTCTTCACCACACGGTACTCTCGCTTTGCATGTCTCACGGAGTAATTCTTCATAGTTGCTTAGACATGATCTTTGCTCCTAAACACCATGTCCAAATGAAACTCTCCTTTGTGCTCGTCATAGTACGTGCTCCATCTACTACTTGGATTTTCAATACTGTCAGCTGTTATTTTTAGCTCTGTCAGTGAGAAGAAGGCTACAGATAGATATAATGGCACCATCAGTGGTTCTATCCCATGTTCAGGTATAGTTGAAGAGTGCGTTGGCATGGTGCTCGCTCGCCCTAGCATACGTCTCTGGTATGCATTGGCAGATGGGTCGGTATCTGATGCTGTTAATACCTGTTGCATCGAATTGATATCGACTGCATCCTCATCCTCATCATCTCCCTCATCTCCATAATCTCTATCATTGATGTCAAATGTTGATTAGTATACATGTTGCTCATGGGCATCACAAAGCATCTCGCTTGCATCATCCATACCAACCCTACCTCCATATTCTGATCCAAAATGTGATGCCTGTGTGTTAAGATCAAGTAACATGTCACACTCCTGATTTACCATATGAGTCAACGCTTCAGTGACCAAGGGCACACTACTGCTCTGTCGAGTTCCAAAGAATGATCGGTGGAGGTTTGACCTGTTTCTCCCTCCACACGTGGCATACTACTTATTGTCACAGTCTCTCCGTTCTATTTCGATGTACAGATCTAAATACATGACTCGATTGATCGGATTAAACAAGAACTGCAAATTTACGAGAATCCTAGTAGGACCACATCATGTCTCTCAAATGCATCTCTTAATACAAATTTTGTTTTCAAATGAATGATATAATGATTTCAATTCACTCCAGTCAAATCATACACTATCGTCTCCAATTCAACAAAAGTCGTACTACAACGTATGCTTTACAAATAACGAGACCCAATGTTGTAACTTATGCCGTTCGAATTTTGCACAATAAACCCCCCCTAATTTAGTACAATCTGAATATCACCTCAAATGCCATATCTTCAAAACAAACAGAACACATGCATAATGCAATTAAATATAAGTGTCACATCTATAATATGACATATACAAATATAATAAATATAAGCATCACATCCATAATAAGAATTTAATGTATTTTAAGTAAATATTTTATCACTCATCTAATATTCTTATTTGATAAATTGGTTCAATTGATAAAAGATTTATAGGTGGGTTCCATTTGTTAAATTGGAAAATTAATTAGAATAACTACATTAAAAACCTTCATTTTTTTTTCATTCGTGTAATATTTTTAAATTTTATGTATTAAATATTTAAGTACACAATTTTTATTCATCTAATATTCTTATAAAATTTTCAAATTTATTTGATTATCCCTATTTACATTACAATTAATATGATAGGAAAAATTAGCAACTAATGACAAACTACAACTTGTCCCACAACATAAGAATTTTGTTTTGAATATAAATATAACAAAATATAAACACTCACCTCAGAAATCAATTCTGATAATACGCCTTGTTTGTTTTCACAAATTTTAATTGGAGTTTCCTGCAATATACAAACACATCTGTTAGCAATTAAGGCTGAAAAATCAAAACACCCAAATTGAAAAACAAATTGTAAAAATTAAGGTTGAAAAATCAAAACACTCAAATTTAAAACAGACTTGTTTAGCCAACCTTCAGCAAAAATCCGTCGGGAAGAAATCCGTTCGGGCGTTCGAGCGTGTTCGACTGTCAAAGTTATCTCCGTTGCAGGGAAGGGAAGAAATTCATCGCAGGGAAGGGAAGAATTCGTCGGGGAAGAAAGCGGAACGATGAAGTTTGAAATCGTCATGGGGAAGACAATGAACAGTGATCGGACGTGTGTGGGTACATGAAAGTTATCTCGCCGTTTGAAACGGCGAGACTCGTGAGTTGGACCAATCAGAGGCTATCCTGCAAACGGTAAGACTCGTGAGCTGGACCAATCAGAGGCTATCCTGCCATTTGAAACGACAGATATACATCGTAAATTGGGCCCAATCTCGTCGTTTCAAATAGCGAGACTCGTCAGCTGGCCCAATCAGAGGCTATTTCGCCGTTTGAAATGGCGAGATATACTTCGAAAGTTGGACCTTGTGGGCTGGGCCATCAGACTCTATCTCGCCATTTGGAATGGCGAGATACGTCGTATTTCGAGTCAATTAATACGAATACAAACGAAACATTATTTAAATTTTTTAAAAAATTTTGTCCCGCCGTTCCAAACGGCGAGGTGACGTCGTTTGAAACGATGAGATTGGTTAATTTTATCAATTCCTCATAAATAGGATAATTTATTGAATTATAAAAAAAATTAGAATAAAAAAATAAAAAACCCAGTTTTTTCCCCTCCAGAAGTCAAGCCTGTAGATGATATAATATGTTGACCAACGAAAAAAGATTAAAAGATTCCAGCATTAGTGCCTTCTTTACAATCACTCTAAAATCCCTGCAACCGGTGGCGATGAGCCACATGGGACTTCAAGTTATCTATTTATTATCTATCGTCTATCTTATCTTAAACAGCCTCGACGCACGTTTTTCGAAATTGGCATCTCTGTCCCCATTTTCTGATTTTAAACTTGTTTTCTTTATCTGTGGATTGCCGGTATGCTAATAATCATAATTATTAGTCACGAGCTGTGCTAGGACACTGATTAACCAACAAGAAGTCATAGCTCGAATGTAATTTAAGGAGACAAAATCACCATCATATAATTTTAATTTTCATGATTGCAACATTTTGAGTGCTTTTTTTTAAAGACCAGCACACGTCATTTTTTTGTTTCTTGTTGTTCTTCTCCTTAATCTTTTACAATGCCGTACAGAAAGATTTATTTAAGGATGTGTCCATGCATCACATGCAATAAGGCCATGCTCATTTTACCTGATTGTTGGGATAAATTATTTAATCCACACTAATCTAATATTTATTTTAATGGATAAAAAATATAATGACCACATGATAAAATAAATAAAATGGTAATTTCATACAATAAATATAATAAAATAATTTTAAATGAGATATATCCAATTATTGAAAATGAATAGAGTACAGAAGGAATTAATAATGCTTGGTCACAATAATGCATAAGTGGAGATGTCATTCCATTGTGCATACACAATAATCACATGCTAAAACTTATCCTTCTCTAATAGTTTCTCATTCACAAAAAATAAAGATATACACACACTACACGTTATATGAGTACCTATGATCAATGGATTCATGCTATTTATGACAGCTGTGAATCTCGAGTGGTATGTTTGGTGCCACTTGATTCATATGGAAACTACATGTTAATCTTTTCCGACACAGAAAGTGAAGATTCTTTTTGACACCAATAATTGTACGATGAACAATGCCGAGGAATAACTATGTATGTGAAAAACAAAAAATCTTGAATTATTTAATTGCATCAGTTGTTGGCATCATGTGTTGACTGTGTGATACACATACTAAGCCTTTTCCATCATTATCATATTTCTTTAGTGTTTTCCTGATTGATTATTATCTTGAAAAATATAATGTGAAGGGGTGGAGCTCATGACAAAGGATGGAAAGATAATCAAGAATGCTAGAGAAAAATTGTGAAATAAGAGATATAACTTACTAATTAAAGATATAAGATATGTATTTAAATTCGAATAAGAATCTTGGTTGGAATAAAGAAAGCGTTGCTTTAGTGTTGCATCACTAGTTCATTTAAATAAAGAAAAGTTGAAGATCTTCCATATCCAACAAATATGAAATAGATTTGGTCATCATATTATCAAGAAAATAGTTGAAGATGACTTCTATACATGTTGGAAATCTAAAAAAAGTCGCAAATCTTTGGATGAGTCTTGGAGGAGCCTTGTGAAGTTCTTGTTAAGAACTTATTGAGTTGTTTTAGATTAGGCACAAGAGCTAAGGGTGTTTTTGTCACTCATTTAGTCACTATCTTGTAATTTTGAATGAGATATAAATTGTGTGCTTGTATTTGCCCCTTGAATAGGGATGGCAATTGGTGGAGGACGCCTCCCCCATCCTCGCAGCATTAAAAAACTTATCCCGACTCTTGTCCCGCCCAATTCTCCATGGTGTTCTGTTGGAGAGAAATTTTAAATTTAGATTTAATTTAGTAATAATAATACAATAAAAATACTGTTTTATACTTAAAATAATTATTTAACTAGTTTAATGTAATAAAAATGAGTTCCAATCTTTGTCTTGATTAAAATGAAAAATCTTATATTTTTGTTTATTGAAATTAAATTGGTTTTTTCATATTTTATGATTTTTTATTATAAGAAAAAATATTAATTTTGTGTGAAAGTGCATATTTCATAACAATTAAATTATTCAAAATTAATTCTTGTTACAAGATTTTTTTTCTTTTAATTCTAAGTAGAATGATTAAATTACTAATTCAATAAACTAATTTTCAAATTAACCAAACTTGAATTATATACAAAATTGAATGATTTAATATTTAACATACCTCATTTTAATTTATAATTTATTTTAGTTAAAATAATATACGTTTTTGTTAGTTTATAATTTATTTAATTAAATAATATTTATTTATGTGTATATAATAAATATAATTATATATTTTATTTAATTAATACTAGAGTTGTTACAGAAGATGAGGTGGAGATAGGTTTCTCCATCCCCTGCCCTGTTTAAAAGGTTTCTCCATCCCTGCCCTATTTAAAAGCAGGGGGAAAAAATTGTTCAATATATATGCAATATGATGTTGCAATATTCCAACATTATTTATGAGTTGTAACATTATTCCAACACCATTGATCAACTTACTGTTTAATATATATGCAATATGATGTTGCAATATCAATGCAACATAAATTGAGTGGAGTGGTGTTTACAACACCATTAGCACCCTGCCAAAACTAACAATATATATTGCAATATTTATCATTGAATTATTAAATTGCTTTTTACTTGATAAACGAATTTATCTTGTTTATCTTATGTATGATTCAAGTCCCTCTATCTGTCAGTCACACGACTAGTGCAAATGGTGGGCCAACCCTATAGTATCGCCACACGCGTCTTGTTGCATGACACAAAACATAGATTCCCACGACAGTATGTCAAGTCCCATCACCTCAGTGGCTACAAGATTATATTTTTTTTACGTTTTTCTCCGAACGGATAAATGCTTATAAAACAAAGAGATTCATAGCTGCATGCGCTAATTAATTTAGTAATTATAAATACAGATGTGTGTGTATATATATATATATATATATATATCTCCATATATATGTATCTTGAATCTAATTTTTATTGCAGTGTAAATGCTGTTTTTAATTCAGAATCTAGATACAGCTGTAAATACATTGAGTCATATTTTAAAAAAGCATAATTAATTGAAAGACAATTAATTAAAACTAAATAAGGAAACCATGAGTGTAGTGTATATAAACAGTAATTGAATAGTTGTTAACAGTGGAATGGATCATTAGTGCAAAATCGAATTTGATTAATATCCCATATGGGATGTCCGTCTTCCCTTATCTCAATTAACAAGTCAAGTGCCGAACGCGTTAACCTTGGAAACAAAATATATCTGGGTCCATCCTCTGGACACTGTAAGAATTTAATAAATATCCGAAAATTTGCTGCCAACTCACCGGGTAGATTAAGGTACGCATAGATACGTCATTTTATAGTGGGACCTAGTACATTAAGGCATGGGTCACATGCGCGCGTGCCGACAGGAGTTTAGATAAATCTCCTTCAAGACATGACATTCACCAAAATTCATTAAGAGAAAATATTAATGGGCAGACCCATTCCGACTTCGTTGAGAGACGTCTGACTCTGACAGCACGCCACCGCCTTCATAAATTTCCTGGTGTTGTCAGGTGGAGGGTGTTAGTAATCAAACAAGAGAGGCATTTTAAATAAACGGGAGAGAAAATAAAATATAAATAGAGGTATTTTACGCTTTCGACTTCAAATGGTAAAAAAAAGTTGCTATAAAGAGTTTATTAGTTCTGGCATAATAAATAATATGGATATAAATTTATTAATGAGGGTATTTTAGAAAACCCCTATTTAAACGAGCAAAAGTAATTATTATCTTGTAAGTTTCACATTATCTTGTACGTGGTTCTTGTAGGCAATTTAGTATCAACATCGACTGTCTGCCTGTATACAGTTAAATGAACAAATATATGAACCTCGCCAATGATTCGTTTTCGAACAAAATTTTGCTTTCCACTAAGACTGTCCCCACAAAAACTAGGATGAATATATCAGCAACAAATAGTGGTTAAAACACAAGGATTGATTCAGTAAACATCATTCTTGCACCCTCACGATCAGCGTCTCCTAGAGGCATCTTAATCCTAGAAGTCCTTGGTACCAGTAGTGGCTGATGTCTAATCAACTTCCCAATTATATAGTCTAATTAACTCAAAGTAATAACTATGCAAAAAGGATAATGATTGCAAGGGCTGCTTCTGGCAATATCATCAATCCACTATAAACGACATATAATCTTCCAGTTGGAGGATAAAAAGACACAAGTCCCAAGTTGTTTGAATAGAAGAGGAAATCGATGGATAGAATTTTGACATTCTCCATCTGCGAAAGACTAAACTGTTTCACAAAATGAACCGCTAATACCTCGTTGGTTGAAGTCCAGCATCTTACCATAAATGGTTGTACAAACAGATATGTCGAGAACTACGTACTTGCACAAAAAATGCCCAAACATACGAAGTAAGCTACAACAACGAAGAACAGTTGCATACATTAAACAGGTGAACACAGAAAGCGTGCGCCAGTCCAAGTCCCAACTGTCACGTGCAGCATCAGTAACCTCATTTTGGTTCCCATGTGACTTGCGACATACATACTATGCTATTTGTGGTTACCTACTAAACTCAATTTTCTTTCTAAGGATTGGTCAAAACCTACAAATTTTAACAGATCGCAGCTTCAAGCAAAACGTTAGTAGCAACTCCACACGTTTGTGAAGTTTCTTGAGAATTTATCCAAGAGCAAATTATCTCATTTCATTTTCATTTTAAGCATTTGACAGACACAAAGAAAGGAAAACTGAACGTTGGCTTGAATAAAAGAACCTGAACATGTTGAAAGTCTAGATAGAACAAATCTGTTGGGACGATGGTTGTGTTAACTCTAGCCAATTATGTCATTTGGAAACCCTGTGGAGTCATCTATTGTATCCTGTATTAGGTGGTTCAGCTAAACATGTGAGAAAATCTATGGCTGAGTGGAAAAGTGTGTAGGGCGGAAATGCAATTTTTGTCTAGAGATGGCAATAGAGTGTAGGGTGGGGGATGCGTAAAGGCCCGGCTATTGCGCAAAGGAGTGATTAGAGCATGGCAAGAGGAGAGTGATTGGGAAGGTCAAAAATTGCAAAATGGTTGATGGGGAACTGATTTAGGGTCAAGAAATAATTAAAGGAAGAGCTATTAAGCTGGTCAAGACTCAAAATAAAGAGGAAGAAAGTTTGAGGAATGATAGTGGGGAAGTTAAACCCATTCCAGCAATAAAAACCAAAGGAAACACTTAAAGAGCAGCTGGAAAACAAAGGACCCTCACCCGAAAATCTGCTGGGAACCCGGTTGCCAAGGAGGAGGAAGAGAGGAACGTTTCAACTTCAATACGTAGGTACATCATAGGATCGAGAACTCGTTACTTTAAGTCGATGTATGAAGAAAGTTATGATTTTGAATTGTAGGGCAATCAAGCACATTTTTATGCATATATGTTGATTTCATGAATAGAAATTAAGAATATATGCATACACGAAGAAGAGTGACGTGAACTTTAGGTATTGATGTAAGCATGAATATAGATTTGCTTCTTGCACATATGTTGATCATTCCTGAGTTTACAAGTGGAAAAATTTAGAATAGCATGTATGTAGAGAGGTGACGCGCATTTTATGCCGTTAACTGTACTTAGCCAAAATCCTTTACAATTATATAAAACCTTGTTAGATCTTAGAACAAGCATGCGAAATGACGAAATCCCCTCATAAAATGTCCTTAACAAAGTTTGGACTAAATACAATGCCAAGAAAATGGATAAATTTGGAGTTTTAGACATCCAAGACTATTCGAATGGAATCCGAATCGATCCCTGTCGATCACACCCAAGTAGTGTGATCGACAGGGATCGATCGCAAGCGGCCCCAATCATAAAATTTGTGGCTTTCAAATCAACCTGTTGACCCTTGAGGTTGGTTACATTTCATCCAGGGGTTGAGTGATTGTCCAAGATCAATCATAAAATTAGTGATTGTAAATCCAGTGTTTCTTGGATCGATCGCCCTTGCACAATGTGATCGATCCTATGCAATATATGGGTTGCTGGGTTGCTATTGACCGAAATCAATTGCAAGTATATTGGATCATAAATCCTAAACTCTCCTAGGACAATCCTACTTCCAGCCGATTGATCCATCATGGCCTAATTGATCTAGACTTAGCGAGATCGACCCAACATAGCCTAGTGTCGATCTAGAACACAATTTTCGTAATTTTTCACCTATTTAGAGTTTTTAACCATTTTCACCCACAAATATTTATCCAAGACATATGGAAACTTGATATATGCTAACTTGAACTATTTTTGCTATGAAAATTCATGTGAACAAGTTTGCTTATCTAATTCATACTAAATTTCAAAGTGAATCATGTTCATATGAAAAACTTTTACGCTATTATGCTCATTGGAATAGTCATTAGTATAGAATGACTAGTTCTGACCCTCCCAACTAGGGTAGAAGTGTTGGGCTCTTCAGTTAGGATTATGTTGACCATCTCAATCGACGTTAAAAATTGAAATGGCTTACAAGCTGTATATGACCCTATCAATTGAAATTATCAATTAAGCTCATGTAACACTCTTAATTGGGGTTAAAGATTGAGTAGATGTCCTTTTTAATTGTCGTTAAAGATTGAAACAGCTAGTAAGACTACGTGTGATCCTCCTTAATCAGGATGATAAACTAAGACCCTGATTAGCGGAATGGTACATGAAATTTCTACGACCCATGAGTAGACTAATCGAATGTACAAATTGCAATGAATTTGATATTCGTATGTACTTAATATTCTAAAACAAATTATTTCTCAATGATTATGAGAAATTAAATATTTTGCTATGAACACATCCCAGAAAGATAAGTAAACTTCTTACTGGATGATTAGTCGCTCACAAAGATTTCGAACCTCTTTTTGCATATGAGTACACTTAGAGTTGGTAAATCATCGAGGACTAAAGAGAGATTGAGATCATAAATTGTGCTCAATTAGTTGAGAACTTTAGTATTATGTTGAAGGGTTGTAATTTAATTATTTTTATTCCATGGAAACAATGTATTAGGTGTCTTACTTGGTATGTCAATTATTTTTATTGGTTAGAAACAATATATAACTTTAATGATGGACTTTGGTACTCATTGAGATATGTGTCTCTAGTATACTGCCATATTGCATCTCAGATTAAGGATATGAAAGAAAGTGGTACTAGAATATAGGTTACGATCCCAACTCAACCCTAAGCCCAGACAATTAGACCTAAAACAGAAAGGGAATGTTAGGGTATCTGTTTGGACCAAAAGGAAATGGATAGTGCTAGAGGCACAAAGTCTATCCCTACCAATAACTCACAAATGTGTACCTTATTCAACTAGGGTACTACACGTCCACTTATCTCCAAGAAAATTCATAGACACTTAGGAAGATAGAATTTGAGGTTATGCCCATTCTACGAGTTGCTACTAATGTATAAAATGGACTTGGAAAAATTAAAGGAATTAGAGGTGTAATGATAAGAATTCCTAAGCGAGAGATAAGTTAGACCTAGTCACTTAGGGAAAGTCCTAGAAAAAGGAAAGGTAGAAGCTTGAGGGTGATTATAAGGCAAAAAAAACTCAAATAGGCGACGACCAAGATAGAATATCCCTTGGCTGGGATAAATGACTTACACAACCAACTCAATTTAGCTAAAGTAGCCTCTAAGATTAATCAAAAATTGGGTCACTGTTGATTATAGATCAAGCTAAGGATATACATGAGGTACATCTAGAATTAGGCATTATGAATTATATGGCACTACTATCTGGATTAGCTAAGGCCTAGCAATTTTCACGGATTGCATGAATTGAGAATTTAGGCCTTAACTAAGCAATTGTCATGGAGTCTATAGACAACATTTTAGGTTACTCTCCTGAGCAAAGAAGGAAATGGGAAACATTTTTGGATGGCCTAATAAAACCTTAGGCAGAAATAACCTTATACGAAGTTCAACGAATGCAAAGTTAGGCTAGAGACTATAATGCTTTGGGACATACTCACCTCTTCATGGATAAGGTACGTTAAGTTTTGAAGATGAAGCTTTTTGTAAAGAGAAAGGATGTAACAGTCGGATCGCTACACAAAGGAGTGATTGGAGCATAGTAAAAGGGGAGAAACTGGGTTGGTAAAAAATCCTATAATAGCTTATAGGGAGGTGCTTGAGGGTTGACAAATGAAAGCATACATATACAATTGTAATGCCCTTAGTATCCTGTATCGACTATTGGCATTAAAGAGAATATCACTAACAATCAGTTGCTAAACGAGGAGGAAGAGAGGAACATTTCAACTTCAATATACAGGTACATCACAGGACCAAACACGTTACTTTAATTTGATGTATGTAGAAAGTAATGATTTTGAATAGTAGGGCAACCGAACACTTTTGTATGAATATATGTTGATTTTCATGAATAGAAATTAGGAATATATGCATATACGTAGAAAAGTGAAGTGAACTTTAGGCATTCAAACTATATGCAATTGTGTTTCTAGAACACCTACTGAACCACATTAGCTATGTAAGCATAAATATAGATTTGCTTCCCACACATATGTTGATCATTCATGAGTTATTAAGTGGAAAAATTTAGAATATACACATGTACGTATAAAGGTGACTTACATTTTATGCTGTCAACTGTACATACTCAAAAATCTTTAACAATTATATTAAACCTCATTTGATCTAAGAAAAAGCATGAGAAATGATGAAATCCTCTCATACAATGTCCTTAAACATGACTTAGGATTGAAGAAAATGCCAAGAAAATGGATAAAATTAAGAGTTTTAGACATCCAGGATAATCGGGGCAATGTGATCATCAGGGATCAATCGTTGGTTGCCAACCCTTGAGATTGATCACTGTTGATCCAGGGTTGAGTGATTGGCTAAGATCAATCGTAAATCCTATGTTTCCATTATCGACCGCCTATACACAATGCAATCGATCATATGTAATCTGTAGGTTATGATCGACCGCAATCAATCACGGGAGGACTAGATTGTAATTTTAGAACTCTCCCAAGATGATCCTACTTCTGGCTAATCGATCTATTGTAGCTTGATCGATCCAGACTTGGCCAAATCGAACCAACATAGCCCATAGTTGATCCAAAACCCAGTTTTTGTAATTTTCCACCCGTTTATTGTTTTTAACCATAGTTCGCCCACAAATATTCATCCAAGACATAAAAAAACCATCTATTACTCAATCTAAGGATAGAAAATCCAACAAATAAGTAAAAAATCAATTAGGTTATAAATGAATTAATGTAATCTGCATAGGGAACAATCACCATCACAATTTAGGGATTTAAGATGCATTTAGAAAAAGTATAGGAGATAAATTTTATTAAATTAAAAATTATTTTGATGGAATAGGAACTCAAGAACCTACAACTGATGAACAACCAAAGCAAGAGTGCTAAGACCAAGTAAGTGGGTTATCTGTAGATTTTTCAACTACCTTCTTTTTAAAATTGTCTTATTCATATAAATGAAAGTTTTACCATGTAAGTGGGTCCATCCTACTACTTTTGCAACTATCCATTTTAAAAAATATTTTTTCATGCAAATGATATTTCTGTTGAGAAATTCTACAGCCATTTTACGACTACCTGGTGGCAAAATTAATTTCACATTTTATGATGTGTAAATGGGTTATCTTGAAACCTTATACCTCTACTTTGTAAAAGTTTATGCTTCGACTTGTAAATCGATTACACTATGATTTTTAAGAGAAATTTTCCATTATTAGCGTATTTTACCGTTTTCAAATAAAGCTTGATGCAAGCCAACTCAAATTGCTTTCACTATGAAAATTTTTGGATGTGAATAAGCATGCTTTTCTATTTTTTACTGCATTCAAAGTGAATAATGCTCACATGAAAATTTTTTATGTTATGATGTTCATTGAAACAAACACTAATGTAGAAGGACTAGTTCTAACCCTCTCAATTAAGGTAGAAATATTGGACCTTTCAGTAAGGATTAAGTTAACCCTATCAACTGGTGTTAAAGATTGCATAAATACCTTTTTAATCGAGATTAAAGATTAAGACAGTCGGTAAAGCTGCACGTGACCCTCTTTAACTGAAGTTATAAACTAAAGCCCTAATCAATTGAATGGTACATGAAATATTTGGAATCCATGAGCAGATTATCCAAATGTGCAAATTGTAATGGATTTGATATTTGTACGTAGTTGTTATTTAGAAATAAATTGTTTCTCAATGATTATGCAAAATTAAATACTTTACTACATTTGTATCCCAGAAAGGTAGATAAATTCCTTACTAGGTGATTAGTCACTCACAAAGATTTCGAACCTTTTTTTGTAGATGATGTTACTAGAGTTGAGTACACTTGGGGTTAGTAAATCATTGAGGAGTAAAGAGATATTGAGATCATAAATTGTATCAGTTGAGAACTTTAGCATTATGCTAAAGGTAAAGGGATGAAATTAAATAACTTTTTATTCCATTGCAACAATGTAATAAATATCTTGGGATGTTAATTATTTTTATGGGTTAGAAATGCTACAGAACTCTGATGATGCTATGGAACTCTGATGTTAATTATTTTTATGGGTTAGAAATGCTATGGAACTCTGATGATGGGCTTTAGTACTCTTTGAGATATGTGTCTCTAGGATACTGCCTAGTTACATCTCAGATTTGGGGTTTAATAGGATGCCTCTTTTGTTTCCCACATTGCTCTAAAATATCTCCTTCTACCCCAACCCCATCCTCGGTCCGGTTCCCCTACAAGTGCTCCATTGGGAGAATGAAAATTTTTTATTCTATTTTTTAATTACACTTTAAAAGATAAAATTTAATTACATTTACTTCCACAAAAAAACTAAAAATATAATATTCTAATTAATTTTATTAGTAAACATAATATATTAGTCATATTAGCATATTTAAAATAATAACAATGAACGTTATATTTCTTATATTAGCATGATTGATGTGAAAAAATTTAGTTTCATTGCAAAATATTAACAAGAAAAGGATATTTTTGTAGTGAATTTCATATTAAGACAAAAGAATCAACAAAACGTTATAGGTTTCTAAACTACTAAGTTGGTTCAATGATAACTTCATGAAATGGAGTTATTTAACATAAAGTTTGGGTTGATTATTTGCGAGCTTTCAAAGCACTTTCATTTAGTTTTGAGAGAATTTGATAGGTGTCATACTTCCCTATCTTGTGTGAAGTTTCATAATGAATTTAAAAGCATTTTGAACAAAAACCTAAACTAAGATAGGGATGATATTTGTGTGTATGCAAGAAAGTGCGAGAAGGAAGAACAAGTAGCTCATGCGGTTAGCATGCTACACTGCACAGCAATTGCATCAAAGAGGCTATATATCATGACGACATCACATGACGTGTTATCCAACTGCTCAACAACCACATGAGGACCACATGAGGCAGTGGAAATAGTTAAATTCAAACTTTCCTATAGAAAAAAAAATGGAAGAATAAAAGGAAAGTTTTGGGGAGAAAGGATAATCATCCAAAAGGGAGAAAAAGGGAAGAGATGGAGAACAAGCTTGGAAGACAAGTTAGAAATTGAAAAAAAAGAGAGAGAGAGGATTCACTATCATCACCAAATCAAATACAACACTAAACATTTCTACTCTTGAATTCCATATGTTTCATTGTTAAGGAACGATTAGTTCTTGTATTGAATTACTATTTGTGATTGTTTTGTTTGAATTTTTTAAGAATTTGGCAATTCTTGTGATAATGATGATGATTATGGAATGCTAGCGGAAGTGAATTTTTGTAATCTATGAAACAATCACAAATATAATTTGTCTAGGAATAACAAAAGTAAAAGTCGGAATTTTTATGCGTCTATGTGTAGTAAATTTAATTAAATTGATAATTGATATAAGTTGAATATGGACATATCATATTACAATACAAGAGCCTAGACATTCAAGGTTGTTTCGTAATCTTTAAGAATTTGTGCACTCCCTTGTAGAAACTTGTGTACTAATTTTATTATTATAGTCACTCAAAATTGTTACTAGTAAAACAATCAACTTAGCTAGTATGTACATTAACATATGAATAAACATAGTTTGACCTCCTCGTAGATTCGAAACTCATATTCATACTTTACTATTTTATTACGATAATTGTATACTTACAACTTAATATCGATCAAGTTGTTGGCGCCATTGCCAGGCAGGTAATGAGTGCTATTGAATAGTCTCCATGTGTGCAAGATTAAGTTACATTTACATTGTTGTATGATTATGCTTTGTTATTGTTGATTTTATTTCACTAAATTAATTGACGTTGTGTTATAGGTAATTTGTGATAGTGTATGCATAATAGTAAGAGCTTGGGTTTCATTTCATTAAATTCTCAAAATATAAATGGAGAGTGTTTGGTTGATTTTAATAAAAAAAAAATTCATAAGTTGTGATTTTATTGGATATAAATTTTATTTGTCTACAAGTGCCCTCTTATGATTTGTTTGCTGAAAGATGCTCTAAGATGCATTTGGGAGTTGAGAAGTTGTGATCCCTCTATTTACTGTGCTTTCTAAAATATGCCTTAATGTTGGGAGTTTTTTTAAAAAAAAATCCTTTAGCTCTCAATTCGTTCAAACCCATTTCACTTGGAAGACCCTTGTTTTCTTCAACCCACCGAGTTTACTAAATCCAAAAGTTGGCCGGAAAATCATGTGAACTTATGGTGGGCTTCTCTGATTCAAGAGTCTAGTAGTTTTCTCTTGATCCATGGCTCATTGTGGAGCACCAATTGGACCTTTTCCTATTCCCAACTTTGGTCAAAGTTTTTTTAAGAAGCAAGCCTATAGTCACCTACATATATCATCATCCATTTGTTAACTACAATGAAGTCCACTTAAAAGAGATTTCAAGAATTATATATTTTTTCTCCATCCCCAGTTGATTTTCTTTTGGAACCAGAGTGTCATGGGTCTCCTTTTGGGGATAGGGACAAAAAGATACCCTACATCTAGTAGTCGCTTCTCATCTTCTCTAACTACATCTGTTTAAACTCACATCCTATGTAAGTTGTGAATCTCAATCACAATTCTATGAACACTTCAAAGCTACACAACTTCAATAGAAAGTTAAAAAAGCAGTAAATTTGCACATTATTTGTGAAAAAGCTTGCTTTGTATTAATAACAAAGGCACAATTACAATGGGTGATAGTTAGAACAAAGGGCAACTCTAATAGTGACAAGTATGGTCTCTTAAGTGAACATCTTTCCCATATGATAAGCTTCCCGAAAGAAATCCTAATGACAGGAATAGATATTAAAAATTCTTGGAGTCACTCTTGACAACTAAATATAAAATATTTGCAAATATTTACATAGAAAAGAAGAAAATAAAAGACCTAAACCTAGTAGTATCTTATGATAGCCTCCTTGACTTCAAGCGCTAGCTGTAGGTTAACACGGGGTAGCAATAAGGTCAGTGTCATGTTAGAAGAGCTTGATGGGTAGGTGACCCTTGACCAACAGGATGCAGCTTAGATTCTTGTCCATCACTTTTTTTTTTCCAATAACTACTAGTGTCATGGTGGGAGGAACTTTTTCAGGTCCTCATCCCTTCTACATAAATAAAGAATTAATTACATTAGATGTACAATTATATCAAAGGAGCATAAACAAGAAGTACTTACTCCGTTATAAAAAAATACCAAAAAAATTTGAGCTTACAAGATTTAAGTTCAAAAATATCAAAGTGATAGCTTCGATTTTGATGCTGCCTAGAAGAGTGCCTTGAATTTGGCCTCTGTCGAGGATTTTTTTTTTTTTTTTTTTTTGTGTTACATGCTTGATTGGCTAAGAAATTGGCAACTTGATTTCCTTCCCTATGGATATTTATGATTTTGAAGGACAATTTCTTCAATCATTTCCTAATTTTCTATATTATGTGACATAATTTCTAAGATCCTCAATGTAGAGAAGAAACCACTTGGATAACACATTGTGTCAAGCTCAATCTAAAGTCAGTTGATTCCTATTTTTAGACAGATTTGGAGACCTGTGAGTAAGCTTCAAGTTCTACCAATGTGTATTAGTAGATTCCCCAATAGCTTCTTGAAATGCAAATAAGGTGTCACCATGATGATCTCTCAATAAACCCTTTGCACTTGCTATTCCTGGGTTACTATGAGCTATTCCATCAGTATTAAGTTTCAGCTAAGCTTTTGGAGGCTTCTTCCAAATCACAAGGATTGGATGTGTTGCACTAGATTGTGAATTTTAATCCCCCATAGTAGAGTCATATTTCTATCTCCCTTTGAGTTTATAAATTTCCATGTACTACCAAAATTAATGAAGTGCAAATGCCCATGAACTTCGTGTATGATTCTACTAAAGTGGAATGTCATGCCTTTATATTTGTTATCATTTCTAGCATTCCAAATGTATAGGGCTTGCATTCCTAATATGAATTTTAGTGTGACTAGAACTTGCATTCTCCCAAGTTCATATGAAGAGTGAAATTTTCAGTATGATGGATTTCAAGGTGGAATTTGGATTCAAAATGCTTCCTCACAACAACTTCTTGTTCAGGAGGAAGAGACATGGAGTAGCTTCAATACTACTACAACACCAATATTTTGAGGCAAGATTTATACTTTTTTGTTGCAATCTATCCTTTGTAGGCAACCAACCATTAAGAATTATCCATATGAAAATAGATATTGCGGGAAATGATAGAGGACCAAATCTTATTTAGGATGTTGTATGATGATCTTTTATATCTAATGTGTGCACCAATCTTGCATCCTGTAGCATATGAGATAAATTCCCAGCACAGAAGTTTCGTGCATTTTTTCCCTCTCTTTTGCATACATGGCATGAATTTTCTTTCTGCACCAATCTTGCATCTTGCCCCATATGAAATCGATCCCCTCGAATTCACTCACCAATTTACACTTGAATGAATGTTGTCAATCAAGATTGGACATATACTTGAATTTCATTGCAAATCATGTTTCCCTTACTTTCCTTTGTTTTGTTGTAGTCATTATTCTAGCACTTGCAATTTTGCGAGCATAAAACCATGCCAATCAGGCTTTTGTTGCTGGTATACTATGCATAAAGTAGAAGATTGGCACTTACTGAGGAAGTTTTATCGAAGAGGATGTTCCATCAAGTTGTAGTTTGTAGGTTCTAACATATTCAGCTAACTTCCAAATGATGCTCCATCCAGTGATCCACTCTATTAGCTCCTAGTTGGGTAGTAAACTTAGGAATAGCACTTCATCAAGTGATCTATTTTATGTTGGAGATTTAAGACAAAATCAATATGACTTCAAGATTCAATGGGTTGAGTGGTACAACAATTACACTGTCGTCAAGGAATTATTTTTGATAATTCGAAGTATCTCCAGGATTAAACAAGATTTCATCTTTTCAATAAAAAAATGATTAGAAATCAGCAATAGTGTATCCCACAACAGCAAGAGGAAAAAGAAAAAAAATAAGAGCCATCTAGGTGTAGCATTTTTGTTTTTGTTTTTGTTTTTTTTTTTTTCTCTTTCTTACCTTCTACTTGTGAGCTTGGGAATCTTTTAGAAGTTGAAGAAGAAAACATTAGGAGCAAGTTGGGATGTTGAAAGAAACATTCTGGTCATACAAAGCATTAAGAAGGCACTAAACAACATTAAAATGTTGCCACTTCTGGCTGTAATAAAACAATTTTATAGTTGTGATAAAATAATTTTAGGTGTAAATAACAGAAATATTTTTTTCATATGAGAAAATCTTTTGAAATTCTCTATAATTTTTTCAACAATCCCCCACATATTTAAAATGATTTTTGGACTAAATATTTTGAATAGAATGAAAGATTTTGTTGCTGGATATGGTCTTAATATAGTGGGTTTGGTGTCGATCAAACTGTAAACCAAAGTTAAATCAATAAAATTTGACTTGTAGAATTACTGGTACAACTGTATTATATAAACTAATAATTCTTTGTTGTAAGACAAATTCTATTAATCACATTAAGAACTAAATTTGTTATTCAATGCTGTTTTGCACATTTTGGCCGTATACTTGCTTTGTCTTTCATGAGAACTCTTAAGATTAGGCCAAATCTTGTAGCAGTGACCCCACTCTATTCTAGTACAGGTGAATTCATCTGGTATACTTATTAATTGGAACTTGTATAATGAATACTTCAGGATTAATATCGATTTCATTCTTATCCATATGAACACACTTCATGAGATCTCTAATCATATAGATTGGGTTTCTGTCACTATTAAACTCTTGTTGGCCTTAAGTCCTATTTCCTTTGTAGTTCAAAGACTTAATATTCTTCCCACAAGCTTAGTCAAAAAAACTGACCAAAAATTAATTTTGACTTCTCAAAATTGATGAAATCATTCAATCACTGAAGCAAATATGTTTTTAAATATGATATCACATCTCAACAATATTAACTGTTGCTTCACAATAGACATTAAGATCATCTTAAATTCTTAGTTAAAGGAATATTGAATAAGAATAATCTTATTCAATCAGGCCCACAACGAATCAAGTCCAGAGTTAAAACACTCTAATTCCTTAATAATTATTTGTTTGACTGATTTTTGTGCCAATACACTTCACCTCCATCAAATTTTAATCACGAATAGATTTATACTAGAAACCAAAATGGTACCTCTCATTTGGATTGAATATCCAATTTTCATCATTGATTCCCCTAATATAATAAAAAACCACTAGTCAAATATAACAAAATGATACCCTCTCAAGTATTTGTCTGGAGGTGGCTCCCACATGAGCACAACCCATTTTTTTTGGTAACATGGATCTAGCAACCCCAGCCACATAGGATCTAGTTTGCTTGTCCCTCAACATAATGAAACATTTCATAATGCCTTTCAATTTTAATTATCAATATCTTTCCTTTTCCCACATCACCTACATATTGAATGAACTTCTCAATAAAGGCATAAAATTTATGAGTTTTTTTCACCTTTTCAGTTGAAGTTCATCAATAACCCAAATTAGAATTTTCACAAATATTAATAATACAAAAAAAGATCACATTTATTATCATTTATGTCTCATGGACCATTCATATATGAACTCAAGAAGCAAATTCACAATTACCCCACAATTTTCTAAACATGGAGTAATATTTCTTCTTTTGTAACCATTAAATGCACTTCTTGCATATCATAGCACTTACGAATATAAAACACCCCACATTTTATAATCATAAAATGACTTTGTTAGGCCACAAAAGAGTAAAATATATAGCAATCATAAATGCAGAAAGCCCCTTGACTGACTGCTTTGGAAATAGGTCCAGTGTGATGTTCCACTGCATTCATACTGGCACATGAACGAAATATAAAAAACAGGAAATTGCAGCCTGAACATATGGTCCTCGACGTTAATAGACTTGCATTTTCAGAAATTGCGACTTAATCAGATAGTGTTTGAGTTTTAGCCAATATTTTGGACGCTACACTTAAAACAACAATTTCACAAGTTATCTCCACAAATCAATTTGTTGGGACTTGATTCAATTCTGATACTGCCATGGATTCTTAATAACTCTAAATATTAACACCCAGTAGTAATTTTACCACCAAAACAAGCAACTCATCCAATCAAAACCTAGTCAGGAATTGAATTAAGTCTAAGCATCTCTTTGAGTTAGAGATGAAAACCAAGCATATCTCTTAGCCCAATGTTATAGAGAGTTGATGTAGCCCCCAATAAAACAAATGATAACATTTGCATTAAGCTCAAAAGAAAAACGGCATCAATGTACCTGATCAGCGTTGACTTTTATCAGCTTTGGAAGAAAAATTCAGAAATTTTTGTTTTCATAACAAATTCGTCACATTTCTGTCGATCAAAATATTCTTGCATGAAATATATAATAAATCTAAACTCTTGTGAGCCAAACATTTCTCTTGTTCTCTCTTCAGGAATATTTCAAAATACAATGTAACAACCCACTCCTTTTGAATAATTCATTAAGTTTAAACATAAAATAATCAAAATCTGTAACACATTTCTATTTGAGAGGAAAAACACAGATCCCTCTCTACAAATTACAGCACCTCTAATTTCACAACAAAACCAAACTAAAAAATTCGCGCCATATAAGCACAAACACACACTTAACATATGCTGACATGAGCACATTATACCACAACTACTAGCATGTAACTTTACAATAATGAAATCATTAGTTATTTCATAATTCCAGTTAAATACTACATGGTAACTCCAATAGATGATTTAGTGCCCAAGATAATTGCTTTCATTTAGTAAACGTTAAAACAGTAACAGTAAAGTACAAGTATAAAAGGCAAAATGAATTACAATTCAATTCGTGCATCTTGGTTATTAAATTATGCCAGAATGTATATCGATAAAGCTTATTTAGTTTATCTTCAACTAACACGCAATGTTTTCAAGCCCAGATCGGCCAGTTAGTAGTGGCTGCCTATTTGATTTTTTTTTTTTCTTTTTTGGAGAAGAAAAAGAAGAAAAATGGAGAAGAGAAGGAAGAAAAAGAAGAGAGGAAAAGAAAAATGGAGAAGAGAAGGAAGAAAAAGAAGAGAGGAAGAGAAAAAGGAAAGGAATGAAAAAAAGGAAGTGAAGGAAAAAAAGAAAGCAGAGGAGGGATTGAAAAAATAGAAATAAATAACTATATTGAAATATAACAAAAAATAAATAAATAAATAAAAATTAAAATGAATAAAGGAAAAAAGTATTTATTATTATTTTTTGTCTATGTATATGATTATATACTTAGTTTTTCCATAATAGATACGTTATTAAGAATAATGAATCAATTATTATATATTTAATTTGTTTAACTTTTAAAAATAATTAATTAATTATATTTTTTTTACTCAAATAATAATTCTATATTGATTAGTATACAAATTAGTTATGCAATTTTAAAATATTGTTAATATATTTTTAAATTTTTATTATTAAAATAACATATATATATCTATATATTATATATAATAAATAATACGATCGATTTTTAAATCCGTCAAATGAACTGACAAGAGTAACAACTTCACCATACCATTGTTTACGCCTCATCTAGTGGCCCACACCAATTTTAAAGATTTAGAATTCCACAACGTAAAGCTGAAATTTAAGCACTTAGAAAAATATATAATCACGTTAGTGGTGCCAGTACAGTATTTAAACAATATTTAACTTTAGAAACTTTAACTGTTACTCTGTTAATTAAAAGTTATTAAAATTAAATATATGTGATTCACTCCACATTTTAACACTGATTTCTATGTAACGAATGCAAGTTTCTACACATACTCACAACCCGAAATCTCCAAAATCTCCGGACCAAAATCTAATATATTAACTAACATCAATAGAAGATGATAAGCACACCTCTAACAACAGCAAAGTTTTCTTAATTTCACAGTAAGATAAATGAAGTAGAAATCCAAATAACAGTTTTAATCACAATTTCAATTCAATTAGAACTCCAGAACGGAGATGAAAAGGAAAAATTAAGGAAAAGCAGTGCAAAACATTTTGCTGAAAATCAGCCTTCCAGGAAAGGCAACTTCGGGAATTCTGCTAAGACATCCCTTCGGTGGTTCAGGTTATATATATATACATATATCCAAAGTAGACGCACTAAAAGTGGAGGAAATAAATGTAGAGGAAATAAATCATAAGATAGAAAACTCATCTGATTAATCGTCCAAATATTTCTTAGGCTCTTGGGCTTTTTCCATTCTACCCCTCAACAATTCTTTCTTTTCCAACTGTCAAGGAGGCAGCCACATCACCACCATTAGAGAACGTCCTTGAACGCAACAAAGTATCTTCCATTGCCTCAAATAGTAGGGAAAGTCCCGCTTCTCGTCCACCACTGCCATTCTAGTCCTCTTCGGTGTTAGAACTCTTGACGGTGATCGACACCTCGCCCACAGGAGCTATCCCAATGTAAGGACACCTCCGTCAAAATGGGGCTCGAAGTCGCCCAGGAAGCGATGGATTACATCGCTGGTTTGTCAATGTACGCTGGGGCAAAACAATCTGTGGGACGCAGCGGCCATTGCCTTTGAGTGCTCCACCAAGCTCTTAGGGTCTGACAATCTTTGCGGCCTTATTGCAGGACAACGTAACCTGGTTCAGGTTCATCGTCGGTCATGGCAAAACCTCCTCCCTATCCGTCCGTAAGCTTCTCTTGTTCAACCCATTCCCGCCGACAAGCCCCAATTAGACATGGCCGTGGTGCTAGAATGCTTGAGATATAAATCTAGGATTCCTCCATTTTTACAAAACTTATATAAACACGCCGACTAATTCTCCCATGACCACTTGTTCCGCGAAATCAAAAACTTCACTACTAAGACCCAAACCGCAGAGCTAACAATGGCTTCAGTTTTGCAATAATTGCACTGTCCTCAAAGAATTATTTCAAATAATCTGAAATATCCCTATAGATTAAATAAGCCTTCATATTTTCAATAACAAGATGACCTAGTGTATCCCAGCAGTAAGAAAAGTTCGAGGAAAAAGAAAAAAAGAAGAAAACATCTATATGTAGCGTTTCTTTTTTTTTTTTTTTTCCTTACCTTCTGCTTGTAAACCAGGGAGTCTTTTATAAGTTGAAGAAGAAAACATTAAGAAATAGCAACATTTCAACAGTCTGATCATAAAAAGCATTAAGGCATTAAACAACATTAAAATTCTACCATTTGTGGCTGTAATAAAATAGTTTTATGGTTATGATACAATAATTTTAGGTGTAAAAAACAAAAATATTTTTCATGTGAAAAAACTTTTCGAAATACTCAATATTTTCAACAACATTATTGGTACTTACTTGGTAAGTTGACTGAATATTATTGCTTAGTCAAGAGATCCACATTGTCGGCTTTTACTTGGAGAGTTGACTCGGAATATCACTCTACTAAGAGATCTACTTCGAACAGTTAACTTGAGAATGGCAGTCCATCAACTAATTCACTTTGTTAACTCTTTTACTTGATGGAGTGCTATTCTTGAATTCACTCTCCAAGTGATCCACTTGTTGGCTTTACTTGGAGAATTAACCTCGGAATGGTACTTTACCAAGTGACTCACTTTGCTACCTATCACTTGGGGAATTGACTTGGAAATAGCACTCTACCAAATGATCTACTTTGTTGGCTCTTACTTAGTGAGTTAGCTTAGGAACAGCGCTCCACCAAGTGATCCACTCTGTTGACTTTTGGAGAATTGACTTTGTAACAAATTGTTAAATATTTAAAGAATGTAAAGAAAATGAGCTAAATGTAAGTGAATGCATGACCCTTACCTATAGTCTTAAGATTTTCAATTAAGATTTAGTGTCAATCATATATACACACACATATATATATATATGGTCATGCACAAGTTTGTAGAGATATTTCTCATTTTGTTTAAGCTCCACTCTAAGCATAACAAGTTGTTATCCAAGGATGACCGCTCTCGAGTTAGTTGGGCTCGACCATTGGAGCCTATAGATCCAATCATAGCTTGTAGTTAATTGGCATGTATTATAACAAATGGTATTAGATTTAATGGTTTAGTTGAAAACGAGTATAATGACAGTGTATGATTGATCTATAGAAAGTCCATAAAAGTGATGAGACGTGCTCTGTTGATTTCATGAAAGATTCACATCTCATGCAAACACTTTTTAATGTTTCATTATTATTCATTCATTTGAAACGTTGTTTTATTTAATAACTTAACAAATAAACCTACTTACCTTTTTTTATTTATTTTATATATATATATATATCTCTCTCTCTATATATATATATTTGTTTTAATTGTTTCAAATTTATTTTATATTGTAAACATTTCAAAATTTTCAAAAAAGTAAAGTTAGTTCAATTAGTTAGTAACTTTAAATTTATATTTCCAATTATTTATACATATCTAATTTTTTTCTTGCATTTTCTTAGATAATTTCTATTATATTTACTAAATCATCATTCAATTTGATTCCTTAGTTTACTTAAGGCCTAGGTTGGCTAAATATATGAGTTTGAGATTAAGTTCAGATGTGACTTTATGCTTTTCATGCCATACTCTAACGTTTCTAGTGTTAGGTTTCATAATTTCTAGTCATTTACTTAATTTTTTTTGACATGTTAATAAAAACTCAGCCAAAACGAAATGCGAGAGAGGTAGATTATTTTACCTTAATGTGATTGGCGGGAGTGATCAACTTCCTTTTGTTGAGTCACAGTGTGAAAATTCCAACCATAGTCATATTCTAAACCATAAGAAATCTTACATTTCTACATCAGAATTGGTTTTGGAAGAGTGTTCTTACTTTCTTGTCACCCAGGAAAGCTTATTCTCTTCTCTTCCTACATTGGCAGTGGTAGCCCCTTTCTTTTCTTCTCTTTTGTTTTATCCTTCTCTTCTTTCTTTTCTTTTCTCTCACTTCTTCTCTTGCTTTGGTCATTTTCTCCCTTCCTTTAGCCAACTAACACATTACAATTTGGTCCCATAATCAGCCCTTGATCACCAACCACTTAGAAGAAAAATTGGGCAGCCTTCCTTTGTGTTTTATTCCATCTTCCATAATCCTTGCCCTTTAATTTGGTTGGTTTAATCTTTGATTGTAATTTTCTTCCATGCACATCCTCACTCCTCAATCTTCTCTCCCTTCCTTCTCCATGGCTGGCTAGCCGACCACCAACCCTCTTGCCATATATATTGGAATTATGGGCTAGGTTGTCCCTTCCTCATGGGCTACAAATGAGAGACAGGTTAGGTTATCACACTAGCGAAGTCAGAATCACAACAAACAACTATGTGTTACCAATACCATCATTTTGCTGAATAACTAAACCAACATCTATGGTACTTTAAATACACCATAGAATCCATTTCACAGTTTGTCAATATCCTTTTCCAGAATTATGCATGTATCTACTTACCATACCTACTACTTGTGAAATATTAGGTTTTGTACACACTATTGTATATATCAAACTACCCATTGTAATGGCATATGGAACCCTCGCCATATAATCTTGTTCATCATCCTTCTCAAGAGACATCATAGAGCTTAATTTCAAATGTTAAAGAAGTGAAGTGCTGACAGGTTTTGATTTTTGGTTTATGTGAAAACATTGTAATGTCTTTTCAAATATTGCTTCTAGGTCTTCTCTTTCTCCCTACTTATCCCCATTTGGAGGATCTTCATTGCTTCACTTAAATCTTTCATCTCAAACTTTTAATTCAATTGAGTTTTCACCTTCTCTGTCTTTACAAGACTCTTTGATGCAACTAATATTTCATTAACATAAAAATAGTAGATGCATGAAAGATCCGTCTTATAACTTTCGCATATATACACAATGGTTATATTTGCTTTTACTATATTTTAGTCTTCTCATAAAGCTGTCAAATCATTTGTACCACGTCTTTGGTGATTATTTTAATCCATATAATAATTTGTTCGGCTTACAAACCCATTTTTTTTCCCTGCAACCTCAAATCCTTCTAGTTGGGTCATGTAAATTTCTTCTTCTAGGTCACCATGTAAGAATGTTGTCTTTATATCTAGTTAAGCTAACTACAAATTTAATTATGCTACCAAAGCCAACAAAATTCTAATAGAAGAATGCTTAACAATTGGAGAGAATACTTCATTGAAATCAATACAATATCCTCCTTTTGAGTGTAACTTTTAGCTACCAATCTTACCTTGTAGCAAAATGATTCTTGTTAAGGAATCCTTGTTTTTTTATATATACCCATTTACACCCAATTACCTTCTTTCCCTTCAGAAATTGTACAAATTTTCAAGTCTTATTATTTTGAAGTGAATACATTTCCTCATCCATGGCATTCTTCCATTTCTTACTCTTACGAATTTGTGATGCTTCTTAGAAATTGAAAAGAATGTCTTCATCTACAATTAGAAGTGCATAGGCCACCATATTAGCAAATCGAGTAGGTCTATGAATTTCCTGTCTTGACCTTTCTACTACAATTGAGTCTCGTTGTTAAAGGAGTTCTTAGGTTAGAACCTTTACAATTTCTTATTCCTTTTCTTCATGAGAGTCACGTTCAACCTCTACTTCAATTATTGGGCTTGTCATTATCTTCTCAAACTCCACCTTTTTCGAAACACTCTTTTCTTTCTGTGATATGCTATCAGTATAAGCATCTTTGTTGGTTAGACATTTTAATATTAAAGATTCATCAAAGGTCACATTCTATTAAAGATTATCCTCTTTGTTTCTGGACTCTATTGATGAAATCCTTTTATTCCTGAGGTTATTCCAGCAAACAATCCCTTCTTGACCCTTGGGTCTTGAGCAACAATTGCATTAATTTTCGTACTATCACAAATGCTACAATGGCAAAATTAGAGGAATGTTTGATAAACGATCCGACTTTCAAACATTTTGATTAGATTCTAACTTGTTTATTTATTTATGCATTGCTACAAAAATTAATTATTTATGCTCCGATAATTAGTAGCTAGCTTCCACACCGTACAGCCACCTGCATCTGTCAGGACCAGCGTATTTAACACTGCACGAGTAGCTCCGAAAACAACTTGATTGAACAGAAGTTATAATGTTACAATTTGGAACATCAATAGAAGCCGAACTACAGAACAATAGATACAACAAAGACAATCTAGTAAACTTCAAAGAATTGTTGGAGGCTCGACTTCAAGGTCATATAAACAGCACGCCATCCGGCCTCGGTTGGATGTGATGCGTCCCAGAAGAATGCTGATTTTGGATCACTGCAAACCGTGTACATTTTCTCACCGTCATGGTCCATGCTGCCGCATGAGTACGCACGGCTTATGCCCATGCAGCAGGGCTTCAATGGACTTTCGAACTTCAAATCCCCTGCTTCAGATTAATAATACACTTGTTACCATGAAATAAAACTGAAATGAAGTAAAACTGGAGTACTTAGATGGAACCAGATGGGAATGGCAATCATGCTCTTGCCTTGATAACCATCTTTCTGCTGGAGCACTGTTGTGAAAGAGCTGTAGAGATCAAGAATGAAAAATGAGGAGCTCTTGGACTCGTTGTTCAGTTTGGCCACGACTTGCTGCAAGAGGAGGTTGTGATAACCAACTGCCAAGTTCTGAGTTGCGTTGCATTGCTGGAAAGACGTCGTTCGTGTCATCTGAGGGAGGCACCCCAATGGCTGCAAAGCTGTCACGGCAACTTTAGTTGCTCCCAGTTCATGAATACGTTTTAAGTTTACGGCGAGCTGATTCACCACAAGATTGACGAAACTTTGCAGACCCTGAAACAGAACAGATGTTGTAATTCAGAGATATGTAATCTAGTAACCGATGTGATTAATGAAAAATCAAAAGTCGTCAGTTAAGGTAGCCACAGCATAGAATCAGAAGTTAAATAACAGCCTATAATGGGTAGAAACAGAAGAACGGGACAAAAATTTGAAAGCAACTGGGATACACACAATCACGCAATACATGAAGGTTTAATGTATTTGTGGCACGATATAAGCCTGCCTGACCTGTGTCAACCCCAAAATTTTAGCAGCAATGGTTGACTCATGTTCTACTGTCACCTATCTGAATCCACAATCTTGGCCATGGAACTGATGTAAGGGCATATGAATCAAACTCTCAGGATATCATATGTATCAGAAACAGACAAGATGCTGTCTACTTGAATATATACAGATGCATAAATCCTATCTCTGGGCTAATTAGTTTGTACTGATTTCACTTAAAATGCGTACCTGGAATGTACCACCTTTGGCTACATAAGCACCATAATCATTCCCGGCAAGACAGACAAGAACCACGGAGGACTGCAAGTCCCATTTGGTGTAGAGGGAGTCATTGATGAGTTTCTCAAAGAAGTCAATTTGAGTGCTCATGTTTGGTAACAGACTGCTGTAAGTGTTGAACACACCGCTCCCTCCAAAGGCAAAATTCATCCCATTTCGCAACTTTTTTCCTCCCAAGTTCATCCACGAGTAGGCAAAAGGGGACTTGATTCCCAATAACTTGGCTGTTGGTGTACGTCAATTTGAGCACCAAAAGTTAGAACAAGTCAATCACCAGTAAAACTCCATTGGCTTCTAAGAACTGCGTAGCCTCCAGTTTAGGGGCTAGTGTCGTAGTTGCTTTATGTAAAGACAACATGAATCAACTAGAGATCAAATCTTTGAATAATTAATGCTTTGTAGATTGAAACTGCTGCAATAATTGTGGGATCAACCTACTGAGTAATTATAGATGTCAAATAATGATACTGAGAATTGGATTTTAGCTTTTAACATGTACTTAATTAAGAGTCCACAGATATGTCTGTAATAGCTGCAAGTGAAATGAGAATTGAATCGTAGCAGTTACAAGAGGCTTGTACTGTCTACCAGTCAGGCATGATCATTTGAATTATTTGCTTTCTTTTCTTCCGATATCGATTTTGAAACATGTTGACAATGCATTGACCATATTTATCCCCAATCTGTGATTGAAGAGACCACTACAAATTGCTTGCATTTTTTTTTTCGATTTTATAATTGTTAGACATATTCAGACTGATGGGGCCGAAGCACATCAGAGATCACAACAAAGGAATGTGGAAAGGGGGGCCTAAATGATGATAAGAAATCAACTTCATGACGATGGAACAAGGATTTTTGGGATCGTGCAAGTGGCTGGAAAAGTGACTCGTTAAGTGTGATGATACACATCATGTAACTAGCAAAGTTGAACAAACTGTTCATAGTTAAATCTTCCAATTATATTCTAGTAATCCCATATGATCACTTTATAAGCATCACGTACATGACACGCACAAAAGAAGAAAGAAAAAAGAAAAAGGTACATGGACACAGAATGGAAAAAAGTAGCGCCAGGTTTACAACACTAATCCATGCATCACTTATATGCATAAAGCTAACAGACAGGAACTCATGGCAGTAAATAAAATATATAAAGAAGATAACAAGGGAATAATAAGGGCTCCAATAATGCAAATCTTTACATGCTAAAAGATGAAAAACCAACAACACAGCCCAGCAAAGTGAAAAAAGGCAAGGCAAGGCAAGCCCATGTTTAAAAGGAGAGAGAGAGAGCGCAAAAGATAAAGTGGCCAAATGATGAGATAAAATGTAGTATAATATGTGGTAAATGTCAAGACCTGAGACACAGATAAAGTTAAGATAAAGGCAGCGTGGGTGCAGCTTTTAATTAATACGCGTGTACTTTACCAAGGTAATCGGTGAGGATACGGCCATCGGAGAAGCGGCCGGCGGGCTTTCCGGGGAAGGTGGTTCCGTAGGGTTCTTTCCATGAGTTCCCTAAAGACTTTCTGACGTTGCCTGTATCAACATACGAGTCTCCAAATACAAATAACTTTGTGGGTCTGAAACCATGATCATATATCTCTTGCTTCTCCTGGTGTTGGTGGCGGTGGTGGTGTCGGTTGTGGAGGGGAGATGAACCTTGGGCGCCCACAAAACCTGGCATAATATTGATTACATACGTGTGTGTGTTAACAATATGCATTTAATGATCATAAAATGCAATAACATGACACACAACTACGATGCCAACAAGTTAATTAGATAAACAATTTTTATTTGATGCTGAAATTGTGTCATGGAAACTGGAGAATTGGATTAGGTATTCATCAAAATTGAAGAATCAAGACGTGGCCTTATAAGCGTACAAGGGTAAATTGAAGGAGATTTTATTTAAGTCATGTGAAGAAATGTGTACCTGAAGTGAGCAGAAAGCAGAAGCAGAAGAAAGAGGTGAAGAGATTGGAGGGTTCCATTGAAGAGATAAGTATCAGGTGATGTGATCTGGAGATATGCAGAGAGAAATGGACTGCTAGACACCACTGCACATATACACTGCAGAAGGCATGGGGCTTCCAACTATGAATCCTCAGTCCTATGGTGCAAGCTTTTTAAGGAGTTCGGTGGCAGATCAAATTCTTATCTCATTGTTACACTCTGTCCTCTTCTTTTTATATTGCTTATTAATATGCAGTAATTATGTATTTATACACGTGTCATGTGTGAAGAATTATTACGTGTAACAATTATACGTGGACGAGGACAGACAGACGGAGAAAAAAAGGGACGAGGATTTCGCAAGGTCTAATAGACCCGGCACATTATTGCTCTTACAGCAACAGAGAGACTCATGGGTCACTCTTGTTTTCTTTTTATGCTTTCCTTCCGACTTCTTTGAATAAAAAAAAAGTAAAAAAGCTCACATGCCTGACTCCCGAAATTTTGAATAAAAAAACTAGCTTGAGTTTGATTCAAATTAAAACTCAAACTCAAATTTAAGTTGAACTTTAATTAAGCCAACACATTTTGCACTTCTATTCCTGAAACTCAAGAGAATTCCAGCTGGCACTATTAAAGAACAAGCAGTAAGAATCCATCGTATTGTGAAAAAATGAGGAAAAAAAAGGAACATCTTGGACTTGTGCTGAAGCGAAATAACTTTATTTTTTTTATTGTTATATTTAGTATACTTCTATAGAAAATTACATACAAGTAAAATTTCTTTCCATCTACAGGTTTGAATGAGGCTATCTACAATTCTACATTTGCAGTGGAGAGCTTTCTGCGGCATTCCCTAACGCGAGAACTTGGACTAACTTCAATGTAAGTTGATCCGAGGCATCGTGGATACCTTAAAAATAATTGGTACCTCAACAATCATCATAAATTCTCAGTTTTCAGTTGAGACATACCCCAAGCATGGTTTTTACATGTGGCCCAAAAAAAACCTTGTAGGTTAGTTTAGAGTAGACGTAATTTTAAATTGAATTTAAATTAACATGCGGTGATTCTATTAAATAATTTTTAAACTAATATTATAACACAATGGCACACACGCAACATATAAAATAAAAGTAAATACAAAAACACACTATATGTTTATGTAATTCAAATGTTTACAAGGCACTCGTCAAATTAAATTAATCTACTCATCAAAATAGTTACAAATCAATCAACCAAGTACAAGCCCTTAACCTTCTTTATAGTTAATCTAAATTAAATTCACACTTGATTTTAACTAATCGATACACTCTCTTTTCATCAAAGTGGCAATTCAAACTCTCTCTTTAACCCCAACTTACAACTTACATGTTGACATGAAGTGAATGATACCAAAAAACTTATAAAATTTAATACAATTATATAATATGTGTGGATATTCTCACACTGAGCTCACAAATGTCTCAAGAAAAACGCATTCTAACCTTACACAATGCAACTTATTTATACTTGAATTTGCTTTAAAGATATCCGTGTAGATCAGTTCCAAAAATTTTCAAATTATCGATTAAAATTATAATAAATATTTTATACAGTCAGCAACTTGGTGTTGAAATCCAACAACAATTTCCTAATCCTTCGGGTTGACTTTACATAAGTGTAGATTTTCTCTTAGCATCTTCATTCCGTATTCTACCTTGTCAAGATATAATCTAATCAATCTCTAGTTTGGACGTTTTTGGAAAGATTTCCACCTATTTTTAGACTCCAATATTTAAAGAATTGTTAAAGTCTTCAACTTCCCATATAATTCAAGATTTCTTTGACTTTAACTAATGAAAATTCTTTAATTGTATTTTTTCAAATTATGTCAATGTTTTCACAAATGACTTATATTATACAAGTGTAACTCATGTCTAATGTTTTCAAAATCGGCCTCAACCAGCCAGTCCGATCAGAAACCGACCAACTGTTTGGACCGATTACAATATAAAACTCACTAGGTGGTCAACCTGATGCGACCTGGTTGAAACCGGCAAAACCGACGATTTAGTTAAACTAGTTTTGATCGAGTCACTTCTTAAAAAACAAAAACAAAATATTAAAGAAAGGGCAAAAATTGAAGAACTGGAGGATGCTTCTGAGCTAAACTTGAAAGTGGAAAACAAGGAAGAAACCCTTCTACTAATTTGCTCTCTAGAGTCTACCTTCAATCTTCACGCTCATCGCCAATGCAGTCCATTTCAACCTCAATCTTCACGTAATCCGACGTCCGTTCAGCCCCTTCTTCCCTATTTCACTTTTAATTTCAAAACTCTCATATAATTTATTGCATTCAAGACATTCAAAGGTAAGTTTTATTACGCTTTTTTTAATAAATTTATTTATTTGAATGACTTGCTACGAAATAGTTTATTTTTGGTGTTTGGATTCTTTGAAATGAAATTGCTTGAATGGGTCCTTGTCTTGATTCAAGATTTTTCTTCCTTTTTTTTTTCTTGTGAATAGCTGTGTGATTTTCCTATAAAGCTGCTGCTATTTCTTGTAATTTTATTTATTCAATTTTCGCATCATTTGTGTCTCACTGTCTTCTAGCAATGCTTCAGCCTTGTAGGTGTTGGATTTTGGTTCTCATTTTGATGGTCAAGAGCAGAAGCAGTTCACAGCTATGTTTGGATGCCATTTTGATAGCGGGTAAAAATGTGAGTTTTAAGTTTGAAAAAACTTATAAAAATTATAGAAGTAAGAGAATAAATATTTTATATTACCGTGCGACTTACTTTTATTTTATTAATTTTTGTTAAATAATTTTGTATAAAAAATTTATTCATGAAAATATATATATACAGATTTACATATATAAATATGTGTTTATATCTATATATATTATAGAATAGATCAATCGATCTTTTAAAAATAATTAAATTGATCAAATCAATAACCCGGGAAGTTGACCCGTTGAGGTCTCATATACAAAGGTGTAGCCAACCAACCTTCTCTTTCCCTTTTCAACTTTTGAATTCGACTGAAAAACCTGCGCTCAATTTTCAACACACGACCCAATCATTTTGTCTGCAGATAGATGCTCATACACCCTCCACATATCAGAATTTAAATGGGCCGTTCTAAACGATACAAAACAGTGATGCAATGGAAATATATGAAATTAACTTTCGAAGCAAAGGGGAAGTTCCATTTCATTCCAAACTGATGACAAAAATATGTTTGGGAACCAATTTACGATTCACATACAAAATTCCAACGTGAGTTTCTTGAACATGTGTTTTTATTATCTCTCATACCTCCATAATTACGTCACGAGTGGGAAAAAATCTGAATTTGTTGCAGAAATAAATCGTGATTCTTGAGCGGCGACGGAAGCTGGGCACACCCCATGAATTGAGGGAGCAAAGCTCATAAACTGCTCAAGTATTGCTGAAAGAAATCACATTTCATATAAGTTATAACCGGATCATTAACTGCCAACTTCTTCTCTGCACGGGTAACATTTAGAATGATGATAAGTGAATATCCCCAAAAGCTTCCCATCGTGTGAGAAAAAATATGTAAAAAAGGAAAAAGCGGTATTCAATTTCTTGTGCAGAAATGAGAGAAAACAGAAGCCCAGCGAAGCCACCACTCTCTATCTATTGTTGAAAGGAGTAATCTTGATGACCAAACCCGGGAAGACGTCATCCGGGTCATGAATATGCGGGTTCTCCTCGACAATGAAGGGGTCGCCGCACTTTTCGCTGATGGTCTGCAGCGTCTCCCCTTCCCTAACAACGTAAATTTCATCGCACGCCCTGTCCGATAACAAATTCCTCATGTTGTTCATCTCCGGCATCGTAAACTCTCCTCCCTCGCCCGATTCGCAGCAGCTCAAGAGCAGCATCAGAGCCAACGGCAACGCGGAATACCACGAAACCGCTTCTGCCAGCGCTGTGGTTGAATTGAATCTCGGCATGGCTCTGAAATTCTCGATTATATTCTCGGGGTTCGCGAAAAGGGATTCTTATACTTGCTTTTCTGGGGTTGAGATTGTGAAGGGTAGTTGTAGTGAGGAGGAGGGAGGATTGGTGCGATTTTATAGGGCGATTAGGAAGTGAAGATAGGCGGGTTTTTTCAGTAGTGGTTGGAGTGGGTGCAATGCCACATTGGTAGTGGCTTTCTCTCGTGTTGAGGGAGTTGAAACGGTTCTGTCTTTGAGGGTTTGGTAACTCGCAACAAAGGGTCTTTTATCTTGAGATTAAATATAATGAGAGAGAAATGAATTCCATACATTGCCATTGTATTGGCACTGAAATTCAATACGTGGGACTTAGGAATCAAGGCAGTGGTCTTGACACTCACAATAGTTGCATAATTGCAGTGGGTGATCCCGATATAAATCCATGACCCTACATTATATAGAGTCCAACCTCATAAGACTACTTACGAGCCCACATAATGCGAGTGCAAAAGCAACACATACTCGTTCAATCTTAGAGATTCCACATTCAATTTGACATCCCAAAACACCAAAGACATAATGCCCGATGCAACTATATTTCACGGACCCGCTTAGCGATGGCTCCTTGTTTTGATTACTAGGTATTTAACCTTGAAAAAGAATCCGTTTTGAACAAGTTCACAAATTTTTAACAAATTTAGTGATTAGAGCATGCATTGAAAAAATTAATTAATCTCTATAGAATATAGATGCCCCTCATATCTCTCAAAAAAAAATTGAGCAAGTTTTTGCCACATTGTATCAAGGCATTGGTTTGGTTGATTTAAGATAGTTGGGTGAGTATAGGTTTTGACAAGCAAGAGTTGGTTCAACTGCTTTGTTAAATGGCTAGGTGGAAAATTCTTGACCCTTGACTTGTTATTATTTCTGATCTTTGACCACCTTTAATCAGTCTTCTCTCTTTTACATTATTTTGTACATTTTGGACACAATAAAGGCCGTCAAAGATGATGTCGTGATTGCTTAGTCAGTTGTATCATTAATATATAATCTATTACGTACAAATAATTCTTTCTACCAACCAAAATCGCACACCGTAACTTATTACATGATTTTTACTATTTCTTTAGGAATAGATAGCGAAAGCAAAGAGGTGGGGAAAGCCTTTTCCGTTCCTCGCTCCGCTGTCAAAAATCATTTTCCACGTTCGCAACATTCTGTGTCATCGTTTTGCCCACGTCACCCCATTTCTGAATCTCCCGTAGGTGCTAATTGGGAGAACGGAAAAAAATTAATTATGATTTAAAAGTTATAGTTTTGAAAAAAAAAAAAAAACAGAAAACAAAACTTTAGTTATGTTTATTTTCACCTAAACTAATAAAAGTTAGATACACTAATTAATTTCATAAAATAATATATATATATATATATAATATATTTTTCATATTAGCATAACTAAAATAAGATATATTTGTTATGTTAGTATAACTAATGTAATAAAAATTTAGTATTTCATAAAATATTAGTCGCAAAAATTATATTATTTTATTGAAACAAATTCGTTATTGCTTAGCATGTCACATCGGCAATTATTTTGACAGTTCAACTAAAAATTTTATAACTGCATTCGTTTGCTTTCTTTCTTTTTTATCTTTTCCTTTTGCAGTCATAAATGAGGTGCTGACTACCTCTTCACTGTTATAGGATATTAAATTAATCTAAGACTATAAACTTTTGTTAGTGTTTTAAAAATCAATTCGAACTTACTGATTAAGCTAGCCTGGCCAGTATCAGTCAATCGTAATAATAGTTTGGACAGTATTTAAAAATTAAAATTATAATAAAATTGTATTGGACCGTTAATTCAAGTAAATGAATTAAGGTTTATCCAAATTGAATTGTCCAAATTTCTAAATAAATATACTTTTTAAATTTTAATTTTTTTTCTTATTAATTCAATTTTTGGCTTTTTATTGTAATATATATTCGAGTTGTTCTCGTTTATAAAGAAAATTTCATTAATTAAACAAATTTTCCTTCAAAATGTCTAATAATTTTGACTTTAACACGTATTGAATATTGAATATTTAAGATCTTATTAAAATTCTATTATGTTTTCTTTAAATATTTTAATAAGTATATTTTTTGTATTTATTTTACTTTTTATCTATTGAATTAATATTTATTATTTTTATTGTTTGATTAATTGTATTAGTGCAATATATTTAACTATTAGTGGCAATTAAAAATTCTTAAAATTAGATTCAACTATTTTTATTAATATGCATTATTTTATGTATATTAAGCATATTAATTAAATTTAAAATATAAATATTGTATCATCATTTCGACAGCAGTTGAACCAATAGCTCTTAAATTGATAATTATTCTAATTTGATAATTTCTTTAGTTTTTAAAAAAGTGACTTGAGCTGATGTACAATTAGTCAATTAACAGCTAAAATTTTACATCATTAAAATTGTTAAAGACGATTTTATTCATAAAAAAGGGATGAAAAAATATTCACAAAAGGGTTCCATTTTCCTTTTATTTATTTATTTATTTATTTGGCCTGGCCTTACATACTAGAAAGGCTATAGGCTGCTAATCTTCAAGTTTTAATTATTATCCTCATAATTAGCATGTTTTTGGAAATAAAGTATAGTTAACCCACTCAAAATAATATGTGAAATGCATAATCGAAAAATCTTAAATGAAATTATTGTTAATAGCTATTGTAACATTCCTTTGGTTTTTTTGTAAATAAAAAAGCATTAGGTGCTAACATTTGTATATTTCATTTTTAATCACGGTGCAATTATATTCACAATGGCGACATTATAAATTAAAAGACTGAAACTTCAATTAAATAAAATTTATCTTGAATTCATATGGAACTTATGAAATATTTTTTTTTATGTATAAAATCTCAATGTTCAAGTAATTGCTGATGCGCTCCCAATGAGCCCACAAACAATATTGAGCTTGAAATTGAGGATTCGGGCTTAAGAATATTAATTATATCTTAAAAGTATTATTTGGGTTTTTTCCATATATTTCTGGCCAATTAGGTTATTAGGTTTAATTTAATATAAATATTGCTTTATGTTATTTTGTAAGACAATAATACTATTTTGTGAGTTCTCTTAATAGAAGTTCCTTTTAGTTGTTTTCCAAAACTATTTGAATGATTTTTAATTCTTGTAAGCAATTTCAAATCAATTCAGTTAAGAGTAATTCTTATTTTGAGTCGTGATGCATTAATCAAGTCCAATTTGTTGATTTTGACTATTTTACTTACACCACCTATCTAATTCACACGCCAATATTGCATCAATCGCATTTCAAATAATATAACAAGTAAAATATTTTTCAAACTTTTCTGATAAAAAATAAAACTACACAAGTTTCATTATCTTTAATAAAGTCATCGATTTTAATTTTACAAAGGAATATTTGTTGTATATTTTGAACCTCTCTATAATAGCAAAAGTTAATCAATCAATTTAGTAGTTACTTTACAATTTTTTATTTACATTTTTATAGGATTGATTTAAAAATTTTGAACGCATAAATGCCTAGCATGTTATGAAATTGATTTAGCTTTGAAGTTCTTTCTTTAACTCTTCAAAAATATTTCAGATTATATTTTTTTTTTCACATGTATTTCTTTATACATATGAAAGAAACAATTCTTAATTTTTTTAAAAAAATATTTATTTAAAAAATTAGTAAAAAACGTTTTTTTATAAATTATAATAAAATCAATATATAATTTATCCATGCATGTCACGAGTACAATGCTTAGTTGGACCATGCAAGTATTAAATATATAGCGTCATGGTATCAGGAGCCTATCCTATTTTTGGGATAATTAAGTTACAACGAACGAGTCAAGGAAATTTGCCCTGAGACGTGTTTCTATAAATATGTTTGGTTGAGAGATTTTGTTGAAATGATATTTGGTAAATATTGTATTGTAATGAATAATATATCCAATTGTAAAATTTTACTTGAATAAAAAGTTTGATTTATTTAAATTTGTGAGTGTGTGCATATACACATAATAAAATAATAATTAATTAATGTGATAATAAATAAAAATAATAATTAATTTTTAAAATATATATGTATGTATGTATATAAAAGTATTAATTTGATTATTAACAAATATACTGATTTAAAGACAAATAGTTAGTAATAATATATGTATGAGATAAAAATTTTTAAATTTAAATTTGGATGAATATTTTCATTAAACAGTATTTTTAGTTGTGTAATGCAAGTCTGCTGGACTAATCGAAGACCTTTTACCAATTGAACAACAAATTAGAAACAATTCTCGTATAATCCTTATAGAAGACCTTTTACCAATTGAACAACAAACTAGAAACAATTATCGTATAATGCTTATAGAAGACAACCATTTTATTCAGTTAAACTTGATGTATCGTGTTCTCAGTTGCACTAGACGTGCTAGATCAACTTGTCACAAGACAAAATTTCGTACGTCGGAACGAATATGCAACGACAAACAAAAAACTAAACTCAGCTGCAATTTTTAAAATGATGATAATAGATTAATGTGGAAACAGGAGACCCTCCACCAAAAGCACAAAGGCTATGTTTGCGAGTAAAATTTTTGCTAGATATAATATTTTATAAGAATTGTGTTGAGATGAGTATTATATTTAAAAAGAATATTTTAATAAAATAAATAGTATAATTTATTTAAATATATATATATATATATAAATTCTGATTTGATTATGAATATATATAACGATTAAAAAATAATCAGTTAATTATATACAAAAGATATGAAAATTTTAAATTAAAATTAAAATATTATTAAATGATATGTTTATTAATGAGAAGTTTGAGAGGTTGTTTTGGAGTTGAAAGTTGAATTTAACACATAACCAAAGGATTCCTTCACTTAAAAGCAATATCCCATCAAAACAAACCATTTGAAGAGTGCTTCAATCCCTAGATTTTCCTTTTCATGGCCTTCATTTTCCTCTTCTAGCTTACAAATTTTTTACTTACCGTTCATGACATTGAATTCCATCACAGTTTGGGCAGACATCCCTTTTTTGCCCCAAGTGCTCTTCAAGACCTGCACCAGGAAAGAGTATAAGAGATATAAGAGATAGGACTATATGTGGCATGATGAAAAGTGTGTGCACTGCATGTATTGCAGAAAGTGAGGATGGGCGCAGGAGTATGGCAACTTTCATGGTGGAAGAGCACTTCACTGCATCGGCTTAAGTTCTACTTCTAACTATCACATAAGCTCTTTCAATTCACTGCAACTATGCATCAAAATAGCCAATGATATTCTTCAATACATTTACTCTCACACACACATGTATGTATGTGCATGTGTATGCAAATTAGAGTTTCGAGGTATAAATTATGTGTGTATAGACAATGCAGGGAAAAGGAGTACCATTCTAGAAAAACTCTGGTTTCGTCTTGCATCTCATGCAGCTTCTCGTAGTTTAGAATTTGGTGGGGAACCAATGATACTGGCAGGTCCTTTTGCCACATTACCTTTGGCATTCCCACCAGATGTTCCGCCTGAGTGCTTGTCATTAGCCACCATTGACCTCTTTATCTGCAACAGAAAGAGAAGCAGAAAAAATTGAAGTTATAACAAAATTATGATAAATAGACCCTGACATTAATCTCCTAAATAAATTCACTAAAGAAAACATGGTGACATCCATTTTCTACTATTGTCAATTACTCTCAATGTAAGCAAGATGATAACTTTATATAATTAAAGTGTGAATGAAGCAGCAAAACTTACCACAGCCAGCCGCTCCCTGTGAACATCACTTACAATCTGGAAATCATAAGACACGTGAGAAAAATACAAGAAGTTTGGGTGGGAGGGAACATATGAAAAGGATAGAGACCTGTATAAAATATCAAGTAGGCACTCTTGCACAAAAATAATCAGCAGAAATCTTACTGGTTTTCTGTAAGTCTTAATCTCCTCCCCGCCAAACCCAGGAAGAGTCATGTTCCAGTTTCTTTCTGAGTCGCAGTACAAGTAGAAGTTCAAGCTCTATAATTGTATGATTAACCAAAAAACTCATTAAGAACTAACCAAGATGTAGAAGTATGTCCCTTGGTTCTAAAGTGGTAGATTTCCGATGCTTGGCTAGTGAACAGCCAAATGTCGTAATCTGATGAAGTAAAATTAAAAGAAAAATTTAATGAGCTCACCAAAAATGACCTTGAAACAAAGTGCACATAACACTAACAGTGGAAAAGTGAACCAGAGAGAAGAGTTGAAAAGTGAGTTTGTAATATTTTTATACTAGCGTTGTTTGCACATTGGATATCTATGAATAAATATTTTAAACATATTTTTTTAATTTCAACAACTTTTCATATAAACAATATTTTTAATTTTTTTAATATTAATGATTTTATATATTAAAAAATAAGTTAAAAAATTAAAATGAAATTGAAACAAAATATATAAATTATAGTTGACAGAGGGCAGTGTTAAAAGAAAATATTATGAGTTTGAGAAATGAAAATTGAGAAAGGTAATAGAATTTAAGTAAATGTGAAGGACATTTTAGTCTATATTTTAAGATCAAAAGAGATTATTTTAAGGATTTCCATAGTATAGACAAATAAATGATATTTATATATATTTGGGGGGAGAATGGGAAGAGAGATTGGGGGAGCTGACCTAAAAAAGAAAGAAAGAAAGCAGTTACAAATGAAGACAATCACTGACATATACTGTGGATTAAATTAGTTATAGGACACATTAGGGCCTTGTTTGGATAGGAGTACTTAGATTTAAGTAAAAGATTTGAAAGAAAGGATTTGAAATGACTCTAAAATCAAGAATTTTAAATCCACCACAATTACTAAAAATGTAGTACAAAATGAAAGGTTAGGGATTTGAAATTCATTATCATCCAAACAAGTTGAATAGATTTATTATTATGAATTTGAAATCCACTCCTTCAAATTCTTCAATCCAAATATTCCCCCAAGACCAAATAAGGGTCTTTGCAATGATATAATAATAATATAGATTATTGTCCTTAAAGCTAATTAGCTGAGGTTGGTGTCACACCTGTACTTCTAACTGGAAATTTAAGGGTAGTTTTGGGGGGTGGGGGAAGCATTTTCCATTTTAGGGAATAAAGCCTTCTTTTCAAAAGTCCCAGAAACAAATGGGAATTTCATATTTGGGACAGAGGAGGGTAAAATTGTGGAATTTTCAGTCAACAATTTTATCAAATAATCTGTCATCCATATTTCCTAAGCCTTTAAAAACTAAAGCACCACATAGAGCATCAAAACCCCTTTTGCGCTACAAAGAAGAGGTCAAACTATTCTAACCATTAAATGACAGCTTCCTCGTAAGGATTTATAAGTGATATAAAAAGATCCCCCGAGTTTTTTCTTTCAACAAATAACAAATGAGCATATACTCAGATGTTTATGCTAGCCAGAGTGGCATGTATATATGTGCACAAGAAACCAACCGAGCATGATAGACAACGTAGAACAACTTGGTCCGAAAGATCCATAAGCTATGCATGATGTAACTAATTACTTGTTTGACATCAAAAATAAGATATTGAAAAGAATAGATGCAAATTTTCAACTTACCGATTCCACAAAATCTTCAGCAATGTCTACAAGTATGTCTTCAACTTCAGGGTCTAATATCTCAGATGGATCAATCTGGAGAAATAAAGGAGGTCTAAACACATTATTCCTGTGTTTTTCAGCAAATCCAACACAGAAAAGTGCAGAATGATGAACACTATAATGCCCCTTGTCCACTTAAACAGGCTATTGGACAATAAAACAACAACAAATGGTGCAAACAGAGACCAGAATGAAGAGGTGGAGGAATAGGACACATGTCACCTCATTTTGGAGGGTAAGCAAAGAGGGGAGACCAAGTGGAAAGGCACCAAAACCTCCCTAGTGAATGCTTCTTTCCCTCCATCATAGTTGTTAGTGGCAAATGATGTGGCATGCGCCTTGTTAAGGCATAACACAACATTACATAATGTATCAAATATATTTATATTGCTACTGGTTTTTTACAAAAATATAATACAAACAAATTCTACATGTTAAATAATAATTGCAAATAATTTTCAGTTTCCTCTATATTTAAAAGTAAAACAAATAAAAAAAGAATTAATTAATATCTAGCTATCAAATTTGTAAAAAGATAAGATTTTGGCAATAAAAATTTTATACTTTTAAAAATAAAAAATTAGAGAATTTTAACAATATTCAGCCACTCAACTTGTTTTCAAAACTCATGCAATGCTGAACCAATCAATTTGTAGAAATTTTAAAATTTCTAGACAATAATTCATAAAAATTCTAAAATTTCAATAGTGGTAGTCTATTTCTAAAATAGAGAAGAAGAGAAGAGAAAAGATAAAAAATAGACAAAAGATGGGAAAAGAACAAAGAGGGAACATGACAGAAGAAAGAACCAAGCAATTTTTAGTGCTTGTTTGTAGCAAATAATAAAAACCTAGTAAACCCATGAAAATAGGGCAGAATCACGTGACAAAAGAATGCCCAAATGAAGCACCATGTTTTGGGCTGTTTTTCTCCTTTATATATGTATTCTGAGACAATAAAAATGAAAAAATCTTTGAAATAGACCTTCAATATCATGTGCACCCTGTTCAAGGCAGTTGCCATTTCTTGTGAATGGTGCAGAGGACATGCCTTTTGCGCCATGCACGATGGCGCACGCCTGTTTGCACCATTAAAAACTATGCTCCCCATGAAAGAGCAAATCAAATAGAAGACATGCCACAGACAGTATTGTCAATCAAAATGCTTGTGCTATGTTCTCCCCTCGACATATGTTTCCTTTGGAAATTAAGTTAAAGCTGAAATGAATTTCTTCCCCTTACTTCCCTCCTGCTTATCGACTGAGGTATGCATGCAGATACAAAAATTCCTATGTTGCTCAACCTTTAAATCAAAGGAGGATTAGACAGTCTGCTATACAGAAGACAAGTTAATTATGGAACTCCACAATTAAACCCTGAACAAAGAAAATCAAGGACATGCTGACTTCACAAAACTTGTACATCAGATGACAATGACATGATGGATTCATTCTCAAAAGACAGCAGGATTAAATGCATTCCTTCCTCTGCATTGATAAACTAAAGCAAATATTAGAAACTCAATGGATTATAAAAATATTGATGCCAATGTCAATTGCCCGCCCTGAACAATGTGCTCATGTAAATTTTAAACCATCATTAAAAACAAATCACTAGCATTGCAAAACCATCAAAGGAAAGAAACTCATCCCTCAATATAATTGACAGAATTCTGTTGTCCAATTAAGTACTGTTTCACCAGTCAAAATTAAAGAAATGGGTACCCATACTATTAGCTTAATTTGAAGTTTTAACAAATTTTGTTAGGTATTTAGAAGATCAAACTAGTGATTACATGTAAACAAAGTCCAAAAGCACGTAATAATCTCTTTAGCATGAGACAACAGCAGCAAAGCCAGTTCCACTTCCACCTGCCCTGAACATATAATAAAAATGACAGCAACTTCTGCAAAAAGTAGCATCCTAAAATAACCACAATAACAACAACAATAATAAATAATAATTTGGCCATGAAACACTGAAGGCCTAGCCAAACATAGTCCACTAGCAAAAGTAACAAATCACATCAAATATCAAAGGAGTCCATATGGATCCACGGACATGGATGCAAGAAGAAAATAAGCAGGCATATTCACCTGGCTTACAAGCTCCTGAATGCTCCGCTTGCGAACAATTTTATTGGAAAATTCTTCAGTATCTGCAGTAGAACTTTTAGTGGGGGCACCAGGGTGTAATGCACTTGATTGTGTCATGCCAAGAGGTGGTCTTTGGCTTCCCAAACTTGATCCCCTAATGACCTGCTGTTGATGAGAAACGGGCTGTTGAACCCTGGAAGCTAGAAACTGTGGGCTGTACTGTTCCTGTGGCTGGCCTGAGGTTGAGGAGTGTGCTAACTGTTGGCTGGAACCAACTGGTGGTTGTTGTGGGGTGGTAGGCACGGTATGGTGATGTTGCTGAGATATGTGGGATCTTTGCTGAAATGACTGAGCCGTTGTTTGAGGTCGATGTGATGTGACTGGCAAAGGAGGTTTTCCTTGGGTTCCAGAAGACAACCATGGCTGATTCTGGGCCTGTGGACTTTGAGAACTATTAGGTGATGGTGAAGCAGGAGATCCCAATGATGAAACTCTAAGCATGCCATGTCCTTGAAAATTCTAATCAGAATAAGGATCAACAAACAAAGCTGAACCAAATTTATTGATAACTGGAAAGCTTAGATAACATTAGAATCCATCTATTGCTGCTCAGACAGCAAATTCACCTAAAACCAGTAATAAACAGATGTTTAAAATTAATCAAAGCAAGTATGTAAGCTAATGGTCTAGCACAACCCAGTCAATCCATCGTCCCTTGGGGCACTTGTGAGTCAGATGAGTACAAAAATTCATCTATAACAAGAACATTTTAAAATTAAACAGAATCCTACACCTGAAATAATAAAGCAAAAGCATAGTAAAGCTGCAGAAAGAATATGTTTCTGCAAAGAAATATAATTGAAACATTTAGGAGCACAGATTTAAATGAGGAAAACGTCAGGCCAAAGTTGTCCTGGGCCTTATAAGAAAGTTTTTATCTATCTTATGTATGTGTAGAGAATTAAATTTAATATAGAAGAAAGGAAGGACACAATTACATATTTGGATCAGTCATTATGCCTACATTTACACATCTACATGTAGAATACCCGAAGGACTAAAGTACATTATTCTCTTTTGATATGATATTATGAAAATCACCTATTTATTTAGGTGAATACGTGTGAATAAATAAGCAAAGCTGTCATCTGAAATTACATCAAATCAAAAATATCACAATAATAAATTAGGAATATTGTTGCAATCTTGTAATTATGACAAATAATCAATCCATTCTCAAAAGCATGTATCAGGAACAAATACCAGAAATAGGACTAACTTACTCTAGAATGAAAGAAATGGAACAGAACGACACAGGGTAAAGACCAGGCTAAAACATTAGAGTTTGACTTAAGAAATCACGAGTGATCATATATCAATTCTTTCATATATATACCCAAAGTATACACCATGAGCATAATAAAATAACTAGTCTACAAGTTCTAAACTTGATAATTTGCCATCATTATCTAGGTAGAGAGCAGGAATGAATGTTCACTGAGACTCTAAAAGGTGCTAATGCTCAGATGCTGAAAGAAAGTACGGAGCGACTTAAATTAGGATTGTGTTTCATGTTGAACTATCAAATTAACCCATATACATACCGCCTTATAAAAGTAATAGTTACAACTGAATCCCCTCGCCCACTTGATGATTCCAGCAATTATATATGCAATGTGGCATGTTAAACTTAATCTGATTTGAAAGTTGCAGTATCAACTGTTTGGTAATGTTTTGACATTGTTCTATTCCCCTTCAACTTTACATGTATGGAATTAAATAACTATGTGAAATTTTGAACAGCTGGAGACTTCAAAACTCTTACAAACACAGATTGGAGGATTATAGAAACGGTAGCAGGTAAAAATTTCCTGACATATGAGGCAGAATTTCAAACTCCTACTTGTCAAATATACTTCATTTTCACTATTCTCTGAGTTTTTAAAGGCATACCTAAACTATCAAACTGAATCTAAATAATAAAAAACATGAGCAGTGTACAAAGGGTTTTTCTCCCCTTTCTTCTTAAATTCAAAATACAATAAGTTAGCAACCTGTGCACCAGGAGACTGACTACTTAGGCTAGTCTGCGGTCTAAGAGATGACTGAGAAGGCCTCAACTGATGGGAAGGGACCCCTGCTGACCTCATTGAAGATGTTGTGCCAAGGGCACCCGTCATCCCCACTCCTTGTATCGGTTGTCTAATCTATAGTATATGAAAAACAACTCAGAAAACTCCCAACTATACAAATGCATGAAAAAACATACCGGAAGAATAAAAGTCACCCAAATACTCCCACACCAGCCAGAGTCAGAATTCTGGTTATATAGAGAAAAAACCTACTCAAACTGCAGGAGACATACACCTACAGAAAAAGGCCTAGCTATTCAAAGAAATGCAAAATTCATATCCTCCTCTTAGTCACTCTAATCGGGATTTACATATCAATTTCTTTAACAGTGCTTTCCTCGCCCTGGAAATGCGTAAGGCATAATGAGAACTTGAACATGAATGAAGAGGAAGTAAAAATTAACCTGGGATTGTTGCCCGGAAGATGGGGGCGTAAGCGACGAAAATGATGCAGGTGGAGGGGTGGGAGTGGAAGGATTATGGGCAGGGACTCCAATGGCCATTCCGCCTCGAGGAGACGGTAAAGCGGCAGTCGAAGAGGATGTTGAAGCTGAAGAAGAAGGAAGAGGAGGCGAAGGAAGAGAAAATTGCGAGTAGGGTGGTTGCTGCCATGGTCGGGTATTGAATTGTGGCCTTGTTTGGGAAGTAGTAGATTGCTGGGATTGCGAGGTACTTGGAGGTTTAGGGGTGGGTGTGGGGTTTGGATTTTGGAATGAACTGGTGGTTGTTGGCGGTGGGAGGGAAGAGGAGGCGGTGGAGGCGGCGGCAGGAGCAGTCGCGGGCGGTGGTTGTGGGGTTTGCTGGGCAGGCGGCGGCGGCTGCTGCTCAGTGGGTTGTGGAGCAGAGGGCGTTTGCTCCATCGGATCGGTAGATGTTGCAGGATAGATCTGCTTAGTTGCTCGGATACAAATACAGGTAATTTTGACAGAGATAATTAGTAATCATATCAATAAGAATAAATTAAGTATTAATTTAATTGAATAATATAATAATTAAAAATAATTAATGAATTATAAAAAAATATAAGATGAAAATTTTAAATTAAAATATAAATAAAATTTAAATAGTAAAATGTTAAGATTTTTATACAGTGGTAAATTATTAATAATGTAGAAACGAACCAATCAAAAGTTAAAGGAAAATAATAATGATGACTGACACGACAAGGATTTACAAATTATATGATTACACTAGATAATACAACAAAATTAAAATTATTTTAAAAATAAAAGTATATTAAAGATAAAAAATAAAAGCAATGTGAAAAGAAAAAATTAAAAAGAAATTGAGAGAGAAAAAATTTTTAAAAGATAAGATACCATAGATAAGAGAGAAGTGAATAAATAACAAAAAAAATGAAGGATAATTTTGTAATTTAAATTTATGCATCCACGGTAGTTTAAAGGTCAAATTTCTATGTACATATTGCAAAAAAGCACATCCTATGTGCGTAAAATATTTTAGATATTAAAAAACTATTATTTTTTAATAAAAAAACTATTATGTTTTAAATAATAAAAATAATATTATTTATAATTTAAAATACAGAAATATTCGAAATAAGAAAATAAAGAAACACTGAAAGGAGACAAAATTGAAAAGAAAATATAAATAATAATAATAATAAACTAAAAGAAAAGAGAGAATTTAAATTAAAGGTATATATATAATTTCATAGTATAATTAAATTAAGATAAATTTGTCATTTTATATTATCTAACCACAACAAGTTTAAACACTTACTAATATATAATACACATATAATGGTGATAGAAACACATTCTATCTACATAATTATATAAAATAAATTAATAATATTTTAAATATAAATTTATGTCATTCATTATTCTTTTGAAAAAAAAAAGAAATGGAATAAATCAAATTTGAGAAACAAGACTAAAAATATAATAAGTTAAAATTAAAAGAAGAAAATAAAATAAATAAAAATTAAAGAGAAAAGGTAAAAAGAAAATATATGCATGAGTAAGAATGCTATAGTAAATTAATATTGTACAACTGAAAAGATGACTCTAGCCATAAGAATATATTAGTAAAATTAACATATGTGTGTGTAAAATTATTTATAAAATATAAAATTATTAAATTTTAAATAATAAAAATAATATGATTAAAATTTAAATGTATAAATAATATTTGAAATAAGAAATAAAGAATATAAAAAGAAATTGAAAAACGAGAAAAATTAAGAGAAAACACAAATTTAATCAAAATATATTAAAAAATAGAAAAATGAAGAGTAGAAAAATAAAAAAAATTAAAGTAAAAGTATACTTGCAAATTTGTATTGTATAACTAAAACATGCTCAAATATTTAATAAAATAGTATAAATTTTATGTATATATATAGAGACAAATAGATAGATAGATAGATAGATATAAATATAGATCACAATAAAAGAAATCATGAAAAGTCTAGCCTCATGCATTTTGTTTATTTCGTTTGGTTAGTCTGAAGCCTTTAATTAATATGATAGACGATTTGAATGAAAAGATCTAAAAAAATTAAGAAGAAAAATATAAAGAAGTTAAATAGTGACTAAAAAATAAACATATTAAAAGATAGAGAAAAATAAGCAATAAAAAATAAATTAAATAAGGGTAGTTTAGTAAGTCGTAGAGAGAAAAAAAGAAATAAAATAAAATAACAGAATGCATTAAAATAATTTTATTTTTTTTTACATAAAGCTAATTTAATAATTTTATATTTGAGTACACAAAAAGTATGACTCATTTTTTATTATATAATATAAGTTTGTATATTAAATATTTATTAAATTAGTATGACTTATGTAATAAATATGTTATATGAAAATTAAACTTAAATATTATATAAAACTCTCCATTGAAAATGCAATTTTCAAATTTAAATTTTAAATAATAATAATCTAAATAACAATTATAAGATTCATTCAATTGCAAATTCCAGAACTAGGAACTCTATTACAAGATGCTACTAAAAGGATAGTGAAAAGTCCTTATCAAAGACCCATCACGAGGAGTGAAACAACCATTCCCATCAGAAGTAGTTTGACCTTAATTCAGGACATCAGAGCGCCCGGACAGCAACAGGGCTCCTGACAGTTTGCACATCGTTGAACATGTAATGCTCCCAACTCGTATCTCCCTGTCCGTTCCAGGGTTCTCACACGCACCGTGTAACTTGCTCTCTCCTGCCCACTGGAGAACTCCAGAACACTCGGCTCTACCTCTACGGATATCCCTTTTGGGTTTTCAATCTTCACATGGAATACTTTCGGGTCCCCTTCGCGTCCTACGTATGTCACGGTCCGTGTCACGTTAGTTGGTCCGCGCGAATTGGAGACTGCAATGGAAGGATAATTGAGGTTGTGCGTGGAAATTGGGGGGACAGAGCAGCAGACCCTGGCGCCCAGGAGGTATTCCAGCTTCAAGGCGCTGACGCTGTTGCACAGATATTCAGCCACGTCATTCATTTTGAAGTCGTAGATCAGCCCTGGATTTACAGCCTTTGCTGGATTCAAGTGACCTGATCCCATGTCGAAGGGGTTAGCATCTACTTGTCCTGATTTTATTGCTTTTTGTGTGTTGTCCAATTGCGTGGTTGCCACAAGTCAATAATGCACATCAGTGTTCGTAGTTTCTTGCATGTGTGGTTGGCTTTTCTCCTGTTTACCAAGGACTAGCCAAACCAAAGCCAAGATTTTATCAAGGTGCGAAAAATTGATCATTTAAGACAACGTACCTGTGGTCATAAGAGCAGATTTTATGGCAGCAGGACCCCATTTTGAGTGAGTGGCTTTCACTAGTGCTACAACACCAGATGCATGGGGGCAAGACATGGAAGTGCCTGATTCTATTTGAAACCAAGGAGTGCTGGCATCTTCTTCATTCCACGCAGGCCATCTGCCAGAATGTTCAATCCTGGAGCTGTTATGTCCGGCTGCAGCCACCAGTTCAATTTCCAATTTTATTGTCGTTGTCTAATGACCCAAACTAAATATATATTGTTGAGCTGTATAAGAACATACCTTGATGATATCAGGGGCGCTTCCAGGTCCTCTTGAAGAAAAGTTGGTCATCTTCGGGGCTGGTTTGATGCTGAGTTGAGCATTATATGAATGAATGAATGAATGCTGTCGGATTACTGCACACACACCAAGTGATCATTTTACAAGACCATAGTAATTTGGCTAACTAATAACTAACAGCAATCATGTATGTTTACGTTGAACTTTTGACGTATTCAGAGAGCTTCTGTGCATCCTCCGAACCAATCACACTGGTTGGGATGGCAAAATCCATTGTTGTCTCCTCCTTCCTGTAGGGATCAATGATAATAACTCCCAACACCACCTTCGTTTCTCACAACATCAACTTTCGACTGCTTGTCGTCATACCAACTTTCCATCGTGCAGACCACAATTTTCTCGAAGACAAGTGCCGGGCAGAGCGTATTCTTCTCGCAGGCGCTGTAATTTTTCCATTTCAAAGCTGCAAGTCAGCTGCGGATACACTACTTGTATCCTCTCTGTGGCCAATAATAGTCCTGTAAGTTGTTAATTACCTTGCTCCATCAGCGGAAACCCAAGGGAGGGCAGCAAATCTGGCGTCAACTATTTCATGATATCCGCTCATGTCATTCTTGTTGAATCCATAACCCTGGAAAGAATTCACAAAAACAAACAGGATATTAAAAATCACTTCAGTGCACATGCATATATGATAACTGCAGTAAATTCAAGGACATGTACCCTCAAAACTGTGGAATTCCCTAATTGCAATGGAGAAACGAATTCCCTGTCGATAGAACTTGCCGCAACCGTGAGCGTCCAGGGAGCAGCATTGCTCACGCTCTCAGCTTGTCCAGCGTTTCCACCGGCGGTGGAAACAAGAACTCCATTCTGGAATACGTGCAACGATCCAATGGAAAGGCAATCGTCCATGAACCCAGGACGGTTGTTGGAAACTGCACTACCGACTGGCATGGTGATTATGTCAACACCATCTGCAATAGCATCGTCCATGGCTTTGAGCGTGTCCGCGCAGACACACCGGTTGAACCAGCAGGGCTTGTTGACGGCGAGCCGCGCTCCGGGCGCCGGTCCTCGGACCTCGTGGGTACCCATGCCTTTGATTGTCATGTTCCGGACGGGTAATCCAACTGCTGTCGAAGCCGTGTGTGTGCCGTGACCATAGTCGTCGCAAGCAGACAAGTAAAAACGCCTCCCGAATGACTCAATAGGCCCGAAGTGGTGGACGAAGCCACGGGAATACCAGCGGTGGCCAATGATTTTCCTGCATGATAGAATTCGTATTTTCTCGTAATGTGTTTTCTCCTGTAAAGCAACTGAACAATAATCAACAGGTTGAACAGCACTCACCGATTGCGGCAAGGATCAGTACAGTGACCTCGCCATCTCTTGGGCACAGGGCCAAGCCCGCGTGTTTGGAAACTTGGTGCTTCAGGCCATATTCCTGTAAACAAATCATCAATTTTAATGATGATTAAACTAATTCGTGAGAAGGAAAAAGCAAAGCAAGAGAGGATACACTAAAGGAGTTGGGGTAAAATATCGATCATGCCTCTGTCGATATGGCCAACAATGACATCGCTGTTGTTACTGTTTGGTAGACCAGAAAAGAAGCTTTCAGATGGAGCACCCATGAAATCCCACGACCTCGTAGTATGCAGATGCCCAATTTGATTCTCAATAACTGATACCACGGGTTCCTTCTCTGCAGTTTGAATGAATTGATTACTTGTTTTGCGTCAAGAAAAGTGAAATTTTTGCATAAGAATTCAATGAATGCAGTCCATCCAGCAAGTGGTCCAGGATTGTGCTATGAAGTTTTCCCTGTCAGGATTCTTACTCGAAATTCGTTCGGCTTGCTCCGGAGCAAGCATTGCTGAGAAGCCTCTGAAGCCCCTGTGATAATGGTAAATGGTTGCCGTTTGGGCTTCTTCTAAACTGCAAATTCATAACATGGCATTTAGTGATTTGACACAAGAAAAGAAGAGAGCAAATGCCGGATTTCAGAGAAACGGATTGGCATTAATTTTACCTGCCCAAGACGGATGATAGCATATGATGGTTGGAGTAGATCAAAGATTCGGAATCTGGAAACTCGTGTGATCCCATGTAAACAATGTAATGCTGTAACATTCAATTGTCATCGGAATCAAAATAATTTGCAGTGCATCCAGCATTACGTAAACATAACTTTGAAGCGACAATACACCGACAACATTAAACATTATCATTAGATATTTATAGCGACAATATTTATACGTGCACTGACAAAAAAATTTATCACTAAAAGTAATAATTTTTGTAGTGCCTCACATGGAAGTATAAATCCACTATGTGTCAGAAATGCCTAAATAAATTAAGGATCATTATTTTTTTATATATGTATTGAAGAGATAAATCGACAATCTAAATAATGAGGGTACTTGTTTCATTTATTGTCTTCAATATACGCTATTATATTAATTAAGTTTATATTGCTGAGGTATACAGATACATCTCCATACATTTCTTATAAGTATGAATCGATACAAGGTATTAAAAACCATAAACACTTGAGTAATAAAGTTGAAACTAATGCGAGTATAACGGAGTGCATGAATACGCCTGAAAGATGCACAGAGACATGTCATTGATTTAACCTACGAACTAAAACATAGCGACCAAGTCAGTCAGTAAACAACCAACCTTCCTGCCAGCATTTGTATTGGATCCATGAATAGGTTTAAAGAAGAACAACAGTACCAACAAATGAAGAAGTTTCATCTTCGCAGAAAGAATTTTAGAAAAGTAATGACTCTCTAACGAGGCTGCTGGTGGATATTTAAGACCTCGCTAATAAAAATGAGGTTGCTGGCAGATACATACTCGACGTGCTGGTAAATAAATAAATACACACACACACACACACACAGACCTCGCTAATAAAAATAATGTTCACGGTTTCCAGTAGAGATCACGAAGATTGAATCTATCCATTGTAATATAAGAAGACATGAGCATTCAGTTTCTTCGTCAACTTAAATTCTTACATATTTCTAAAACATAATTCTTTGAAAATTTAAAAATTTGTTGACTTCATTGTAATTTTTCTGGTAAACTTACAAAAAATTACAAACCATGAATGAAATAAGATAACAGTAGAATGAATATAGGAATGAAAAAAATATAAGAATGAATGAACATAATATAAGTTATCTTATAGTTGATATGTACAAGAAATGAAAAATAATTATAATTATAATTTCATTACCATATTTGGAAAATAAAAATGAATATATGAACACTATGAATTTACTTATAATAACAAAATTATTCTTAAATGATATTTTTTTTATATAATTGTTCATTAAAAACTTAATTGATACTTATATTTTTCAATACTTAAATTGGTTGAGAAATGAAATATACCAATTAAAAAAGACTTACACACACACAAAAAAAATCATTTATTTATCAATTCAAAAGCATTATCATTTTGCTCATGGTATAGAGCTTCAATTTTTTATAAAGAAACTGATATATAATAGTAAATAAAGATGAAAAAATTGTATCATTCAAAAAAGTAGATAAAGAGAAAAAACTATAAATGAGACTATAACTATAATAGATATAATTTTTTGTGTTGCCACAGAATTTTTATAAAGGGCAAGTGCTTGATTGTATAAATTTTTTTACATTACTTATAAAATAAAAGATAAAGAATGAAATCTAAAATAGGACAAACTAGAATAATTGAAATTGGAGGATATTGAACAAAAAATATAACAAAATAAAATTTAAAGACACTCAATGTCTTTGTATATAAATATAATAATAAAAATATATTTTACATATAACTTTTATACCATTTATATGATTCATAAAATAATTAAAAAAAGAACATATTTTAATAATAGAAAATATAGAATAAAATAAATTTAGAGAATTTAAAAAAATAAATAAAAATTGTGGGAGTATAATGAAAAAAGAATATATAAATAAGTAAGAGTATTTTAACGATTATATATTATACACCCCTAATATATAATAGAAGAATAATTTTGTTAATAAAAGTATAAGTTGATTCCTGACAAATCAGTAATACATAAACATATAGTGATAAAAAGAAATGACAATTTCTATACTATTGGGAATCAATATTCTTTTGGGAATGGTTATTTCTATAAAAATTATACTAATCATGTGATTTGAAATATGGTTGGAAGTCTTGATTGGTATAGTGGAATGAAAAATAAATGAAATGAGCATTCCTAATTCCATTCTTAAACATATGATTGGTATAAATTTGAATTAACAATTATCATTTCATTAGGAATCACCATTTCTAAAAACACAAGATGATTGATTCCTTCCAAAATTATAGGTTTACATATGCTTGATTAAGGGTGTTAGCCAATCGAATTGCTCAACTCGACTCGGTCAAACAATTCGGTCAAAGCTCGACTCGAGCTTAGTTAATGACGAGCTTGAGTCGAGCTTGATTTGAGTCAACTTGATATAGTCATCAAGTCGAATTCGAGCATTTTATAGGGATACTTGAGTTCAATCGAGTAGCTCGACCTCGATTCTCCATTTTTATTTTTTATTTTTACCAAACACAACCTCAAACACTAAGTTTCGAACTCAAGCTCGAGTCGAGCTCGTAAAAAATTAGCTCGAGTCAAGTTTAAGTAAATTACTACTCGAACTCGACTTGACTCGACTCGATTCCAACGCTATACCTAATCTAAGCTACGAGGAAGAATCAGTCTTCCATTTTTGTTATGTTTTTATACTAAATTTAAAAATAAGGTTTTAAACTTGTTACCATATCATAAAAATATAATATTTTCACTATTAAAATAATATTACTAAATTTATATTTACAATGTATATATTATAAAACAACAAATATTATATATTATAATTATTATTAAATAAGTTAAATGTTAAAAATAACACATGTAAAATAGGAATGTATAGAGATTACACAAGTACAAATAAAATTAATATGTAGACATGTATTATCAAAATATATATATATATATATAATCTTATCCTTATTTGTAATATAACTAAAACATATGCTGAAAATGTAAAATATTTATTCATATTTTGGAATCCACAGGCTCAAACTCCAACAAACAACAATACATAATTTATCACAATCTACATTAAATTAAATTTTATCAATAATATAAATATTTTCAAACAAAGTACATGTTGATATAATTAACAAACAAATATGACATAAAGGATATATAATATCATAAATTGTTTAGTGTATTACCTATAAAGGAAGTTAATATAATTATATCAATTGAATATTTAGTTTCATAAAATAAATATCAATATAAAGTTAAAAATAAAAAATGTATAAATATTTATTTTACAATAAACACGTTAATATTAATTATATGTGTCCGTTCAAGTATCTACTATACATATAAATATATAATTTTTGTACATTATACAACAATATGATGTTGTTGTAACAATATTATATATTTATAAAATATCTTAATATATATAATCATGCAACAAAAAATAAAATAATAAATTTAATATTTTGAAATAATTTTTTTTGGTTAAACTATTCATTTTTAATTCAAATTATTTATTTTTAATTATCATGCATAAATATAAAATAAAATAATAAAATAACAATTTTATTCCTCTCTTATTCTCAATACAAATTCTTGTGCATACCAAACATGTGATATGTTAAAAACATCTCAGTCTTTTCCTAATCTCATTCTATTTTTGAATTCATCCCTTTCTCATCTTGGATACCAATCATGCACAAGAATATTATTAGTATAATGGAATGAAAGAAAGTAACAAACACTCCTAATTTCATTCCTAAACATATGATTTCGCACAAATTTGGATTAGAAATTACAATTATATTAGGAATCACCAATCTTAAAATCATGGGATTAGTGTTTGCTTTCAAAATCGTAGATTTACATATTTCTAATCTATTAAAAATAACTCTTCTTCCATTTTTGACTTGTTTTTCTACCAAATTTAACAAAATATGTTGTAACTAATTGGTAAGGTTCACACTTGTTAGCATATCATAAAAATATTATAAATATATTTTGTTAATTTTATTTTTTTAATGCATATAATTTTATATACAACAAATATTATATGTTATAATTATTATTAAATAAATTAAATGTAAAAAATATCATATGTACAAATATGAATATATATATATATATAGCGAGAGAGAGAGAGAGAGAGAGAGAGAGAAGAGAGAGACAGAGAGAGGAGGGGGGGGACGGGAAGTACACAAAATTACTAATACATGTGTATTGCCAATAGAGATGATCTTATACTTACTTGTAATATAACTAAAACATATACTAAAATATTTAAAATTATTTATTCATATTTAGGCATCCATACACACACACAAACACTCGTAAACAACAATATGTAATTTAACACAATTTATATTAATTTAAAATTTATCAATAATATAATTATTTTAAACATAGTATATGTTGGTATAATTAAAAAATAAATATAATATAATGGATATATATATATTTATATATACACATACATTATCATAAATGTTTAGTATATAACTTGTAAAGGTATTTAATATTATTATGTCAATTGAACATTTACTTTTCATGTAATAAATATGAATATAAAGTAAAAAATAAAAACTAAATAAATGTTTATTTTACAACAAACACGTTAGTATCAGTTATTTATGTCTGTTCAAATATCTACTGCAAATATAAATATATAATTTTTGGACACAATATAAACATTGTAGCTTATGATGTTGTTGTATTAGCATTAAATAGTTATTAAATATCTTAATATATATAATCCATAATAAAAATATAACAATTAATTTAATATTTTCAAATAAAGTTGTTTTGATTAAAAATATTCTTTTTTAATTCATACTAATTATTTTTAATTAACATTCATAAGTATAAGAAAAAATAATAAAATGATAATTTCATTCATATCTTTCTCCCAATACTATTTTTTGTGCATACCAAATATGGTATATGTTAAAGCCATTCATTCCTTTTCCAATTTTATCCCATTCTTATCTTGTTTCATTTTCACATGTCAATCTTGTCATAAGTATCAATTTTCTGGCTAAATTGAAAACGAATTATGAACAAAAAAAATCATTTTGGGAACCACGTCATATATTAGTTGGTGCGAACTAATTCAATGAAATTTTTAAATTTTTAAATTCATTTGTTGAAAATAGAATTTTTAATAATATATGAACTTTCGAACTTATGTATTAGTACTAAGATCACATGAAATAAACTTCACTGTTGTTGGTCGATATAGACGAGAAGTCCAAGGAATGTGGATTTCGAGACATCATTATTCTGTTTTGTTTGATCTAATCTATTCATTCTAAGCTATCAATATCTAAAAACATATTTTTAAAACATGCATTATATTACGACCAAATTGCAATTTATGCTATATATAGTGTGTTGCGTTCCTATCTTTTAATTTTTCGAGTGACAAAATAGGATTGTCAATTTAAAAGTTTTACCAAATTTTTTTTGTCATTTTTCAGGTAAAATTGCAATTTTTCCATCCTTTAATTATTGGTAGATGACCATTTTTTTTTCACCTTAACTATCACGAGTGGCAAAAAGGTGACACAAAATATTTTTTTCTTGGATAAATTTAAAACGATAACCTTAATTTGAACAAGCCACATCTTACAGTAGTTGTCAACGCCAACATCTTCGTCCACTGCAAATGACAAGGGCGCAGGCCTATTTATACCTAGTCACTTTATGTTTGGTCCTACGGCCATTATTGATTCTGTAGATTTTTCCTCTAAAATATCTAGATATTTTACTTATTTCTAAAAATGCCCATTAAAATATTCATAATCTAAATATATCTATCAAAATATCTCAATTTTAGAGTTGCATATTTAAATTATATTAATACAACTCCTTTTTTATTTTTACAAAACATATTGTTTCACTTACTTTTAATATTTTCCTCTGCAGATCTAATGTAGTCGTTCCAGAATATTACTATAGGCAATATTGCTCGTGATTTGCAGCATATTTGAAATTAATTCCAACTTCTTGCCATAAACTCCGCTAAGATTAATACACAAATCAAACACGCAACCTTCGTCACATACCTAAGTGCATCTTTAGTAGTTACTATAATACAGAAATCAAACACGTAGCCTTTGTCACATATCTGACTGCATCTTTAGTAGTTGTTATATTACTCCGTAATCTGTGTCTGTCCAAGTTATTTCTTCTAATATTAAAGCTGTTGATTTAACCTAGTAAGAGGATTACGGACAAAGACTGCATCCAACTCCAGCTTTTACTTTCCTGGTGAATGCGAAGAGTCCTCTCCAGGATTCCAATAATTTTGCTCATCAATGGGACAGTATTCTGGACTAGGACTTGTATCGTCGAGGGCCTGCCTGCTGTCGGGATCCTTCCCTCTGTAGCAAACAATGTCGTCATCCTCGTCAGTTCTTTCTTGAATAAATATACGTCTACTGGTATTTGTCGGCTTGCAAAAACACGATTCCATGTTTCGATATCTTAAGCAAATTAAACCACGGAAGAAATACCAACGACCATTCTGAAAAATGAGGTGAGGCTTACGTTTCTGAATATAAGCAAATCCCGAATACGACCAGTGCGAAAGCCACATAGAACAGCCAATCAACCTGAAAGTCAAACACGCAATCCCTAATCGGTTCATCAGAAATTCAAAAGGGAAAAACCAGGGAAAGTCAGCTACCTTCTGCTCGTAGATAAATATTCTGAATGCAACAACCCACATATCAGATGTCAGGAGGGAAAGATTGAAGAGTGTGGCTCCACTCATCTGTAGCAAAATAATCCTTCTGTTTAGACAAAATGTTATGACATGGTTGCTCTGTATCATTGAATTTGCTGATTGTAAGGTCAAAGATGGCTCAATTGTTAGGTCATGTTTGGTCAATGCTCAAAGGTGATGAGAAAAATTGGAGAGGTTGGTGGCCCGTGGCCCATGTTCATTTGCTTCAAGACTGGTTAATTTCTGAGACACTAAAAATACACTTTCACCAGAGATCTATTTAATAGATCCATTTGAAAATAAACTAGGTGTATTTATATCGAATATTTACAATTATGATAAATATTATAATTTTATATTAAAAAATAAAAATTAATTAAATATTAAAATTGCTCAATCTAACTTGACGCATTTGAACAAATTGTAAGAACAAACTGACCTTGAGAACAAAAGGCACGAGAGTATAAAACAGAAAGCTTGACACTGCATAACCAGCATAGGCAGACATCTGAACACGCCAGAAAAATATCTTAACCAAAGTATCATAACAACGATCGTGGCAAACAGAAACATCCATATACTATTTGAAATGCACCATCCGTTAGTTTTTGGGCATCTTTCACGTCAAAATCTTGTTAGGATATCCCTTCATTTTCATTACACATTTCCACACTTGCACGAACATAAATTCTCTACAATTCATTGAAAAAAAAATACACGTCTTTTCATGAAAAAAGATACATCAAAATCAACTACACATCATATTTACACCTATGTAATCAATTATCTTTCAACACATCAATCCAAACTTTCTATATTTCCGCACCCACTTCAAAATGAAACAAAATTTAAAACAGAAAGTGAGGAAAATGCCAGACATTGAGGGTAGAGCTTGGAAATAAAACAAATATTGGGACGATGGTTAGCCAAGACGTCAGACTGATTTGCCATTTAAAATAAATAAAGAAAAAGCTGCTCTTAATTTCTACTTACAAGTCCACCAGACAACTCCATTGATTCGAGGGTCTCCCTCTCAAGAATAGCACTGAACGAAGGTGAAGGACATTTCCATGCTTATAATACTCAGATATAGCAATTATATGAGTAAAGAAAATGACACGATTACGGGCTAGTTTCATGCGGATACATCTCGCACGCACTCACAAGCATACCAAATACCCCCATCATTGTCAGTACTTCAGTGCGATCTCTCTTCTTCACACAGAACTCCTGTGCCAAGAAAATTCAAAAACACCCCCGTCTATATATATTCATGAAGACCCAACATTGTTTTCACGTATAGCATTACTTGATAAAGATGTCAAATTAAGAAAGGATGAGTCTGAACAAATACCAACCTCACCAACATTGCTCATTGAGAAAAAAAGCGTGCCAGCAATGACAAGAAAATCCCCCAGAAGAGGGTTTGAACCACCTGAAAGGCAGTGAAATATACATGCGGTTACATACACAAAACGGAACAAGGCTTAATTAAGAAAAGATTGCGCCTTTGGATCATTGGATGATAGAGCGAAGAATATTGTGACCTCCACCGCCCACCCCAGCATCAGAAACAAGCACCAGGCCCAGGCCTGCTACACAAATTGCTGCACCAATAAACTGCCAAGGGGAATATTTTGCGCCCAGGAAAATCCATGTAAGAATCATCGCCCACGCTACCGTCCAGCAATCGAGTATCGTCACACTGGTAATTGACGTGAACTGGTATGCTTTATTAACTGCAATAAATCGTTCGTGATAGAGATCAAAGTCAAACAGTTAGACTGCAAAGCACAAACGTTTGACATGTTAAATCAGGTCCCAACACCGGACTTAGTCTTCAGATTTTCTAGAGAGCAGCCTTAATTTCAATTCCTCAGCTCAAGATTTTGCAGAATTTCAATGTCTAAACAGCCATAGTCGTGTGCAAGTCAAGACCTTCTATGTGAGATTAGCAGGTCAACAGAGCAGAAATAGCGGCTGCTTTGGTCTATTGACAAGAGTTTCAAGGTAAAAGGGAGGTGTAACTGATGCATTACCAAGATAATTGCCATGGACGTCAATAATGCCTAGGAGAGCATACCAATACCAAGGAACCTGCATTTTAAGATCACTAGGCTATCAATAGTACAAAATTAGCCTTAACAAAGATGCTTGCTACTGATCTTATCACATAAAAATAAAAATAAATCTTTTGAAGAGGTAGATCTGAAAAACTTAAAATCTGCACATATGATTATTGGGGGAGATGGAAATGGTGGTTTACCAGTAATTTCTGACGGCGGTAAAGCATGATACTTCCATACACCACGGCCAGAGCCAAGTACGTAGAGAAAGATAGAGTAAGTGGTGCATCCACTGGATATGACCCAAAGAGAGACAAAATTATATGCATTAGATCCAAAGGTCAAATTCCAGAGGGTGCATGGAAACTTCGAACTAAAATTGGAATTCTTTATCTTGGCTAACACAGCCAGACAACGACAGGTTTTGAAGATCAGAAGTGAAAAATTAAAAGAAAAGCTCAGGAATAGCTTAGTGAAAAATGTAAACTTAGATTCAAGAAACCTCTTCTGGAAACTAAAGAAGCAGTGAAGGTCATTATTGCCAAGTCGAAAGAAACCAGCTGGCCCAAAGCCAGCCCGAACAACGTACTCCGCATCCCCTCGCTCTTCCTCCACCAGCCGGTGCTCACGAACGTTGCTCCTCTGACCTAGAACCCACGGGAAACAGATGATGGAAAGGATGCCCTGTACGAGAACCCAATCCCGACAAGAACTATTATTTATAATTACTTTGTTGGGTAAGATTATAATTTAAAGAATTATTTTAAAGAATAAAAAAATTATATGAATTAATTAATTTTTAATAATTATATTAGTATAATTAATTATTTAAGGTGATTATATTTATTTTTTATTATAAATATTATTTAATTAATAAATTTTAAGAGTAAAATAAGAATTTGAATGATAAATATCTATATATAATTCTTAACATTTTTAATTATTTAATTATAATTTTATTATCTCATAATTTTATGATTTAATAGTAAATTCTTATTTAATCAAAGATTTTAACTAATCAAAATAAATATTTAATTCAACTAAATAAAATAATATACTTTCCATGATCACTTAAAACAAGGATATCCATAAAAATATTCATGAGACAGTTAGGTGTCTAAGCATTGAAAGGGCAAAAAAAAAAAAAGAAAAAAAGGCACACCCACCATCGCTTAAGCCAATTCGTGTTTGAGGCTGCAAAAACGCGCGCGCGCCCGTTAATATATGTCTAACCGTGTAAATATCTTTGTAATTATGACGCTGGCTATATATATTTATTTTTTATAGCATGATGTTCACGTGAGACTACAATATAAAGGCCAACATCACGAAGCGGCTTAGTGAAGAATCTGGACGGTAGTGATTTTGCATTGACATGTCCACTGGTGCTAGAAAAATATCCCTCTGTGTAACTGAGCAGGTTTCTTTGATCAAAACTAAGCTTTAGGCGTGATGATTCTGCTACCAACAGATTCTTGGTCCGATCTTGAGGCTGGGTTGGCCCATGTTGTCCTTTGAACCTAACGTTGAGTTTGGGAAGTGGCAGTTGGCTCGCGCAGGCTTACCGGATCACGTGCCCACTGACCAGTCTGAACGGCGGGTGGGGTCGATTGCAGTTGCCCTGCACCGGCATTCTTGAATGATGCCCAATGTAGACAGGAAACACTGACCACAGGCGCAGTGTTCTGCAAATTAAAAAAAAAATAATAATAATAATAATAATAATAAATAAATAAATAAATAATATATATATATATAAAAGAAAGAATACAACTGCAGAGTGATTTATATTGTATTATTAAATTGATAAGGTTTCTTGTTTGCAAAATTACGGAATTATTCTTACTTTAAACTGTGTAATACCTTCTATCACTTTCTCTCTCTCTTTTTAACATATTATTTTCATTTGTATTTTGTCTTGGTCTTTCTCTCTTCTCAAATTCTATTGTTCTCTCTTTATTTTTATCTTAAATATTTTTATAATTTTAATAAATAATTTTATCAATATTATTTAAAATACAATAATTTTATAGTTTATAAATAAATTTGTAGACACATAGAACGTGCAGACTTTTACTATTATAAACATAAGCAATTATATCTTTCAAGTGAAAATTAGAGCGTTTTCATCTAAATTAAAAATAAGAATGAAAACATTGAATAATACCCGTAACAGAGACTTAAATGTGGGTGACTTTTTGGTAAGAAGACTAATAAATTATTATCGGAGCATATACAAGTATACAATTTTTTGCATTTAATGCAATTTTGAATAAATATTTATCTGATTATATAGTAATTCATATACAATTTTTTGCATTTAATGCACATTTGAATAAATATTAGCATTTACATAAGTTATTCTCTAACAAACTACGATTTTTATTATGGAAAGATTATGGAGGTCAAAAGAAAGGTATTATGTCATATATGAACTTATAATACATTCTCGTATTATTAGCGTCTTTGCATCAAAGCAACCCCTTTTTTAAATCAAAAAATGAAGAAAAATACAAATCATGATAAAAATCAAAAGGGGAGGGAAATCATGCGTTTCATTAAACCATTTAAAATAAGACGATGTCCAGCGAAAAACTTTTTTGAGTGTTTTTGAAATATAAAAATGCTATAAATAATAAATTATGTTTGTTTAGTGGGATATTTTAAGAAAAATATATACGTGGTATTATATACTTTTTTAATAGAGCAATAATGATGAAAATTTAAGTATGTTTATACATGTAAGGATACGTGTACAAAGCTAGCTAGGAACAAAATCAAAGAGCATTAATACGAAGACGTGCCCTTAATTTGTCTTCATTTTTAAATCTTAAAATGAGAATTAAAAAATTATACATATTAAACTCACAACATTTTAAAATTTACTCTTTTTTCTTAAGTGTCTAATCCAAACGTAAAATAATATTCAAAAATTTAATAAGTACATCTATTCAAAATCAAATTTTATATATATATATATATATATCTATTTCTATCATAAAAAAATAATTATTATGTTTATATAAATTATATTATCTAATTATTATATAATATTACTTGCAACTTGCTTTCCAAAACAAACTAAATCGAACAGTCTAATAATCTACAATTTCTTTTGCACTATCCATGACGATCTGCTCCTTTTTTCTTCAGAAAAATAAAATAGAGAATATAATTCAAATATAGCAAGGCCAAATAGAAAGAAACCGCCGGACCTGGAAAACAATTTAAAGGACAACCATGCGGCGGCCCAAACCCTCTTATTGCTCCGCCGGCGGGTGGAGGAGCACGTGGCTTCTTCGGCACCAGCCAGAAGATGCTGCATAAAATGGGAAAAGAATTGCAAGGGATTTATTGCCATCGGGGAAAAAATGGGGGTTTAATAGTGACACATGTCCTCTTTTTATTATATTATTTTCATATCTCAATCTCCTTTTCACTTTCTATTTCCTTTTCATTTCCCTTTTTATTTTTTATGTTTTCTTCACTTCTTCATATTATTTTAAATTTTTTCCTATTTATTTTTTAAATTTATCTATTTGTGTTTTTGAAATTTTTCTATATTTTCTTACTATTGTATTTCTTAATTTTGTGTTTACTTTTCTATTTTCATGAACTCATTTTAACTGCATATATACATATATGATATATTCATATTTGATTTTTAATTTTATTCAAGTTTAAAATTTGTTTCAGTTGTAATTTTTTAAAATAATGAATAAAAATAATTTAAAAATTAAAGAAAATATAGAAAATAAAACAATAATTTGAAGTAGTGGAAAAAACATGCAGAAATGAAAAACAAAAAGGAAGAAGAAAAAACATAGAAGAAAAGTAAAAGAAAGAGAAAAGATTAACAAAGAAGAGAGAGAGAGAAACAGAGGGCATGTCCACTCTGGTGCTGCATGACAGCTGTATCCACCAGCAACTTTTGCGGTGTTTGGTAGGCAATAAATTTTAAATTTTGAACATTTTATCAAATTTTATATTATTAAATATATTATTCAATAAAATTTTTATTTAAATTAAAATTTAATTTTCTTTTACTTAATTATATAACTAATTAATTTTTTTTAATTATTATATATATTTACAATATAATCTATATCTATATACACATACTCACATTCATATATATTTATATTTTAAAATTAATCACTATCTCTATAAATTATTATATAATTTAATTATTATTATATATTTTATATACATATTTAAATAAATCAAAATTTTTATCCCATTAAAATTTTAAAACTCCACGTACTAAATGCTATTTCAACCCAACATCTCCTCGAACAATACCCATCGATGCTTATAATGAATTTAGTCTGGGAATTGCACAACTCAAAAAGTCTTATTATAGTGTTCTTGCTATGATTTTTAAGAAGGCCTTATTATGATTAAAAGTGCCCAAATAAATCACATGACATGGACAAAAAGTGCATGTTACAAATATTTCATTCTCTCAACAATTTATTCAACTCTACATGATTAAATATATAACTCAACAAAAATTTTATCAAAATTTAAATTTAAATTCTTTTCTTTATATATAAAACTAACTAATTATTTTTTTTATAATTACATATATTTACAGTCAAATCAATACCCTAAAAGTTAAGCATTATTCATATATGTTATTATATTATCCAATCATTATTGTATTTTTTTAAAAAAAAATCAAATAAATCAAAATATTCAAAATATGAAAATCTTTATAATCAAACATATTATTTGTTTCAATATAATTTCAACCAAACATTATCTCCTAACAAAACCCTCTCCCAAACATAGTCTAAATAAAATTTGAGTGGACTTTTAATTTGAGGTCCAAATACATTCCAAGAATAAATTTTATTTTTTAAGACTTTGTGGAGTTTGCATTGAACTAATTTATTGATTTTGGTCCAATCTATTGCTCATCTTATTGAATCAAGGGGTAACAATAAATCAGTATACATTAATGGAATAAGTTAAAAACGAAATGAGTATAGAAATAGTATAAATATAGAAATGAAATGAAAATCGTATACATTATTTCGTGATTAGTATATAAAGAATGAGAAAGGAATAAAAATTATTATTTATAATTCATTTACATAATTGGCAAATAGAAATGGACATAAAAATACTATAAACTTATATATAATGACAAAATTATTCTTAAATAATAAATTTTCGTCCAATTATGCATTAAAAACTCAAGTAATACTTATAAGCACTTAAATTGGTTGAAAAACAAAATTCAGCAAGTAAAAAGAGACTTTCACTAAAAAAAAAAATCATTGTTTTCAATCCATTCAAAAGTATCATCGTTTTTTCTTATGATGTAGAATTTCAATTTTTTACAAATAAGTTGACATAGAATAGAGAATAAAAACAAAAAATTGTATCAATCAAAAAGAAGACTTGAAAGAGAAGAAGATTAAAGAAAAAGCCAATTGTTGTACATATAGTTTTTGTATTATCGTAGAATTTTTATAGAGACGAATATGTACTTAATTTTATATAAAATATTTTGCATTATTTATAAAATACAAGATAAAGAATAAAATTTAAAATGGGAAAAAGTACAAAAAATTAAAATTGAAAGAGGATATTGACAAAAAAATTATAATAAATTAGAATTTAAGAATAGTTAATATCTATGCGTATAAATAAAATAATGATAATTTTCAAATATAAATGTTAGACCATTCATATAATTCAAAGATCATAAAAAAAAGAAGAAAGAAAGAAATTTGACAAATACAAAATATAGAATAAATATAAATCGCAAGAAGTAAATGAAATAAATAAAAATTGAAAGACTATAGTGGAAAATAATATATAAATAATTAAAGATATTTTAGTGATTATATATTGTAAACAGTAGTATATATTATAAAAAGTTAAATTTGTCCAACAAAGGTAAAAGTATATTAGTTATACATAAACTTATGGTACTAGAAAAGAATAATGATTCTCTGTACTATCAAGAATTGGTATTCACTTGGAAATGGTCATTCTTGTATAAAAATTATACTAACCATATTTGGAATAAAATAGAGAATGGTCACTGCATTCCTAATTCATTTTTACATACCAGTCACATCTTATGTTCTATATGTATACTAGGGATGGGAATGGGTCAAGTTTGTGGGGATCGGGTCAAGACTCGAGTATTACATCTGATCCATTAATTCGAGCCTGACTCGATTATTTTCATGTGAATCGGATTGACATGTAGGTATTACACTTAACTCATTGACTCAAACTTGACCCAATTATTTTTATGGGTTAGAAAATTTGACCCGACCTAACCCGACCCACTAATTTTGCAAGTTACTCGAATCTGATTTACTAACCTATCAACAAAAAAATTATTTTTTCTTTAATTAAAATTAAAGTTTAATGTTTTAAATATTTACAATTTTATTATTTAATTTTATTTAATTATTTTTTTATCTTTATATAAATATTTATTAAATTATTTAAAATATATTTATAGGTTCGTGGGTTGTGGATCATTCGACAGTTCAATCCGAAATTGATCAATTTATCTTTCCGAATTTGCAGGTCTGATTTGATTTTGACCAAAACCCGTGAAAGCTTTAACTCGAAACTGCTAATTTCGAACAGTATTACAAATTACCACCCAAATATATACTAATATATTTTCACATTCTATTTACGTGTATGTTTATTAGTAGTTCGGTGGTACAATAATACTACTTAAACATATGTATTTTTAAAAACATATGAAGAAAAGAATAAAGACAGTAAAATAGACGAAGGATGAAGCAACTAAACTAAAAAAAGGAGATAGAACTTAAAATAATATAAAAAAAGGAAAAAATAAAGGTAGTTTAATTAATTTATATTTAAGACTAAAACTAGCAATCAGATGGCGTAAATACATTTTTTAAAAGGGCTATTATAACAAAATTAATTAAAATGACTGAAGTTAGTTACTATAAGAGAGTTATAATACATATCATAAATTGTGTAGATAATTAGTTATGAATGACATTTTAAAAAATTGTCAAACGACCATATAAAACTCTTAGCAATAACATAATAGTGTGTTTTTATACACACCATATTATTAAAAGCTTGAAACTAATTTGACGATAAAATGAAAATTTATATTATTGTCTTTGATTAAATAATATGAATTCACATTATTATCTCTTGATTATTATTATTATTATTCTCGATACACATATTATCTATTTCACTATAAGAAAATAGATTATTAGCTACAGCCTTTTTCCCTACGCATGGAATAATGTAAACATTATATTATTTTTTACACTTATATTTCTGCAGGTATTAATTTTTCAAAAAGTCTACCGAGTAAAAATGTAGCCAACATATATTATTATTTACAATGTAAACAATAATTTTTTCAAAACTGTAGGCAATACATGTTATTACTTACACTTAAGTTTTTTTAACCTATAATATTTTTTAAAGGCTACGGTTTAAGAGTAAAAGTGTAAAAAAGATTAAAATCTCATAAAAATGACAACATTAATTGAAGAAGAAAAAATGGATGTTAAGTCGATTTATTAATTTTTCTTCTATCTTAATTCTTTTTTGGGATAACTTGAGTAAATTATATTGTAAAAACTAAAATATTATACCAAATACAATAGATGTTGAGATAAAATTAATTATAAATTTGATACAATAGAGATATTCTAATGGAAATAAATTTGATACTTGAGTTTTCAAATATATAACAACCAACTCTAGACTTTTACCTAAAATAATGATATAAATTCATAATTTTTTATCTAATAAAAAATCTGAAAATAAATTAATAGTTAGTGAAAACCTTAAACCAAACAACACTGCTAAAAAGTAAATGAAAAGTACTTGAACTGCTTTCGTACAGTAACAAAACGAAGCCTTAATTCTTTCCCTTCTCCTTCTTCGCATTCCTTTCCCGCGTTTCTCCCTTTACTTGCACTCAATTTCTCTATTTTCTGTAGCCAGCTTGCTCAATTTCTCCAACTTCTTCGATTGCTCCTTTGCCCACGCTCACTTTTCTCCGTCTTCTCCGCCCAGCGTTCTTTGCCCATGCTCTCTGTGTTGGATTTCTATTTTGTGTGTTGGAACCATTGATCTTGTGGCTCTATTTCTAGGTAATTAAGTTTTCATTTGGTTATGGATATCTTTTCATTTAATTGAAGGAAAACAGGAGCTAGCTCTTGTGTATTGTTTGGATTGTTGTTTTGCTATTGGGGATTTTTCTTACTTGACACCTATGGATTTCATTTTCTGTTTGGATTGTTGCTTTGCTATTAGGGATTTTTGTGTTTTGGACTATTTTTTGTGAGCAGCAAGGCTTTTTGTCGTTGAATTAGGGAATCCTTGATGTTGGAAAATCGTTAATTCGCGAGTTACTTGGGCTTTGAATCTTTAATGTGTTGGTGCAATTATTTCTTTTTCTATTTTGCTCTATGATTTATTTGTGTCAATCCTTATATTTTAATATATGTTGTGAGATGCGACGTTGCCCTTGTATCTAAGCCTAAAAAACTTGAACAAGATCTCATTAGCAAAATTGTGAACTAACTAGTCACTGTTCATTTGTAGAACAACATAACGCCCCTGATATCAGGGTTTGATTCTACAAGCAGATCTTCATTGTCCCTGCTAATAACCTTTTAGACTTCTAAATGGTACTACATTCATTTCACTGAAGATAGCAATCCCTTTTTTGGCTAACCATGTTTGATTGGTACTAGAAATCGCTTGTCCAAAATGGTGGGTAATTGTTTGGACTTTGAAGATATGGGTTAAATGTAACTGTGTAGTAGTTAATGGCAGCCTATTTAGTTTCTTGTACTGTTGTTTAATCTAGTGAATAGGAGAAGTTCTGCTCTAATTATAATTACCTTTGCTTATTTTTTGGTCTCCTACTTCATTTCTTTTTATTTACTATTTCCTCCAAATGGGGAGACTTATAGGGTGAAAACTGAAAAGTTTATTTTTAACAGTTCAAAAGTCCTCTACAATCATATTTTCTTAGAGAGAGGATATGTATTTCTTTCGAATGCTTACAGAGGAGGTATGTATTAATTTACAAAATATTAACAAAAGTCCTGTACAATCATATTTTTATTTTTCAAATATTTTGATTTGCACCCTCAGCTCAAATAAGGTGCATATCTGATCCCACCAAATAGATTTATGGTTAGAGTCTCAATCAAGAGGAAAAGGAAGAAATGCAAACTAAGAAACAACACATCTATGTGTATGTTTTAAATCATTTTTGTATAAAAAGATTTTTTATCACATCAAATTTTTTTAAATATATAATTTGTCTTATTTCTTAACATAATAGGATAAATTAAAGGTATAAGTAAAACTTGTACTTGAAGTTGAGAGAACCAAGAAATTCAAAGATGATTTATTTGAAAATACTTTGGGAATTGATGGATATGGATGTGTGACGTGCAGGGAAGAATCACTCCTACATAATTTAGTGGATGTTCTTCTAGTTCTAATTCTGAAAGTAGAGAATCTATGAAAGAGCATATCCGAGCTGAGGAGTAAAGCTAAGATGCAAGTTGAGTTAACTTGTCAAGTGCACATGGAGGTTAAAAAATTGGAGGGTTTTGTGACTTTGTTTGATCCTTTTGCCAGAGAAGCATTTCAAGTAATTGCATTCAAAATTTAAACTCATTTTATGTTTTAGAAAGAAACAAAAGTCTAATTACGTGGGAATTTAATGTAGGATATATTTGAATCTAGCGATCATTAGGAATATGGAAATAATGTTGACTTTACGCCCAATTGTAGCACATAAGGTGATTAGTTAAATGTTTATATATTTAAAGTATTTTAGTTTAAATATTATCAGTTACTCATAACATTATGGTAAATTTTTATTTCATTGGCAAGAAAAGATAATTTTATTTGATACCATATTTGTGAGGCAATTACAAATTTGATATTGTGCTTATGATATTTGTGGACATTTTGTAGATCTAAGTCTTAAAGCATAGTGATGGAAAATGGTGGAGTTAAAAGAACTTTATGAAATGATTTGACAATTGAATGTTATGTAAATAATTTGATATATAATTTGGTATGATAATAAATTTGGTTGTTTAGTTAGTTGACTGATTTATCTAGGGGCTTTGAGGAATATTTTTTTTTTTAGATTAGTTTCCCTTTGTATAAAATTTTCAGCTCCAATAATTTTTGTAATAAGAATGATGTATTTGATAGACATTGAATGCTAAAAATACTGTTCTCTTGTACAATGCTCTTGAATGTCTTGTTGTAGTGAGCAAAACTACATTAGACAAGGATTATAATGATTTCTAATAAAGTGAACATTATGTTCTATTTAATCAAATTTTTATTGTTTTTTTTTATCTTTTGTAGGTAGATGAATTTCGAAAATTATTGGAGGCATTCAATTGACTATAGACTGAGAAATTCATAAAATCATCCTACATATCATATTGCTTGGTAGTTACATATGATATTTGATCTTTTTTTATGGAGATACATTATTTATTACTAAGAATGTTTAAATTAAAGGTTTGGATGCATGATTTTGTCCAAGATGAACAGTTTGTTGAATTATTTCTTGTTGAATGTATTAAATATTTTAGGTCAATAAATTACATATATTTTTAATTCAAGTTTTGATCACGGATTAATACTGTACAATAAACAAGGTTATTTTACAAAATATAAATTAGTATTAACTATGAGTCGAAACTGTAACTAATATATTATTTGGCATTAACTGCGCTTTTCAATTGTGGTTAATAATTAATTTAGATCACCTACACAGCAAATTTATAAGTAAAATATTAAAAGTGACATTCAAAAATGTAGTCAATAATCAACGTTTTTGCTTACACTTTGGAGAAAGTGTAGACACTGTATTAAATTAACATTTTTAGTAATATTAGTATAAAGTGTAAGTGAAAAGGAAAAAAAAACCCCATTGTTATTATAATGGCCTACGCTTTGGAAAACGTAATCAATGTCTTCGCTACGGTTGGCCAATCTACACGCGCCAGAGCATCACAAAAGCATCGCCAATACTCCAATGGCTAAGCTTTGCAGTTTTTCACTGCACTAAGCTTATATTTCTATCTATCTATCCATGTTATCTGTACATGTAGATGGGAGCTTTGGTTGACTATATTGTCTTTCTTTCTTCATATTTATTTTTTCTTTTATGTTTAATTCATATTACTTCTTTAAATTTGTACTCTCTTCAAAAAAATTATTTTCTACCTAGTTCTGTACAAAATTTTTAATACAATCGCAATTTTTAAATAATTTATTTCATTATCAAAGTCATCAAAAATTGTATTTTATTATATTAATTATAATTTTATGTAATGTTTTAATTACGTGCGCATATAACGTGTGTCCCTTTCACTATTATTATCTTATTATAAGCAAATAAAGCCTTTTGATTTCACATTGTGAAATTACACAATTACTTTTATGTGAGATTTTGTGTTTCTATCATTTTCTCTACTTTCTTCAAGTTTTTTTTTATTTTTAATTTATATTATAATTTTAATTTTTTAAAATTATTTTGATCATTTCATTTTCTTTTATTACATATTTTTATTTAGTGTTGAATAATTATATTTTTATTGTTAGCATGAAATGACTTTACCATTTATCAATGAATTTGTGCCAGCATAGGGTACACTTTTTACTAGTTACATTGCTAAGGAGATGAGCCAATTTTTATTACATGATATAAAGTTACACAATTGTTAATTATTATTAATGTATACTCGTTTCACCATACTTTCTCGGTTTTCATTTATTGTATTCATTTTCTTCAATTTTTAATTTATTTTAATATTTTATACTTACTATATTTTAAGGCTCAGAGCCGAATTTTGGTTATACTATTAAATTACCATAATGCCATTTTCATGTTTTATTTATTTCTTTTCTCCATTCTCTTTTAATATAATTTTATATTTTTTTCTCTCAAGTATTTTATATCTTTTAATTCACTTGTTTTATCTTTTTATTTTAAAATAATTTGATTTTTATTTTAATTTGTTATAATAAATATAATTTATAATATATAAAAAGTTTATGCGTATTAAGTGTGCCGCAATTGCTAATTATAAAGTAAAACTTTGACACTTAAAGTAACCACTTTGATTGGTATAATGGACAAAAGCTGAAATTCATTCTATGTAGTATTTTTTTCTTTTTACTTTATTCTTTCAGTTTCGATTTATTATATTCATTTTGTCACTTTCATCCTCCAACCTTGGTTAATCATATTTCCTTCTGTCCCTGTCCTCTCTCAACTTTCTCTAATGTTTTGTGAGTGACATAAAATTTATATTCATAAACTATTCTTAATTTAATCATATAAGTATGTACGCATGTTAAATATGTTTTCAATTCTATTTAACACGAACGACATTGCAAATAATGAAGTTAAATAAAACTTTAAAATTTTTTTATTATGTTATTATTATTTTTTGATAAACTAGGTTTTGCAGCTTGTATCTTCTATTGGTTTGGTCTTAATTATTGTGCATATATTATGACTAGACACTGCAATTCCTTGGCCCTCCTTACAAACGTTTGAACCATGAATTGTCACACTCAACGCGTTACATTTACAATATAAAAATTTATAAATTACAGCACAGAGTTAATCAGCTAATACCAACCACACAACTGCCCACAATCAATATATTGTGCAACTGTGTTTGGTGCGTGGTTTTTTCTTCACAAATTGTTATATTATTCTTGTTTTTGTTCTAGAACAAAAGTATATATAGGGCAGAGCAATAATGTATTAATAGTAGCAGGCTGTTGTTATCGAGACAGTCATCCATAAAATAAGAAAGGAAAGGAAAGTTTACAGCAAAGAAAACCGGCAGAAAGAATCGCAATCAATAATTCAATGTTGGCATACATCCAAACTTGCCCTTACAACCCTACCACTCGACGTGTACCACGCGTCCCTCTGCTGAAAAAGATTAATAATATAATTCTACAATCCATTTTTTATAGTCATGGATTAATACTTCTTTTTAGGTGAGATAACAAATCAGTGATTAATATAATATTCAAGGGTCTGTCTTTAATTTGCTAATCAATAATGAATCAATATGTTTCAGAAAAATCAGCCCTGACCTTGGTCTGTTTCTCATTCACACAATCACAGTTTGTTCACCCGCCCCCACTGGGGCGAAGAGTAGAAAATAAAAGAAAAAGACAAGACAAAGAAAAAGCAAAAAAGGGAAACTCTAAAATTCATCCTCATTTTGGCTCTTCCAGGTTGTCACCCCACTGGCTGATTGATTATTATTCGCCTCCTTGTTATCCTTCTCAACAAATATCAAATCCCCTATTGGCTTTTGCATCATTTCTCTGATCCTTCCTCTTGATATTGTTATTCTTTCTCCATCGCCCTCCCTCTATAGATAGCCCAGATAGATTCCTTCTCCTCCCTCAACTCAACCCCCTCCACAACAATTTCTGCTTTATCTCGCCGTACCAGTACAAGCGTTTTAATTTCTGCTCTTCTGAGAATCTTGGATTGAAAAAAATAGCATGGCGGAAGAGCACGGATTCCAGGCTCCCGAAGGCCACCGCCTGTGCGTCAATAACTGCGGGTTTTTCGGCAGCCCCGCCACGCAGAATATGTGCTCCAAATGTTACGGGGACCTCTGCCTCAAAAACTCAGGCGACTCTCCCTTGATTTCACCCCCGTTGGCCACGTCGCCGTCGTCATCCGTGGGCCCGCCGGAGCCGAGTGCCGCCTTGGTTTCGTCGCCGGAGCAGGCTGAACCGCCTCCGGCGGTCGTGGCTCAGACACCGAGCCGGTGCTCCACGTGCAGGAAGAAGGTTGGTTTGATGGGGTTAAGGTGCAGGTGTGGGGCCACTTTCTGTGGGACCCACAGGTACCCGGAGAAGCATGCCTGCACCTTCGACTTCAAGGCCTTGGGAAGGGAGGCCATCGCCAAGGCTAACCCCGTGGTCAAAGCCGACAAGCTGAAGAAGATTTGACCCGATCTGATCCGTCAGTTTTGGTAGACTTTTCGGGATGATGAGTGGTGGAGATCGTTCCACGACTGCGGGCCCACAGTTGTGTGTTATGAAAATGTGACGACATCCCGCGGCGGCGATCCAATTCCCAACAAGACAACTTGTGAATTTGATGTGCATAATTTTTACGTTTGTCAGTACTATTACAAGTACTGGTAATACAATTTGTATGGCATTTGTCGTATCTAGCTTGCAGCTATTTGTAATTTGTTTTAGCCCCCAAAAAAAGGACGAAAAAATACATTAGTTTTTCGGAATTTTATTGGTTCCGTGCTATAAATTGCAATATTATTAATCTATGGTTGCATGTTGGGATTAATTTTTGTAAGCTAGTTAAAATATTTTATAAAATATTTGAAACTTCGATAAATTCAAAAAGTAAAATATTTAAAATTTATAAACTTTTTAACATATAAGTTGGCCTTCTCAATTTATTTACATTTTATATGCTAAAAATAATATAAATATCTTTAGATTACATTTCATTAATTATATGTAGTTTATTATTATCATTATTATGTAAAAAAATTATAATAAGTTAGAATTATAAATTTTAACAAAATTTTATAAAATAATTTGTGTATTCCAAATAAATTTAGCCAAACACCCTCCAAATATAGATTTATGATTTTTCCAAATATAAATGTGAAGGAGAAATTTGCATAACATGGTCTAGAGACATTTGTTAACTAAAAAATTTGAAACTTTTTCAAAATTTAATTTTTTCATAAAAGAGAAAAATCAGAAATATTAATATTTACCAACTGTGCTTTGATTCTTAACACCATCAAATTTCAATGCTGGAGAGTCGGCAGTTAACTTGGGGGAAACTCCTTTAAAAAATTGATCACAATTCTAGACTACAAAAAGTTATACAAAAAAGCTCAAGTTATAATTATGATATAGAAGGTTGGGTTTTTTTGTTAGTTTTACTTAAAAAAAAATTATTTGTCAAGATAATCCGATTTCAATATGATTTATGTAACAATCCAATTTTGTGATATAAAATTATAGAAATAAGTTCCCTGATATCATATCAAAGCATTGGTCATTTCTGTAATACAAAATTATAGAAATGCTATAGCCAGTATAGCCATCACGGAAATGGGCGTGATGTTTTTAATTTTATATTTTATAAATTTGACATCATAAACTAAATAAATAATTTAAATTTTATTTTTTATAAATTTGAGTACATAATTACTATCATACATAGAGAATAAATAAAAAAAATTAAGGGTATAGATTTAAAAAAATTAAAATTTTTATTGTAAAATAAAAATTAATAAAAATAATAGAATTAATCACTGTATAATTATAAGAAAATTGCACACGTAAATAATTATAGTTTAATACTATTATCTATTTTTAAACAACTAATGTAGCTTTTAATTACAATTATATGTGAATTATTAATTTATAATTAATTATATCCAAATAGTAAGTAATAATATTAAAAGTCACAAATATCTGAGAGTAATGAATAATGAAACATGATAATTTGAAAATAATTCAAACAAACATATTTATCCAAATAACTTCTAATAAATATGTTAATATATAGTTAATATAATTTTATATGAATGTCCTATGTCTCCTAGTGCCACACCTAGGAGTGTGTCGATCTCTACGAGGTCTGAAGTTAGAATTATCATTCACATATTGTGACGTGTCGTCATATAATGACTCAGTAAATTGCTCGAATGAATTATCCTGCTTCCGCATACAAGTAGTAACTACTCCATGAAACAGATGATGCATGAAAAGTACGTCCATAATTTTTTAAAGGCCCAAAGTACTGCATAGGTGTCCAAACACTATCTCTTGAATAGTAAGGAGTTTGCATCATCTGCACTGAGTATAGATTCTGTATGGATGGATCTGGTGAAGCAAATATGTAAACATCATTATGCTGCTGTGGTGCAGTAGGTGTGTAAGAGACCTATGCTACATCGTAAACTGAAGTAGATGATCTATCAAGGTCCGAAGATGTTGTTGTATGAGATACAGAACAACGTTCACTGCATTGCTCTATCTTAGGCTTGCTTGTGGACGGGTAAATCTTTGCAGACGTGCTGTTTGTCGGGGTAACATTCACTTTAGCATAGGCACACAATCTCCTGACCTGCCTCGCACGACTGCATGATAGAACCCGCACACAATGACCGGCATCACCATCTATAAAGAATTGCTCCAATTCATGGACTTGAAAATGAATAAGTGTTTCGGTACACATTAAATTTTTATTGTCAAATATATAGAAGTAGATAATAAATATTATTTGAAATTATGTATTACATAATCAGTTAAGGAACCACATCTGAGTTAAAATCTAAACGCTACAAAGGTGGTCGGTAGAGTAATCGTGCAGCGAGTGATTCGATATTACCAATCAATGTATCCACTCACTACTTGGGGCATATGCCTATGGTGTCTCTGTCTACATACAACCACTGCTAGATTCTGCTAATAATCCACGTATGCGTGATGATATATCATCTAGTCTCTTACTAAATCCCATCCGTGATGAACGATAGTGTGTAGGCAATCCTTATTGAGTCGGAGAGTGGGTGAAATGTGTTGCACCATTATAAATTGTCGTAAAATTCATTCTAGTTGATGCATCTCCATAATGTCATATAGGATGAGTGGGCTCGAGTACGTTCACATATGATATCCAGATCTTGCTGACAATACAGTATACAACTCAGGAGCATATAGTCGTTAGTTAAACTATATATTACTTACAACAAACACCTTATAATGATTATTTCAATCAAACATTATATTGACAATATGACATAATATATACTCTAATAATAAACATGTGTGTGTGTCTCAAAATCTAAAATATCTTGAAAAATTTGTATGTTGTGACTACCGGTCTCAATCATCTGTTTCCATATATAAGACCATCCGTATATTTATGAAAAAAAGTGAAGGCAAAAGAAACAATTATGCATTCTAAAGCGAGTGATTAAAAAATTAATAAAAGTGTGTTAAGATCATACGTGGCACCATACAGCGCTGTCGTAAGCTATTTACCATCAGTTAGAGTCAATAGACTTAGGCCAGAATAATGGCCCACAATCTACAGTGCACATTTTAATATTCGAGACCAATTTATATTTGCATCATTGGCAATATAATTATCATCACAATTTAATTCATATTTGAAATCAAAATCTTATTATGAGAATACAAGGTGTGCAAAACATATCTATAGAAGAGGGAATGAGTTAGAAATGGATGGGCGCTATCTCTGGCAAGCAACATAGAGATTCTAGTATAGGCATATAAAAAATGCATTACCTCTACTGTATCTGTCGGCTCTATCCAGATTAATAATTAAGTCAAAATAGCAGTCTAATCCGATTGTTAGACGAGTCAGGAAACAAACTGTCACCTAATAGTAATCAAATGAAGCAACGAGCCCACTATGCAATTTGTGCAAGGGAAAGGATGTAACCTTTGAAATTCTGATATCTCAATGCTTAACTTAATACCCTCATGCAAATTTTCATCCATGACGCACGTGTCAGCTGGGGCTCAGTGCCAGTAATTGGGTCCCCCTCCATTAGTACATGTCATATTTGTGCCACATCCTTTAGCGTGATGATGGCCTCCCTGAGCATAAAGTGAAATGTGTGCGTCTCTTGATGCTATCTCTCAATTAACGTGTTCATTAGATGGCGATTTAGCTATAATGCACCACATTTGTATGCACCGTACTAGTTGATGCGGTAAAGGATATAAAGCACTCAAGGGACCACTAGCTATCAGGGACCACTAGCTACAATGCACCACTAGCTATTAGGGACATATGGGGTAAGACATCTATAGATGGTGTTAGCCCAAACATCCTCCAAGCAGTGATCTCCTGTAAACGTAACACTAAGCTGTCAATTGGATTAGAGTGAGCAGAGGTATCTGCTACCATCCTATAATTTTAGAAAAAAATAAGTGTTAGCTTAAAATTACATTTTTGAATATTTCAAGTGAATTAAATAAAACAAAAATGATAGAAAATATATATCAATCAAATATATTTATTACCAGAACTTAAATTTAAAATTAGAAAAATAGCTAACCCTATTTTAATAAAATTTTTGTATACCATGTTTTAATATTTGTTAATAAAAATCAAAATACTTGAAATTATTGTTTGCCCTATTTTAATAAAATTTTTGTGACACTCACCTATGGGTGAAAAAGTGATTAAATCTAGTGCTGGTGCATGTAAAGAAAAAAAATACATATATCGAGACATTTATATTAAATAAGAGTTAAATAAGTATTTGATCATTTGTGTTACAGAACAAAATTACACACTTATACATTTTCAACTAAATGTCTTTATTTTAGTGAACAATATATTAAAATATAAGGCATCACTATTGATTATCTGGATTCTCCTACGCGAACTTTCTGTCTCTGCACGTTTAAGTACCTACCTGGCATATACTTGCCGACGATCCATCTCATTTGTAATGTGATTCGTTTGGTCTTGTCCTCTACACCAAACTCGTTGACATTTTGTATTATACATTAATTGAAATAGTGCAAGGTCCTAATAATACTCGACCCATATTACTTAAAATTCATCATAGTAGGTCCCTATCCATGCATTAATTGTGTAATGGGTGCTGATAAGCTCCTTTGAGTTTACACAATATCGACGATACACATGGATAGTATAAGAGTATGGAATTCCACTTGAAGTTCATTTGCCACAATTGCACTCGTGTCGCGTGAGATAAACAACATAATTAGTCAACGACGCCCACCATGGTACATAGTTCGTACGTCAACAAAAGCACACGTTTGTTAATCAATTGAGATGTGTGCCTAATAGACTTCCTCTCTAAATCTCGGTATTTGTTTGTAATCCACGTTGGCCAATCACAATCCTTTACCTTTATGTTTGTCACCGTTGTGAGTCTATCTAAAAAATACTCAACAACATAATCTAATGTAAGTTGAACAATTGAGATTATTGGAAGTTGCCTTGCACCTTAACTCTATTAAGGGACTCTGAAATATTTGTTGTTAGGATCTTTCTATGCCATCCTCCATCATATAATAGTGTTCACTTCGTTTGGTTAATTGCCATAAACCAATTCCATACATAAAGATTAATTTTGTGTATCTCTTCCATGCACCTATTGAATTTTGGTAGTTCATGCTCAGACCCTGCCTTCCAATATAGATTTTTGAGGGCTTAGCTTCTAAATGCCTTATTGAAATTCGAGTAAAGATGCCTCAAATAATAAACATGTATTCCACGTGGTTTTTGAAAGGTGGAAACCTTTTCCATAGCTACGAGCAAGCTCGCATGACGATAAGAGATAAAACAGGTGTGCTCCCTATCATGCACAACATAACGCTTGATTAAATCCAAAAATTAGTTCCATGACTTTATACTCTCCTTATCTACAATAGCAAAAGTTAATGATAATACTTTGTGGTTCGCATCTAATGCCACAACGATCAACATTTTACATTTGTACCTTGAATACAGGAGTATCCCATTCACACTAATTACATTACAATAGTGTTGGTACCCATTAAGACACGATTTGAAGGCCCAAAAAGCATATCCTATTATGTATTGATTCCGAGCACCACTCTCAATGTGGTGCCACTCCATAATAGTTTTAGAGTTGTACTTCTGCAAGGCGGCTATATATGTAGGTAACTTTTGAACTAAACTCTCCCATGTACCATACACCATCTCAATAGCCCGTCTTAAACCATGCCATGTCTTAGCATAGCTAACTTCAAACACATACTTGTCCTTTATTTTCTAAATGATAAATTTAATCTCGTACGATAGGTTTTGATGAACTATACCTAGAAGCAATAGAGTTATGGTGTTCTTGTCTAGATTTCTGTATTTTATTGACATCGTACTCGAAAAGCAAGTGTGTAGACTTTCATATTTTGTTATTTGTCAGAAGCCTAAATTTGGCTTCATAATAGCCCTTAAACTCCACTTACAACTTTTTTCATCTTTCTTGCATTTCACCCTCCACAGAATTAATGTGCTCTTTACTAATTTGTATTCACACTATGTAATGTTGAATGAGTATTCTTTAACGGTCGAAATTACATAATTTTTATCATTGAAATTTGTACTTATGAGTAATTCTCCACTATCCTCCTCATAAAATCGATCCTGCATAGTAAAAGGAACATCTTGAGAATCTTGGTCACAGTCACCAGGCATGGTTTACAAGAATTCAATGGATAGGTACGTATGTTGCCCTGAACCTAAATCTGACTGCATATAAGGTTGAGTTGATGTCTCAACGTGATCTTGGCTAATTCGTTACTCTGTCGGTTCCATTATACTCACATGTGTAGGTCACTCATTATCATCCTCTTCTATGTTATCATCTAACGATGCATTTGTAGCACCTCAATCTTATCCAAAACTATCGTCATATGCTTTTAATACATCATCATATAGTTCTGTCTCTAGGTCATCCTCTTCATGCAATGTATTATCTAATTGCAGAGCCACATGTGTAGGTCTCTCGTCAAAATTATTCTCTTTGGGACTTTTGTGAATCCCCATCTGTGCCAAACCTTTTATAACTTGAGTTAGTTTATTCAACTGCTCATTTGTGAAGCACGAATGAAAATCATGATCTGCTAGAAGATGTAGAGTCTCATTGAACTTCAAATATAACGCTAAGAAATAGAATTTATTAATAGGGTTTAGGAAAAAATGTAGATTGTCGTTGATGTTTAAATTAATTACAGTGGATCTATCATGTCCATGTCTATGGTTTAACACAAATGACATGTAAACTCTTAATTTAAATATATTACAATTAGCACAATTGAATTGGTACAATCTTGCGAAAAGTTGCATTAAATTCGTGTCATGCGAGATGATATCTATCGTGCGTTGTTCGTGGCCGTATCTAACAGAATTTACATCTCACAAAATAGTGTCATTCTAATATAGCACGATTTGCACATAATCTACACCAATTGACATACTTTTATAAAAACAAATCACAAAGCAAAATATTATTAACTCTATAAATTATCCAATTATGTATTTAAACTATTAAATTATATTAGGGATACTTCTGGTTAAGTCAAACTATTAAGTAGATAATTTAATTGTTATAAAATGATATATAAAACTTATCCATATATTCAAAATAAACTCCATGTATTCATTATACGTATGTGTTTAGTTAACTAAATTTATTAATAACATTTTTTAAAGGTAAATCTAATTTTCAAACTGATTTGATTGTTATAAAATAATATGTATTACGTAAATACTTATTTAAAATAACCACTAAATACTTTTTATATATTAGATTAAAAGGTATTTTTAAAATTTTAAAATAAAATACAAGACATATATAATTTTTATGAAAAATACTCACATACATATGGAAATTATTAATAGAAAATAAATTTCTAATTAATTTATACATATATATCAAAGAATAAATCAACCTACTAAATTATTAATTATACTTATGATTAAGTTAAACTATTAAGTGGATAATTTATTTGTTATAAAATAATATATAAAACTTATCTATATCTTTAAAAATAATGTATTGATTATATCTATAAAATAAACTCCATGTCAAACATCATACATATCAAATAGTAGAGTAGCTTACTAAAATTCTAATTAATTCAAACATACATATCAAACAACAAAAAATCCAAAAAAATCAATTATGACAACCAACTAAATTATTAAATTAATTGAATAATATTTTCTCATTAAAACAGCATATTTGCATATTTAACATGTATAAATATGATAAAATTTCTACATATACCAAAAAGCATACGCACATAATCAATAAATATATCTATACATTATATGACAAAAGTTGTGTACATACCTTAGGAATTTTAAATCAAACATTCCCTTAAATCATACCAACCAAATTCTGTCCAAATCTAAAAACCAAACATGGCCTTAAGTCTTAAAACCAACCAATTGCTGTTGTCCACATTCAAACTATATAAATGTATTGCATTCTAACATATAATATATGATATGCAAATAGATATTTAAAATAAACTCTAATTATTTGTTATATATTTAATTAAATATATTTTAAAATTATTAAAATAAATTACAAAGTATGTATAATTTTTGTAAAGTATACACATTTCAATCTGTCAAATATAAAAAAAATTGTTAATTAATTCAAATACAAGAGAAAAATAATAAAGTCAAACTATTACATTATTAAATTAATTCAAATATATTTCTTCACTAAAATAAAATACTCACATATTCAATACATACAAATTTAATAACATTTCTAAAAATACTAAAAATATAAACATATAATAAAAAATTTGAAATTATATTATATAAAAAAAATTTAATACATACTTTAGAATATAAATCTTAAATTTTCAAAGTTGTAAACCAAACGTGACTTTAAATAAAATTTGAAAAAGTAAATTTAATTTCAAACTAAACATTTTCTTTAGACTAATCTGAAAATTTAAATTGATATCACATTAAATATAACTTTAAATAGTAAATTTAATCAATTAAACAATAATTTATTTTAACTAAACATAAGTTTAAATTATTATATAATTGAATAAATTTTTAATTTAATTTAAAATTAGTGTATAAAAAAATTATCAAATAATATCTAAACATTTATATACCAAACACAATCTTAAACATATAATTTAAAAATATAAATTAAATTATGTATCTTAACTATAAAAATTAAATTATAAATATAAAAAATAAAAAAAAGAAAGAAATTAAGTTAACAAAACAAACAAACCGATCAATTGTTATCAATTGTTGTTGTGTTCGACGACTGTAAATTTATCAAATAATATCTAAATATTTATCTACTAAATACAATCTTAAACATATAATTTAAAAGTATAAATAAAACTATACATCTTAACTATAAAAATTAAATTATAAATTTAAAAAAATGAAAAAAAGAAGAGATTAAATAGATAAAATTATTGCAGTAAATTAAAAAATAGTGATTACTGCCGATGTGTTCGACGACTGTTGTAAGGAAGTTGTGACTTTATCGGGGGTTCAATGAACCGAAACTCAAATTAGTGGTTTCCGGCCTGGGAATGCTGGTGTCCGTCCACTTGTCGTGTAAGCTTTTCCATCCCTTGTTTTTGCAACACATTAGGCTATGTTTGTTTTGCAATTCTGAAATCTGAAAAATACATACTCAATCACACTTCTTTTTTATTAATCTTGTGTAATTTTTGAAAAAAAAAAACTTTAAAACAAACACTCAATTTTAAAAACCAACATAGCTTTCTCTATCTTTTTAACTAATCAATTAATTATATATATATATATAAAATACAATGGTTTGGTCATTTATAGCTGGGGACCATCTGCTGTAACTTTTCGTTGGTGTTAGTTTTGGTGACGCTGTAGTGCCGAACCCCTTTTTGGTACAGCGGAAACTGCAGATACAGCGGCTTGCCTCCACGTGTCATCTTACATATCGCATGATTTTAAATCTATCATGGATTTGCTTGGGAGAGGGGGATTCGTCGGAGTCAAGGTTTGGGCGGATTGTATAGAAATAAATAATATATTTAATTATAAAATTTTAGTGTGATAAAAATTTTAATTTATTTAAATATATGTGTAAAATATATAATAATAATTAGATGATGTGATAATATATGAAAATAATAATTAGTTTTCAAGTTATAAAAATAAAATTGTTAGTAATATTTGTGATATAGATAGATATTGATTTGATCGTAAATAAGAGTAACAATTGAAAAATATTATACAAAAGAAAAAAAATTAAATTTAAATTTGGATGAGTATTTTGTTGAATAATCTATACTATATTATTAAAATTTTGAGCATCTTTTGGTTGTATCAAATAAAATTATATATATATATATATTTTATTCAACTTAATTCACATTATGTTTATATTTATGTAATTGAGTTTAGGTTTGACATAGATACGTTAATTAAGTTTACAAGTATATCGTTATTTTACTTAACGATGACAAAATTGTTGTTGTTATTATTATTATTTGTTCCTTTTATTCTTTTTTTTTTGAATTTTAATATATTTAACAGAAGTATAAAATAAATATTTAAACCAACAAATCTATACTTTCAATAAAATAAATTAAGTAATTACTAGTATATTTGAATGTGCTAAGTGTGATAGGATATTTGGGAATGAGAAGATGGACTCCAAACATAGTGCATTAATTTTGATCCTTCAAAATTTATCAATAATCCAAATAGATTATCAGCAATCACCGAAACAAACAATACATTTGTTATTTATCGCTGAGAAATAATTAAAAGTGTAATTGCCAGTGTTTCCTATACTTAAATTTATTTATTTTAAAGATTACAGAAAATTTTACATCATGTATTTCTTTATTTATTTGCTTTTTAGTTTATTATTTTTTATTTTATTTGAAAATTTGTTTTTTGGTTAATTTTAACAAATAATAAAATTATATTGGGAATATGCAAGGTTAGCCATGGTGCTGTAGCAAACTTTCCTCAATGACTGGTTCCAAGGGATTAAAGTGACTTTGCCGAAAACTCGACTCTTGATCAATTAAAATCGAGGTCATAAAATATGATTGAAAGCTTCTAAACTTAATCTGCAAATTAATTAGGAACATAATTTCACAAGGTTTTAAATGAAACTAGTAACACTCGTATAAAATTTTATATAAATTATAATATTATATAGATTGTAGCCAACTATATGTGTTGAAAATAAAATTCATTTTATTGAAAGTGAATGAAAAATAAAAAATAAAAAATAAAGACAGTAAATTAAAAGATATAAAAAGTATGAGAGAAAATAATCAAAATTATATTAAAAGGAGTGAAAAAGGAAAGAGAAAATATTTAAATAAGAGCTCTATAATAATTTAATTTTGTGTAACCAAAATCAAGTCTTTCACCTTGAAGTACAGTATTGAATATACAATTAAAACAGAAAGAAAGAAAATTTTGAAAAGAAAAAGAAAAATTAGAATAAATTACAATCGAGAAGTGAATAAAATAAATGAAAATTAGAATATAGAGTGAAAAGACAATATAAAAAGAATACAGGGTATTTTAATAATTATGCACCATTGAGCATAATTATATAAAATTAATTAGTAATACTTTTCAAATATAAATTTTATATTTTTGATAAAATAATAAAGAAAAACGTAACTTAAGAAAAAAAGAGAAAAATAGAATAGATCGAAATTAGAAGAAAAAGTGTCAAAAATATGATAAAAATTAAAATCGAGGGAAGAAAATGAAATAAATAAAAATTAAAGGAGCACAATTAGAATTCTCTCATATTGGGGTGTCTTTTTGGGATGGATTTTGCACAAAAAGCCATCCTTCAAAAGCCATCATACCCATTTACCTAGCATGAATATTGATAGAAATATTCACAATTTGGTAAATTAACAAAACCAAGATAAAATTGAAATTTTATTATATATCAAATTCCAAAGTGAAATTTTGATTTGATGATATTCGGTATGACAATTTTTCAAATTTAGGTTTTTAGTTCGGTTTTGATATGTACGTTGTTTGGTATATTTTATTGTATTGAATACCGAATTTTATGTTTATTTTTTCAAATTATTTTATATTTATAATTGAATATTCTGATTTTTATATTTAATTTTTGAAAATTTTGCGTTATTATCTTATAATTTTTCAACAAAAATTATTTTATTATAATAGATATATTTCTTCTTCAAAAAATCTAAACTAAAGTAATGAACTATTAAAATAAAAATATTTAATATTTATTTATAAGCTATATAATTTAAATTTATAATTTTAAATATAAATCTATACCTTTTTATTATTTTTTAAAATTAAAATTTGGTATACCAAAATACTGAACTTAATATACCAAAAAGATTTGGTAAATTACCAAACTGAATCAAAAATTTTTAATTCAGTACTTGGTACGCAATTTTGGTGTACTGAGGTTCGGTTTGGTTTAGTAAAATCGAATGTACACCCCTAAATATTGGGATTACTTTAGATAGTTTTGGAATAATTTTGTAATAATTTTATTTGGAATAGTTTTGAGATCTCAAATTTAGGACGATTAGTGGTAGGGACATATTAGGGATGACTTTGTAGATTGATGGACTTGAGATGGTCAATATTAGAAACGAATTAGGGACAACTTTTAGTTGGGATAGATTTGGGACGGTTTGGGTTTGGCACGGATTTGGAATGACTTTTTTTGAGATAAGGTTAATTTGGGATGGTCTTAGTGTAACTTTTTCTAGAATCATTAGATTATTGCCACAAATTTGGGATGATTTTGGAACAATTTTGAGACAATTTATCCAATTTATTTGCATTTTTTAAAAATTTGAAACAAATTATTTTCTAATTCATCACATTTACACTATGTGCTATAAAATGTATTTGGAACTAAATAATAGATATTTAATGAAAATAATGAATTAACAATCCAATCATCCAAATAATTTTTCAAAACACATATAAAAATAGAAGTCATTGTAAAAATATATATAAAATGCTTTTAAATAGAAATAAATGTTTGCAGCACAAAGTTAAATAAGCTATATTAGTCATCGACATCCACCCTATCTGCGTCTTCCTATTCCTCATTGTCTTTAGGACATGATGTGCCGAATGAACTTATGTTGAAATTGCCCTTGAACTTAACCAATCTCATAAATTCATTTAATGCAACCCCTATATGTTCTAACTTACAATTCATATCTTACAATTCAAATCTTGTGTCTTGTAGCTCCATTTGATTTTGATGTAACTTTCCACACAATAATTTATTTTGGGATGGATGAATGATGAGGAGGACACAAATGATGAGTGTGACAAATTTTTAAATGATTTTGCCTTGGAGTTCATACTTAGCAACCTTTCCCTTTTAAAATCTGAACGTAGATAGGATAAGACTGCTATTGATGGAGCTAGAAGCACTTCCACTTTTAGATGTAGCTGCTTCATTAGAGTTGAGGTCTTCTTGAACTTTCTGTATAATCTCTTGCAATATACAAAATGTAATCAGATAATAATATTTATTTAGGTTATTTAATATGTAATAATGTAAAACTTGAACTTACACCTTCGATTTGCACACATGGACCTGCTTATTTTCCAATTGCATTTTTTTGAACCTTGAAATATAGCTCCAAGGGAGTGAGAGTTTGCCCAAAGTCATTTCCTGTTGTTTAAGTATGCTTGACTGGTATACATATATATAAAATAAACAAAAATTATGAAAATATACAAATCATGATCTTTCTAATCGATTGTCACAGGCTAGTGTTAAAATGGATCCATCTTGATAAATTGTTGAAGTTAAGGCAGAGTTGACAACATGATTAACTTCCTTTTTTTGATGTACCAACATGTATGTGTTTGGTCTCCACTTAACTAACATATCCTGCTATTTCTCAATGGGAACCTAATCGGTCCTCTCATTAGAAGTCCTTACTCGGTACAAGTGCTTCATTAATACTTTACTTGATTTTTTTTAAAAAGATTTCTCCAATAGTGTCACGTTAGCTAAATCCCAAGTGAATTATTTCTAAAAATATAATTAGACAATGTAGTATCTCTTCACACAAACAAAACAAAGAAGACAACATTATTGTGCAAGGGTGTACACTTAAAGTTTCAAAGCATTATCAAACAATTATACAACATATGAAAAATAACTTTTTAATCATCCCTTCTATCCTAATAACTATGTGAGACAGAAAAATTCCATAGATGCCAAACTATTTTGCAAGTACAAGATATATATAAAAAAAGGAAAGTAACTTTAAAAAATAAGACGTGTGTTGTTTAGAGGACTGCCTTAAATTTTCTAAACCAAAATTTTTAAGTGTACATTTGCGTGTTGAAGTAACGAATCCAGGAGCCATTTTAATTATTTGTTATAATGTATCTAATGGCAACCATCACCTCTCACAAGGCATTACACATAATCAATAATGCAATTACATGTCTTTTGAGTATTTGTGTAACATAAACATAAAGTCATTTAGTATGTTAACTAAATGTTTTGGAAAAACTTTTTTCTTTCTTAAATGAATGATGAGTCAAGTGAATAGGACTTTCAATTCGCTAGTGTGAATCTTGTGGTGCAGGCATGCCTAGTGAGATAGACACCCATAGATTCTCATTGCTCCCGAGTGAAGTGGATGGAATTTGTGTGGGCGATATTGATGAGGATGGTCCCATTTGTTGTGTGGGTGGTAATGATGTATATGGTGCATTACATGTTGTTTGCGATGCTCCTCGTCAAATTGTGTATGGGTGGACATGCGATCTCTATCTATGTTTTCTCGTCGGACACTCTTCCCTTTAAAGGTCCCTTCCCACCCCCTTGAGTAAATTCTTAGCAATTCTTTCTCAAGGCGTACTAATCTGACAACATATGCTAGGTGTTATCCAATGCCGTCGAGTCCAATTGTTGAGATGAGAATTTCTGGCATCTAAAGTGGTCATCAAGCACATTGTCTCGAAGGTATGCTCAATAGCCACAACAAAAAGTTCTAGGAACAATTGTTAGGCATGCTTCTTGTTTTTGGGTGGCCATAGAGTGATTGACATGTTATGTGTTTTGCTGTGTTTTAGTCTAAGCATATAATATTTGTAACATCAAAATTAATGGAAGGTATTGCAACTCGGCATATGAGACATTTTTTTTAGCAAGACTATTGCTCGTTCAAGGTTTAAATCTCATACGGCCAAAGAAGTTGTCGTGGGCTTTATCATCTTTCTTATGGCCTTGCTGTTGGGAAACAAATATGAGTTAGAAAAAGTTGCATCCCACATTGGTAGAAAAAGAGAAAAGTGACTTGTATATAAAGTGGATACTTGACCCATAACTCACAGCCTTAAGGTTTAGCCTTAAGGTTTTGGGTTAATACATGGTGTCAAGCCCACTTATATACGTGTCACGTACAGGCCCGTGAACGGTTCTCCCCGATTTCGTTGGGCTCCGCTCCAGGCCCAACATACGTTGTTCATGGGTGATGCTCCCAAATTTGATTGGGCTTCTCCTCTGGCCCAATAAGGTTCAATCAGAGTTTGTAATTGGGCCCGCCGCACTCCCAACAAGTGGTATCAGAGCTGATGGTTCAGCTTGGGATGAGTATGAAGACGGTTGTGATCACATGGGAGGTTCATATCCCATCGAAGGCCCACGGAAGTGATGGGCATGCAAGTGTGCTCGGAGATTTCATGGGAAGCCCATACCCCATGGAAGGAAGGCCCACGGAATTGAAGGGCATTGATGAGCAACTTGGTGAGACCATGAGATACTCAAGAAGTTTCTGATTAAGGGGAGCAAGTTTTCTGATTGAGGGGGAGCAAGTGGAAGAAACTCATATTTGAGGGGGAGATTGTTGGGAAACAAATATGAGTTAGAAAAAGTTGCATCCCACATTGGTAGAAAAAGAGAAAAGTGACTTGTATATAAAGTGGATACTTGACCCATAACTCACAGCCTTAAGGTTTTGGGTTAATACATGGTGTCAAGCCCACTTATATGCGTGTCCACGTACAGGCCCATGAACGGTTCTCCCCGATCTTGTTGGGCTCCGCTCCAGGCCCAACATACGTTGTTCATGGGTGATGCTCCCAAATTTGATTGGGCTTCTCCTCTGGCCCAATAAGGTTCAATCAGAGTTTGTAATTGGGCCCGCCGCACTCCCAACACTTGCAACAGTTAATCTTCACCGTGGGCAAGCCTAAGTTCTTTGTCAACCATTTTATGTTGTAGTAGTTTTGGAGCATTTAATGGTCATGTAGTAATATATCACCAATTAACCTTGAGATGTCATTGTGGTAACTCTATGATATACTGCACTCTACTTTTATACTCGCCAGTTATGCAACGACTAAGTGAGAAAAATTTACACATCCATCCATCGTATAGAATTCGGTTTGCCGTGTGCAGAACATCAAAAAAATCTATTTGAAAAGTGTTTAAAATAGTTTGCAGCTTCACTTTGTCTCCTATGGAGATGAGTGTGCTCATCACTGGGTCTTGTAGTGTTGGATTTGGTTCATCCATAAATATTGTTGTTCAGTGCCCAACTATGAGAAGCAAGGCTCACTTTCCATCATTGCAACTAAGAAGATTCAAGTAATAAAACTAAATGAAAAATATATATTCTAATCCTTCGGGTAGCGTTCCTCGGGCGACCATCGGTGGGGTGCTACATGGTTGTCAGTGATACTGGAGCCAGAGCATGATCGCAGTGGGTATTTACCATGTCCAACAATGGTGGTGGCAGAGTGTGTTTTCGGCTCGGCAACTGCAGGTAGCGATAGCAGAGTGGTTTGATTTTGGATGTTTTAAAAGGGGAAGGGAAATGAGCAACCTGGTGGTTCACTATTCACCATTATAGTGAAGGACAGAGGGAGTAGGGGTAACATGATTTAATGTCGTTGGCATTATAGTTTCGGCGGTGTCACAACAACGTTAGGATAGAGACTAAGAAAGAAAAGGGGCTTCGACGCCGAGGACAGAGACCGACAACGAGAAGTGAAGTGATAAAGGAGAGAAAACAAGGGAAGGGTGAAAGAAAAGGTGAAAAAAGAGTGGGTGGGGAACATTTAGAGGAGAAGACAACACCAAAAGAAGAAGATTGGAGGGAAAAATAAAAGATAGAAGGAAAAAGAGAATGAAAGAATATGCACAATCTAATCTGGAGTGGTAAATCTATGAAAGAGAGCACCTTTCTATTCGGTCATATTACACTAATTTTTATTGTGAGGAATTCAATTAGTTTTTGAGATAATTTTTTTTCTTTCCTTCAAATTAACACATACTATTATGAGGAAATTGAAATGGGAAAAGATATTCCATTACATTAACTCATTTTATGAGACAATTAATTTTTCACAAATAATGACACTTTTTTGTTGTGAATATAAATGAACCCTATCGCCAAATGGTAACGAGTACCTAATACTTAGAGGAGCATTAGCAGTTACACTGATAGGCATTGGCAGCGATATGGGCAACATGAACGACATTAGCGCAACTTTATTTGATTCGTGGAGTTGATACCTTTTCCATCCCCGAATAGTATTTTTCATGAAGGTATCATTTTATTTGCAAGTCATTTTTCCACTATATTTTTTCTGAAGCACACTCCAAATCGACGATCGACAATGTAATTTACAGTTACACAGGCAATGCAATTTTTTTCTTTTTGTTTGCATGAAAATTCATGGTCTGAATATGATAAGTGTACGATTTTCTCCAACAATATAAATATATAAATCAGCCGTGAGATTTTGAACAAACTGGGAAGACTTCACCGCTGCATCTGGTTTTGACAATAGTTCATCATCGGCCCATATCTATGTACGGCACCTACAGTTCATCATTTAGAGACTTTGAAGCCTTGCTACTGCCCATACATGAGGCAGAGGAGCTCAAGCTTTCCAACCATACTTGATCTGCCACAACTGAGTCGGATTCGTTGTTCCGGTGCCATGACCATTGCGCGTGGGTGCTGTTGAATACCCTCAACCGTCCATGTCCAAAGCTTGGCTCTCGGAAAACTGAGATGGAAGGACTAGGGTCGTCGAACCTTGTACAATTAAGTACATCCACGGCCAACGAGAAAATCAGCATTGCCTGGAAAATGATTATGCAATAACCTGGTGAAAGTTCGAGGTACTTACGAAAGAGCAAGCCCTTCTCTGTTTCCTCCATCACCGACGGTCACATGCACAGGACCGCACTGATCAGCCTTGTTATCATAGACCCTGGTCTGCGTGCAGACAAAAAAAATTGTATCAATTTTTTCACATAATTAAAATATTTAGGGGGGCTTATATCATTTTCACTTACGAATCTTTCGTATGCATGAACATGCCCTGCGAAGACCACGTCCACTCGTGCGTTGTACAGCATCTGTTCCACGGCCTTCCTCATGCTTTCTCCTTCACCTCTATGAGCTGCATTGGAATTATACCAGGGTGCATGGATCAGGGCAAAGATCCAAGGCGTATTCTTCCTGTTAATTCTGGCCAAATCATCTTGCAGCCACCTATATTGATCTGAGCCTGAATCAAAGTCCGTGTAAGATCCGAGCATGACAATGTGAGCTCCTGCCACGTCGAACGAATAGTACAAGTTGGATGTGGACCGACTTTCTTGGTATGGCATCAGCCATCTGGCATTGTAAGCCTTGAAACCATGAGGATAGATTACTGGGAAGGTTTCGATCTCGTGGTTTCCTTCAGTGACCATCCATGGCCTGGTGCTTGCATAGGGCTCAACCAGGCGTCCAAATGAGTCCCAAAGTGGCTGGCTAGTATCAGCATAGGATAGATCACCAGGAAGCAGAAATACGTCGTAGTCCCGATCACCAACATTGGCTAAAGTCGATGATGTCCATTCTGTTTGTCCTAGGTCTCCTACATGGCCCAACGAAACAAATTACATGGATTGAGTGCATATATACCGAAAGGATTGAAGTAGTAAGAGGGGGAAAGGAAAGCCTAATTAGAAAGGTAATTGCGGCCATATTTTATTGTATTTTAGATTGTGGGTTAGCAAAGATTAATCTATAGTCAATGGTCGTTGACTAAAAACAATCTTAATGCACTTAATTTAGGCCAACATGCAAAATAATCTTTATAGGCAGGCAGATAATAGTTTAATTTCAGGGTTAATTATATCAACATCCTATGTGAGTTTGTATGATTACAAACCGTACTCTTCTTCCTTTTAATATTACAAAATCCTCCCTCCAATGTTTGAAATATTTACATATTTCTTTTTCCATTTGAGCTTTGAATTAAAGTTTTGAATGGAAATTGGTGATAATATCATAAAAAAAATTTAACTAAATTTTCTATTATGGTACCTAAATTCTAGTCATTGGTTAACAAAATGAAAAAAATAGGCTCAAATGCTAATAAATACATGTGATAGGTTTAAAATGTTAATTTATAACAAAAATATCTTTAAATTTGACGTATTATTAAAGACAATATATATTGTCCACTGAAAACTACAAAAAATATAGAAATAAAGATAAGTGTAAAATATAAAATAATTAGTTTCTTCATGATATCATTAATTTTCATCCAAAATCCTAAGAAAAAAGCAAAATATATATAAGCAAGTAACAATGACACACTCGATGTGGTACAAATTTTTATATAAATTATGCTATTTTATTTGTTATAAAAAATTATAATAAAAATAATATTAATTTAAAATTAAGAGCATATGAATAATTTAGTAAAAAAATGGTAAAAAGAGCTAATTGAAAGTTATAGAAAATATGAAAAACCTTGAGTTATATTAAGAAAATAGCAAAATAAAGAAATTGAAGAAGGGTATTATAGTAATTTAACATTATACAATTAAAATTATGTTTTTTTGTCTTAATATATATTATAGAATGTAAAATAAATAAAAGAATTTCAAAATTTGAAAAAGTAGAATAAATTAAAACTGACAAGTGAATGATACGAGCGAAAGCGAATACAGAAAGGTATAACATATGAAAAATTAAGGGTATTAAGTAATTTTATTTTATACAATAAATTTTTTTTATTAATTTAATAATATAGTATAGATATATTAAATATTAAAAAGAAGTTTTTGTAATATTAAAAGAGAAAAAGAATATAATTTCTAATTATACGAATGCAAAAAAGGAGACTAGTGCAATCAACATATGTATCTAGTGGACTACAACGCCTCACAAATAGGATAGGATTCTAAGAAATGAATAAGTTTAATGAACTGAACATACCCCATGGTTGCTCCTATAGCCCATGGGCGTGCCATTAATTAGACCTTTCTTATTTTTGTCTCCAAAATGGTGAGAAAACTTCAGTTTGATCAGAAATTTCAAAAGTAAGGTAATTCAACTCCATGCAGCATGCATTAAGATAAAACGAAGAAAAAGCAAGATTGAAAGCAAAAACTTGGAAATAAATGAACAAAAAAACCAAGGTGCAAAAGGGCTTTGCTTGCAAGTTTCCACTCCAATAGTGGTCTCATTTTCAGTGAATTACCCATGTCGACCAACTTAAACAGCGACTGCAAGTCTGCACGCAACCAATGAATATCAAAGAAGCAACGCTCGATCAAAGCAATTAAATGGCCCGCCATTTACTTACCAACAACAGCAAATTCCACCGGAAAAGCCGACGGCGGAGTCCGGAAGCTGAACTCCCGGCCATAACCACCGCATCTGTAGTAATACACAGTGCTTGGCTCCAATGGCCCAATCCTCACATGGTGGATTTTCCCTGAACTGTAGAAAAGGTAACGATAGGAAGTACTCTCCCCGGTGGCCGACGCCTCGTAGTTCCCCGGCGTCTTTCCGTATTCAACAATAGATTGGACATTTTTGTCTGACGTAATCCAGGAAACCCTCGTTTGATCTTTCCCTGCCAAAGAAACATGTACCTGAAATTCAAAACAGATTAAACATATGTCAATCAAATCTTTGCATGAGTACGTGCATATGGCTAACTGTAAACAAACCAAGAACCTGTTGAGGGTCTGAAGCGGACAGCTCATGTGGCCGGGACACTAGTGGCCGTGGACTCGGACGGGTATATTCCGGTGAAACCCGGGTTGTTACAACCAAGAGGAGGCAGAGGAGGAGATGTGGGAAGAATGGTTTCATTTTCAAAAACAGATGTATGATTACAATCAAGAGTCAGGGCGTCGGAGGAACTTGTATCTATTTGCATAATATACATACATATATATATAGATATATATTTGATGTATTTAAATAAAATATTGGGTGCCCGATTCGAAGAATTGAGAGAAATCAAGGAAGAGATTATGTATTTATAAAGTAATTAGTAATTTTAAGGTTTGCATCAAATTGCCATAGCGTGAAGAAAGTCTGTCGGCACAATGTGGTGGATATGCTTACAACATTGATCATATATGTATGAAACGTGTGCCCATATGTTTCACGTCTGGAATCTGAGGCTTCCCAGTTTTCTTCCTCTGGACAGCCTGTGGGAGTGATTCACATCATTTCAGTACAGAACAAAATATTTAATTTTAGGTGAAAATTAATTCCGTGGAGTTCTAAAGTTGATTATGGATTACGCTTTAAACTTTCCAAATCTCAAAACTCCAACTGTGTATAATAGTTCATATATATGAATTGATTATGTAGGGATCACATATACTGGACTTATCATATATTAATTTTTATGATTGTTTAGGGGATACCGAAAGCCAAAAAATTATACGATTAAGTTAATTTAATTAATTAATACTCGATACGTTATTAATATAATTTATGTATTTGGATTACAGACGGATCAATCGCCTAATTAAAGAATAGAAGATAATTAACATAAATATATATATATATATATATACACACACACGCACACCATGATTTTTGATTTGTAACATATATAATTTAATTAATTTGGATAACAGCGAACCAATCACCTAAAGCAGAACCAATCACGGAAAAGATTTTCGTTTTAAGACAAATATATTTATCCAGCAATAGTTTCTAAAATTTAAAAGTGCTATATACAAGTACACTGCAAATTACCAATTTTCACATTTCTATATTAAAATGCAAAGTCCTTAAAGACTTTGGGGCGGTTCTCTTCTGTCACTTGATTAGGTCATATCGGCGCCAACCAGACTCTCTATTGAAGATGCCAATTTTCATTAAAGTGTGTTTTCGTCTGAACTAAGATGAGGTTGGCACGTCATTATTTCCCTGATAAAATTAGCCACACGTTTGGATTTAATCAACGGTGGATGTGAAAGCATTTTATGTACAGGTTGGTCTATGAATGGCGTACGCGGATTGCATATGTGAGGATGAAAGACTCTTATAACAAATGCCTGTAACTAACTCAATACCCATACTATACATAAAACATGTGAAGTGCATACAGTAACTATCTTTGTCCTTAAAGTTAATTTATTAAAATGCTATTTTTTCTATTTAATTTTTTGTATATTCTCTCTTTGTTTTTTCATTTTTTATTTCACGATCTCTGCATTTTTATTCTCCTTCATTTTACAGAAATTATCCAATATAAATTTTATTTTCTGATAACTTATTTTCATCCTAAAATATTTTAAAATATACTAAATTTGATTTTTATTATCATAATTTTTAATTTCAATAATTTGCTTATATTATTAAAATTTTTGCAACAATATGATTAATATATACTTTATTATCATTGATCAAAAAATTATGTGCACACGTAGAATAAATTATTTTTGCTAAATAAAAAACTATACAAGAGAGTACGTGTGACATATTTCAATATATTTATATATTAAAATGCACACGCGTAGAGTGTATAAATCTATCTAGTATTAATTATGGAAAACCTTCCAACCAATAACTATAAATTTTTAAGCCGTGCTAAGTTGAGAGACATGGCACCCGTTAAGTTATAGGGAAAATATATTTTTCCCACTATTTTATTTTTTATTTCTTTTCAATGCCTTTTTTTTCTTGTTTCTGAATGTTCATAATTGACTTGTCAAATTTATATTGAAGAAGAGCCAAAACTTGAGTGAGTGAGTTCGATCATCGATGAGGTTCAATGTGAAGCACAAACAATGAAAGCCCCAGAAACTATCCGTACAATTATCAGTTCAAGCCAGGAATCTCGGATAGAATATAAGCATGTTCACCGAATGTACCACACCAAGAAAGTGACATTATATTCGAGAAATGTAGGCTTGTATGGCGGAAGAAGTTGTAGCAGCCTTTCTTTAATCGCCACCAATCAATTGTCCACCTTTTAAATCATCGATTCCTTCAAAACTACAGAGTCGATCGACATACATATATTACGTGACGATCTTTGAAGTGTTCGTTTTTATTAATGACATAAGAACTCAAAAAAGTAATATTTTATTACACTTATTGAACTCTAATTGGTGGCTTTATTTTGACATTCAAGTAATGACGAAGAAGGTTGTTCACGTTGTAGTGAGGTGCATGGTCCGCAATCAACTGACATGTTTCACTAATGATATATCAGATGCGCATTACAAGTCAATTTAATCATGGGTGAGGGGGAAGTTTCCTGTATAAATCTTTGGGGTTGAGGTTTGGAATTGGGATATGCTTGAGATGATTCTTTTGTTTGGCAAGTACTCGAAAGAATTACGTATAAAACACGCTGGTACATATTTTGAATTATTTAATTCTTATATACAATTAGCAATTTGGCGATTAGTAATACACTTTTGAGTCTGATAAATTAGTATTTATTGTAAAACCTTTCCGCGCGCGCGCACACATAATAACTGGCAATACTTTAATTCAAATTACTTGTAGTTTTTTTAAATATTTATTTTTTAGAGAAATTATTTTTAAACAATGATTTAGATTTTTATTAATTTTATATGTTTATCAAATTGCAACGAATATTAATATCATTTTAAGTATTGATTAATAAGTTAAAATAAAGACTAATCAAAACATAGTTTTAAGATTAGAAGTTAGTCAACTTATGATAATTTTTGGGATAAAATTAATTTATGATAATATTTTTAATTAAGTATAAATAATGAAGAAATAAAAAGGTAATTTAAAATAAATTCGAACAGGCATATTTTGATTGCTAAAGAAATATTTTTTCATCTCCAACGTATTTGGTGAAGCTAAAAATAAAAAAGAAAATGTTATTTAAATTTTTATATATCCAAACAAAGGAGGGAAATAATTGCTAGTTGGGTAGTTGACTTGGCGGTGATGTGGGGATGGCGTGGAGCCGATGTGGCATTGGTAATGTGGGGATGGCGTGGTGCTGATGTGGCATTGGCATGGTAGTTGAAACGAAGGAAGACATGGCAGCTAATGAAGCATTGATGGAATGATATGACGTCAAGCAGGCAAACAAATTGGCAATGGTATAGTACCAACACAGTTTTGGAAAGTTTTTAGCCTTGTTGACCAAACTAATTTTGGAAGATATGTGAAATCTTTTTCCCTAATCTAGAAGATATGATTTGGACAAATCTAGTGTCCATGTATAGTATGAAATCAACTGATCATATCTGCCAAAATAAGGAAACACAAGTAAATCTTACTAATGGTATTAAATCCGCTTAAAGAGCAAAAGGGTATCTTGCTTGTAGAGAAAGTCAATATCGGAGTTGGAACAATAGGTCGCAGAAGCTTGGTAGAAATAATGCAGTTCAAATCTATTGCAGACTTCTTGAAGATTCTTGTCCAAAATGAAGGAAACTCGTTGACCTTTGATAAGTTTAAGGTCTACAAGTTTCAATATCAATAGATGACTTGGACCTGTTATATGAACTTGTTGAGTGATTAGAGTGGAAGTTTAGTCCTTTTGTGGTGAGGATTACTGTAAGATGTCAACTTGAGTGAACAAAAGAGTGAGGGAGCGAGGGTAGAACATTACCCTGTCAACTTGATTTAGGACCAGCAAGGCTGGTTGAGTGAAATACTTAGGCAAGAGAGTTGTTTGCAAGTGTGGAAAAGGGTTGAGACCAAAGGGGCTTGGTGCAATGGATTGTTTATCTTGAAACTTTATTATACTCTTGATCAAGTTGACATATCCTTTACTTGGGTAGGTGCTCCACAAACGTAGGAGCTTGGCTCTGAATTGCATTAGCATTTGCTGTGTCCATTGATTTACATTTTGTTCATGTATGTTGGTGTTATAATACAGTGGGTTTGCAATAACATTTGGTGTTGTAGCACTTAGTCGAACTAACAAGTACGATCAAAGCCATGTCACGCTTTTATGACGTCGTTTTCCAAGTAGGTGAGATCTTAGAAGCTCTGACTAAATCATGAGTATGAATAAGGGAGCCTTAATTTCTCATCCATCGCTGCTAAATAGGTGAAATTACCTATACTGGAAAGCTTGCATAAGAGCATGCACCATATCTTTAGATGAGAAAGCCTGGTGCTCTACCATCAATGGATTGAGTTCACTTACCCAAATAATAGAAGAAACTTATACTTAAGGACATTGAGGATTGGATTGTTGAAGAAGAAAAAGCCGCCTTAGGAAATTTGAATGCCATCAATTCCATATTCACGGGAGTCGATAAAGAGTAGTTCAAATTAATTTCAACTTATAAATTAGCCAAGAAGGCATAGGATATACTACAAACTGTGCACGAAGGGACGAGCACTGTTTGTATCTATAAACTTCAAATGCTCGCCTTCTAGTTTGAAAACCTTAGAATGAGAGAAGAGGAAAATATAGCCTTCAAAGGGAGATTGAGAGATATTGCAATCCAGGCGTATTAATAGGGAAACAGTACTTAGAAGCGAAATTGATTTGTAAAACATTATGATTTCTATCAAAAAGGTTCTCGGCCAACATAGTGGCCATTGAGGAAGCCAAAGATGTTGAAAGCATGAGGTTGGATAAGCTAATGGGTTCTTTGTAGATGTATGAAATGAATCTAATTTAAGCTAAAATAGCAAAAGAAGGCGACTCTCAAATCTAGACCTAACTGTTAGGTTAATAGCTATTGCAACAATGAGGGTGATGTAGTACTTACTGTTCAAAACCTAAAGACATTGCCGAAAAAGAAAGGATCTCAAGGCTAGGTAACTAACAGAATAAAAAAGGTGTGGATGACGGTTCAAATAAAAATGAAGACTTAAAAACTAAACGGAAGGGAATCTAGTGTCACGAATGTGGAGGTTTTGGACATGTTCTCGCTGAGTGTGCAAACACTCTAAAGAAGCAGGGGAAGTCAATGACAACTACATGGGGTGATGATAATATAGACCAGTTTGAGGAAGAAGACCTCTTGTCAACTCATGTCGCACTCAACTCCATTAAAAATGGGAAATCTTGAGTCTATAGTTCGTGTTGCAACACTAGTTGAATCTGAAAGTGACAGTGACTATGAGAGTAAGGATTTTCAAGAAGCTATAGCATCTAGTTACAAACACTTGTTGGATGTAGTAGAAGTTCTAAGAAAGGACTAAGAGGACTTGAAGTCAAAAATAAAAAATTAGAAGAAGATTATGCCACGACCGTTGCAAGAGTTGAGGATGCTGAAGCAACATTGAACAAGCTAAACTCAGGAAAAACTAAGTTAGAAGACATCCTTAGCATGGAAAAGACACCAAAGGACTATTATGGAGTTAGTTTCCTTGATAAAACATAGAGCTTTATTGAAGTAAATGCAAGAATAAAATTTGTGAAGGAAGCACTATTGTATGTTGTAGTATCAAGGCATGTAGAACATGTGCTAAAAGAGAATTGTCCGAATACATTTGCGTTGGTAGAAGAAAGCAACAATGCAAAAATGGATGCAACTCCTGTGCAGTAAGCTCCTCCCTAAGTTAAGGTATCAAGAAAGCTAGACCATCGTAACATGCCAACTAAGCTAAACCAAAGCAAACAACCCAATAAGGTGATGTTGGAACACTAAAGAAAGAGGGTAGCCAAGGAACCAAATGGATGTAACTACTGCTTGACGCTAGAATACGCTATCTCTACTTGTTTTACTTTCTTTAAAAATCTTATAAATGGATGACTAGACTACACTAAGTTTTTAAGTAAGTTTAAAGGAAGAATGATCAGATGAAGAGTTTGGGTTAAGGAAGGTAGACTTAAAGTGCTTCATCTCTTGCATGACTCTAAAAGTATCTTCCAATACCAGGTGGTACTTCGACAGTAGATGTTCGAGAAACATGACTGGAAACAGAGAAAACTTAATAGATTACAAGGAACACAAAAATAGATCAGTCACTTTTAGAGGTGGACTAAAGGGGAGAGTAATTGGAAAAGGAACTCTAAGTGTTGAGGGCTATTACCCTTGAAAGGCGTGCTCTGTGTAAAAGGACTGAAGGCAAATCTGATAGTCAATTATGCAACCAAGACCTCTTGACCAAATTTACAAGGAACCAGTTCAGTGCATTTAACTAAAAGGAGAATCTTGTTATAACAAGAACTAGGTCATTTAACAACTGCTATCTGTTGGATGATGCTGCAACATGCCTTAAGACTAGAAGTAATGATGATCATATTTTGCATAAGCGTGTTGGCCATATAAACTATCGTGATGTTGCTAAACTTTCTAGATTTAGAGCAATTGAAAGTTTACCTTGTATAATTGATTCTGATGTTGCAACATGTAAAGTATGCCAACATGGGAAGCAGTGAAGAAACAGTCACCTAGTGTTGCGACACTTACACACATTCTGTGTGGATGACTACTCGTGATACACATAGTTGGATTTTCTCAAGGAGAAAAGTGATGCATTTGCTACCTTTAGAAAGATATATCTTCAATGCATGACTAATAAAGGGACAAAGGTTGTAAGAATCAAGAGTGATCATGTCAAAGAATTTGAGTACAAAGAGTTTTCAAATTTTATGAAGAACGTGGAATTTTCCATGAGTACTCTACTTCAAAAACATCACAATAGAACGATGCTATGGAAAGGAAAAACCAAACACTTTAGGAAATGGCTTGAGTAATGCAAGGTAAAGAAGTGAAGGCATTCTTATGGGTTGAAGTAGCGAATATTACATATTACATCATCAATTGTGTCTAACTGCAACCAGTATTGGAAAAGACCTTATATGAGCTCTAGAAGGGAAGGCGTTGCAACATCAAACACTTTCATGTATTTGAAATTAAATGCTTCAAACTTAATGATCGTGAGCAATTAGGAAAATTTGATGCAGTGAGTGATAATGGAATGTTTCTTGGCTACTCAGCCAGAAGCAATGTCTAATGAGTATATAATCTTCAAAATGAAGTTGTTATGGAAACTGTTAATATTGTTTTTATTAATGTAAGAACAAGGACCAAGAGAGGGAGGATAGAGAAGCATATTGGACAGACAAAATGAGGATTCTAAAGAAGAGACCTTTAAAGTCATTGAGGAACATGATAGCTAACAGACTGGTGTTACAGCTTCACTGGAGAAGGAGACCAGAGATGATGCAACACCACCTATAAGGGAACCCAACATAAGAATAAGCAAGTATCATCCTTAGGAGGCTATTATTAGTGGAGTAGACGAGACAAGGTATACAAGGAATGTTGAAAGGATCAACTACCATGGTCTTGTAGGATATCAATGTTTTTTGTCTAACATTGAGCCAAAAAACATGACTGAGCCCTTAAAGGATGAATTTTGGATTGGGGCATTGCAAGAAGAACTGAGCCAGTTTGTGCGAAATGATATTTGAACACTAGAAGAACACTCACAAGGAATGAACATGATAGGCACAAAGTCAGCATTTAGAAATTAGACCAAGGAAAATGGTGTTGTAACATGAAATAATGTAAGCCTTATTGCACAAGATTACACACAGGTTGAAAGGGTAGATTTCAATGAGAGATTTGCACTCATGGCACGTCTTAAAGCAATCAGGCTGCTTATCTCTATTGCTTGCTATCTTAACATTAAACTATATCAAATGAATGTCAAGAGCGCATTTCTGAATGAAGTGTTGCAAGAGGAGGTCTATGTAGAGTAGCCTAAAGGTTTAAGGACCCCTTGTGTCCTAACCATATTTATAAACTCAATAAAACTCTTTATGGTTTAAAACAGGAACTTAGAGTATGGTCTGAGAAACTTGCAAAGTACCTATTGAAAGCAAGATACAAAAAAAAGGGGAGTTGATCGAATACTATTCATCCAGCATTGCAACATTAACATTCTCATTGCTCAAATTTATGTTAATGACATTGTGTTTGGGTCCAATTCACAGTAGATGGTAGGTGAATTTGTTGTAGTAATGAAAAGGGAATTTGAAATAAGAATGGTCAAGGAGGTTACCCATTTTTTGGACATGCAAGTGAGATAGGATGATGATGGAACATTCATTTTGCAAAGTAAATATGCCAAGAATATGGTGAAGCAATTTGGTTGGAGTCATCCCGACATGCTACAGCACTAATGTTTGTCAGCACTAGCACTAAACTTATCAAAGATAATGTTAGAACACTTATGGATACTAGTTTATATTGTGGCCTGATAGAAAGCCTCCTATACTTAACTGCAAACTGTCCAGACATATGTTACAGCATTGAAGTATGTGCAAGATTTCAATCCAATCATAAGGACAGCAATTTAAGTGCTATAAAAGAATTATTCGATACATAAATGGTATAAGTGAACTTGGTATTTGGTATTTGAAAAGATCAAGCTTAGACTTAATTGGATTCAATGATGTGGACTAGGAAAGGAATGTGAATGATCGATATAGCACTACAAGGGCATGTTTTTATAAAGGTAATAATTTAGTTTCATGGTTTAGCAAGAAATAGAATTCCATCTCATTATCTACAGCTGAATTCGAGTACATAGCCTTGGGTGCTTGTTGTGCACAACTTTTGTATATGAAGCAAATGCTTTTGGATTATGAATTTCCACAATGCATTATAGTAATTAAGTGTGATAATCAGAGTGCCATAAATATTTCTAAGAATCTAGTTCAATGTTCTTGGACCACACAAATCGAAATCAAACACCACTTTATTAGAGAACTTATGGAAGAAAATATGGTGATAATGGACTATGTTGCAACATGTAATAAATGAACATTCTCACAAAGCTACTTGACCTAAAGAGATTTTTGAGATTGAGATTAAAATTGAGCCTTTGTTTGATTTAGTTAAAATTGAGCCTTTGTTTGATTTAGCTAACGGTCAATCTTGGCCCACTCGTTAGAATTTGCAGGCAGGAGAAGTTTCTTTGTTTTTAGAGGAAAAGTTAGAGCTAAATCTCAATGAATCATCACTTTTTTAATGTCTTGAACTCTTAATTGCCTGAAAATCAAATTAAATGTTTTCAAGAGTCTCATCTATAATTAATCTCTTATCTCTATCTCTTCTATATAATATCACCCCATCTATCTCTTGTGTATTGCTTCAACATTAGAAACCCTATTTTCATAGACTTTTACAACAAAAGAAAAATGAAGGGAAGAGGTAGAAAAGGCATGGTCAATAGGAGAGGAGTCATTGAAACTTTGACACCTACAATTCCACCCCCACAAGTTGTTCCAACACTAGTTGAGGAACAGGTTCCATTATGAAGCCCAAGTAGAGCAAGAACACCCAGAGGTAGAGGTTGCAATCGAACCTATACCTTTTGGAATTGTCTTCCTAGAAGAAAAAGTGCGCTTTGAACTGAGACCTATGAGAAGGGAAAGAAAAAGGATTGCCCCTGAACCTGAACAAGAGCAACAAGTTGATATTGTAGTTGAGGGCAAACAAGTTATTGGAGATGTTGAAGCACCACCACCAAAGGACGAACTAGAACCTATTCAACTTGAATCTAAGCCTGTAATTGAACAACACTAGGAAGAGGAGCAAGCATTGCAAGTAGACATTGGGGAACCCTTTGAACCTCCCAAGAATAAAAAGAAAAAGAAGGGAGAAGCCATTTCACCGAAAAAGAAAGCTATTGATGTCTTTAAGGCCACAACTTTTCAATTCTATGATGCCAAGTGTGAGGAACAATTTAATTTTGTTAGATGAAGAATAATGATGGCTGAAAAATTTGTTGACCCTGAAAAATATAAAGACTTGGGTATCCCCAACATGGCTAAAGAGATTGGCTTATTTGACGTGTTAATGTCCTATGACGTTTTTTATCCAAGTTTAGTAGGGGTGTTTTATTCAAACCTAAAAAAAGAGGTTGGGAAGAGAGACTTAAAGTGGTACCATAAAGAATACGTTCGAGGAAAGATGATCTAGTTTTCACCTTCTATCATTAGCGTGATATTAGAATACCAGGATAATGAGTTTAGTGGGATGTGTCCAAAGGACTTTAGTCTAGACTTAGATGAAACTGAAGGAAATGGATACTCTTAAATCAATGCTTGCCTTAGTTCCTAATGATGAAACTTCTGATGTTCTAATATCGACTTTCTCTTAATCTAGGCCTTCTAGCTCCTAAAGCCCACATGGGCCCTTCCTCTCCTCGAATTCTTGCTTCGTTATTGTGTGCCCCAAATGGGGAGTAAAAGTTTGAGCTTTCAAAGGAGTTTATAATTAAGGGGGAGTGGATTGAATTTGCTAGGTTATGATTCCTCTGCTTAAAAGGATGGTAATGTTGGAGCATGGATACCTTACTAGTTTTCTGATGGTCCTCTTTTTGCTACCATTGATGGATGACTGATGTTGGAGCATGAGTGCTCCAATTTGATTTTTTTGCTGATAACTTTTTGGTTGCTACTGCTGGACTTTTCGGATGACCTACTTTGTTTTCTTTATGGCTTATGTTTTTGACTAGTTTGGCTAGTATTGATTATTATTGGTGATAATATCCATTGATAATAGTTTATGTGGCTTATTGTTAAATGATTTTACTGCTATTATAAGCAGTTTATCTTCAATCCATGCTTAATTAGTTAGGCTATGTTGCAACCCTAGACTTCCAATCTTCCACTACTACTTGATGAAAAATTTGTTAAAATGTTGCAACACTAGTTGCAGGTCACCATTTGAGACATGATTGAACCACCCAAAATGGAACAACATAGACACTTATAAAATTTTTTCAATGAAGCTCAAACTTGTTATGTTAAGAGGGTGTTGTGCCACACAAAACTATAACGGGAGATTGTTAGCAAGATAGCTAACTTGGCATTGATACGAAGATGACATGGCACTAATGTGGCACTACTGTCGAGGATAACATGGTAGTTGATGAAGCATTGATGGAATAATGTGGTGCCAATTAGGTAAACAAGTTGGTAGAGTTGGCAGTGCAATGGTACTAACATAGTTTTGGAATGTTTTCGGCCTTGTTGACCAAGTTGATTTTGGAAAATATGTAAACTCTTCTTCCGCAATCTTGAAGATATGATATGTACAAATCTAGTGTCCAAGTATAGCATGGAATCAATTAATTACATCTATTAAGATAAGGAAAAATGTGTAAATATTGCTAACGGAATCAAATCTGTTCAAAGATGGAAAGTATATTTTGCCTGTGGGGAAAGTCAATGCTAGTATTGGAACACTAAATCGTAGAAGCTTGGCAAGAAATGATGCAGTTCAAATCTATTGTGGATTTCTCAGAGATTCTCATTCAAAATGAAAGAAACCGTTGACCTTTGATTGGTTTAAGGTCTAGAGGCTTCAATGGACAAATTGGACTTTTTGCATTAACTTATTGAGTGGTTAGAGTGGAAGTTTAGTCTCTTTATGGTAAGGATCATTGTAAGATGTCAATTATAATGAACAAAAGAGCAAGGGAGTGAGCGTAGAGTAAGAACATTGCCTTGTCAACCTAATTTAGGGCCAATGAGGTTGGTTGAGTGAAACGTTTAGGTAAGAAAGTCGCTTGTGAGTGTTGGATTGGGTTGAGACTGAAGGGGTTTGGCTAAATGGAGTGTTTATTTTGAAGCTTCATTGTACTGTTGATCCAATTGACATAGTGAGATTATTTACCTAAGCAGATGCCCCGTAAATGTAGGAGCTTGGCTTTTAACTATGTTACCATTTGTTTTGTCCATTGATTTACATTTTGTTTATGTACATTGGTTTTATGACACGATGGGTTTGCAACAACAGTTAGTCAGACTAACGATAATATTTACAAGAAGAAATTGTGCTTTTTTGAATACTTAAATACTTTAGTGTTTTAGTAAATTGGTATTTTAATATTTACATTTTAAAAATAAATGCTTGATTGATGATATATAGTTGTAATTAATTTCACGTATCTAATAACTTTTATTTAATACTTTATGTGCCACACTTTTGTATACATATTTATTGCTAAATGTACTTTTAAAATTTTGAATTGCAAATTTGTATTACATTGTTATGAAGACCTGTATTTAATATTGTTGTCGTATAAATAAAATTAAGATTTTTTTCATTGGTGAGCACATCTGCATGTTAGTCCAAATTTAGATGTTGAATTTTATTATTGTCTTGCTTATGTTACCCCATAGCTAACCCCCCCTCCCCCCTAAAATAAAGAAAAAGATTGATGCGAAAGAAAAAATATAGTATAAAAATATTCAATATTGCGATGAAATTAATTAGCAATAGAATTATTCCTCTTGGTATCTTAAGCAATTTAAAGTAATGTTTTAAATTATTCTCTAGCATCCACTACAAAACAAACAGCTAAGATACCAAGAGAATAATGGTTCAAAATAAATTATTCTCTTGGCTAAGATTTTGGAAGCCGTCCTAAATGACCCAATTGCAAAGCTTTTGAAATAGGTAGAGAAAAGCTGTTTCTAATCTGGAACGACTTTAGAATGGTTTTCTTAGGCACGGATACATCTTGGGGCTTCTTTGGGGAGGCTCTAGGACGACTTCTTTGGTACAAAACTAGGATGATTTTGTTAGAATGACGCTCGGTCGGTTTCTTTGAGACAGCTTTGGGATGGTTATTTTTGTCACATTTTTGGCACGGTTTTTTTTTTAGACGATTTTGGAACGGTTATTGGCATGCCAATTTTAGTTTAGCTTTAGGATGACTTTTTTGGCACAACTTTGGGACAATATTGGGATGGTTTTGCCATGGCTTTGGAACTAATTCGGTACTAATTTGATACAGCCTTGGGATGACTTTTCTAAAAATTTTTGCCAATATTTATATATTGCATTGTCCATGTTGTCGTTATCAAGTTCATCAATGTAATAGTGTGAAATAAGCCTGTAATTAATTTCTTATTATAGGTTCATAATTTTGCATAGTGATTAATTTAAATAATTATAAACCTCTCATAGAAATTCCTTTATTTATAATATAATATATTGTTAGAAAGATCTCAAAATTTACTTTCATATGAAATTAATTTCAACTAAAAATTTGAAATATTTAAAAGGTTATAATAAAAAGAATAAAAGTAATTTTTTGAATATGGAAAGTCATGGTCATGTTTTTAATACATAATATTTAATATTATCAAATTCCAATAACAACCATTATTTTGATTTTTTATACCATAATTAGCATCATATTAGGAAGATCAAAAATTGCAAGAAAACAATTTTACAGCATGTACTTTTATATAGATAGGTAGCTAGAAAAAAAATAACTTTGAAATATGCTATAATTTTGTCTTAATTTTAGTTTTTAAAAAATTAAATAAGTTTTTGTCATATAAGTTTATATCTATAAACATGCATAACATTATACATACTTTTAATAATTTCTTCATTCCCACAAATTTATAATTTATATTCACAGATTATTTAATTAATTTCTTAATTTATGGATTTATAATGTTGCATAGTAAATAATTTATATAATTCTAAACCTCTCATGGAAAATTGTTTATATGTCATATAGTTTATCATTAGAAATGTTGTATTAGGGTAGAAACAATGTAAGTTGTAAAGCGCATTGAAAACACACATATAACCATGCAGCAAAAAATAAATAAGGCACGAAGTTGTCAATGTAGTTCAAAGTTGTTACTTCTACATCTCTGAGGCTTTGCTTAGTAAAAACGCTTCACTAAGCAAATAGAAATAAAGATATCAACAACAAAATTTCTCATTCACTCCACTACTCTAATCCTAGGGTTCCCTACTGTAATTTATTTTTGGTTCCTCTTGTTTTAAGTTCATCATGAACATCTCTAATGATAGCTTTCACGGGATGATTTTGCGAATCCATGATGTGGGTTCACTTTCTGAGGTATTCTCTTGGCTTTGTTCTACTAGTGTTGGCTCCTACGTTATAACAACTTGTTGTATTTAGTGTTGCCAATAGGTTGATCACCTCAATCATTATCCACCTTTTGATCTAGTTGGGTGACTGATTTTTCAATATTATCAGCTTCATCTATTATCATATTTATGATTTCTGTGACCTTTATAGTCCTACAATTGTACACCTTGTACGCCTTGCATAAATGTGAGTATCTTAGGAAAAATACTTGATCACTTTTGTTAGAGAATTTTTTAGGATTATTTTTATCTTTCAAAATGTAACACTTACTCCCGAAAGTGTGAAAGTAAGATATATTAGGCCTTCTACCTTTTCAAATTTTGTATGGTGCCTTCCACAAAATTTTGTGAACATAAACTCTATTTACTATATAACAAGTTGTGTTGATTGTTTCAGTCCACTATTTTGTGTTCATCTTTTTGTATTTTTCATGACACTTGCCATCTCCTAAAATGTGTGATTCTTGCACTCCACCACTCCATTTTGTTGTGGCGTCTTAGTGAATGAATAGTCATATCGGACTCCATGTTGGGAACAATAGTTTTCAAAGTGTTGGTCTTCAAACTCCTTCCCATGGTCCATCCAAATCCTTATGATTCCTCCGACGACTTTGCCCTTTTCATTCTCTAGCCAATTCACAAAGCAACCAGAGGTCAATGTTAACATGCCACTAGTGAGGGAGTTTTATGCCAATTTAGCAGAGCATCTACGGGAAGCAGTTTATGTCTATGGTATGTACATCAATATTAGCCCCGGTGCAATCAATGCACACTTACATTTTCCAGATGAACCCCATAGTGACACGTTTCAGGATCTCATCAATCAAAGATGTGCACTAGAAAAGGTTGCTGATGTTGTATGCCTTGATGGGGGGGCACTGGAATGTCTCTCCTGTCACCCGTTTCATCAATTCTTTCAAAATAAGTGGGTTGGACGAGTTACGTAAGACGTGGTGGTACTTCGTTGCTGCAAGAATCCGACCAATCAACCATCACGACACCATCACAAGCGAGTGGGCAACGTTGATATACTGCATTTTGGAAGGGCATTTTTTTAATGTTGGACAGGTGATCTACCAGGGCCTACTGCGGTGTGCACAAAACCAGCATAAGTCTCTATGGCATCCTCATCTTATCACAAAGTTATATGTTGGAGCTGGTGTGCCAGTTTCATCGACGGAAGAGCATCGGGGTCTGTCTATTTCCATATACTTTATTCTTTCACAACCTACTCCTAATGCTAACATAGCAACACTTGAGGGACGACCAGTTGACAATACGGAGAACCCAACCCCCAGTAATGAGGAGCATCCCCCTCCAAACCAGTTTCAAGCCTAAATACACCAGTTGAAAGGTAATGTTATAGCTGAGTTGCATGACATACGTATGCAGATGGACCGAATGGAGTGCCAACAGACGTATGCTATGGGCCAGTTATATGATTTCATGTGATTCATGTCTACACACCTACCATCGGTAGTGGGACCATCTACATCTGGGAGCCCACACATAGAGCCATCAAGTTGGACTCTTACTCCTTTTCCTGAGGACGTCCCTCTTAGTCGTACAGAATTGTTCGGTGTGGGAGACACTATGCCGTATGATGGCCAAGATGATGAGCAAGATTAGGAGTGTGGCATGACAAACCCACATGGCTTAGACGCTTTTTTTCAGGATTTCGTTGTTGTTTTTGGTGAAACGAAGACATCTTGTAATTGATTTTTTTTCTTTTCCTAATATGATTGATTAACAATAATGTGTTTATGCTATGTTTTATCTTAGCTTTGGAAGCTTTATCGCTAATGTTGAATAATACTAGTTTTTAACAGACATAAAAATATGACCTGTCACGTTCCCCAATAGTTGTATACATATCAAGATATTTAAAGTATTTCTTCACTCTCAAAGTCTATCCTATCATCTATGTTACCTAATGGGGATTTATGCCCAGAAGATGAAGAATCTAATTGGTTAATGGGCCAGCGAGTATGGCCATGTGCTACCACTTCACCGACATCCACATGCAGCTGTACACCAATAGGATTTTAGAATCTAGGCACGTCGAACATACTACCTAAGTGGGGGCATTGGTGATTCTCATCTGGTTGATATGCCACATCCTCCCATCGCTTCTCAATGATTATTTTGGCTTTTGTCTTGCATATTGCTAACCATTCACTCCTGCCCCTCCTCATAGTAGGAACATCAGTATAATATACTTGCTAAGACAAGATGAAGGGCTTGTTCTTTTTGTAAACTCAGGAATAGTTCACCTCCACTAGCTTGTACTTTGGGTGCACCTTCCGTCCTTTCATAGGATCCACCTATTGACATTTAAACAGCACTACATGCATATTCAATATGAGCATAAAATCAAGACAGATTATATCCTCAAGAACTCTATAACAAACATACTTTGAGTTGTCATAACACGTAATATGGATACAAATCTCATTATTTTACGTTTGCTTCCCCATGCATGGCGTGTGGTGTAAAACTTAAAACCATTGATGAAATAGGTAGAGTAAGTGTAACGCGATTACAAGGCCCACAAGCCAAGCAATGTAATAATAGGTCTGATATGTTGTTAGATGGGTTATCAACCTATTCAGCATTGGTGGATAAGAAGTAAATTGGTGTAAAGGCAAATAAAGCGGATAAATGAGATAGGAAAGAAGACTCACATAGTTTTTGAACCATTCCATAAATGAGTTTGCAACTATGGTAACGACATTAACATGATCGCCTCCAAAGTATTGCAAAAAAACCTGTCCCAACAAAAGTGCATTCACTCGTATTAGTAAGCAATCTACTATTTTTGATGGGATCTCCTTAAAAGAAAAAACATGTTACAATCCTTTTACTTGTAAAGTGGTTCCACCTCTGGATAATTTAGAACCACATATCATAGTAGCATGCCTTTCTTCTGTAGTGAGATATCTCACATTCTGTCCTCTTGATGTATGTCCAAGATGGTGAAATATAGAGAAAGGGGGGCTATCTGTCGAAATGGCTCCCATGTCATTTCTTGGTGGCCTAGTCCGCCAAGACGGCACATCTGTGTTGAAATAGTGTGAAGCAAAAGTGCCTATCTCTTCAACTATATATGCCTCCACAATCGAAGCTTCAACATGGGCCTTATTCTTTACCTTTTTCTTTAAACTATGTAAGAACCTATACAAATTTTGAAGATTAGCTAAGATGTCTTCCTATACATAGCGACGTAGTGGATACAGTATAGCATTAACATACCTCTCAAAGGGGTACATCCATCTGTATTGGACTGGATCCCCAACGTTGGCTTCATGTGGTAGATGCACTATCAGATGCTCCATGGAATCAAAAAATGACAGGGGAAAAATCTTTTCTAAATTGCATATTATACCTACGACCCTACCCTCAATTTCCATTACCCACTCTGTTTGAAGGACTGGCATACAAAGCTATTGAAATAGTAAGCAAACCTCTACCAAGGCACCCCACACAAACTCAAGCAACAAATCCTTGAATGCTATAGGTATCAACCTTTCCATAAAAACATGGCAGTCATGAGATTTAAGGTCATGTAATTTCAATTCAATCATGCCGACACATCGCCCAATGTTGGTGGCATACCCCTCTAGAAATTTTAGACTCCTCAACTAATGATAAAACTTTATTTTTTGCTCTTGAAAAAGGGTGTATGCAACTTTCGGCTTTGCACCTACATTGTCCACTAGGACTAAAATCTCAAGACGGTCACATATAATGCTCATGTCCTTTCTCGCATTAAGATTGTCCTTCGATTTGTCTTTGACATCCAAAATTGTATTGATAATGTTATCAAAAACATTCTTCTCTACATGCGTAACATCTAAATTATGCGGTAGTATGTTTGTAGGCCAATATGGTAAATCCCAAAATATACTTCTTTGGTCCACTTGTGATTAGTCCCGAATCCTGGACATCGACTGTGTGGATCATCCACCACCCGTGGTAGGTTCTTCACACGCTCCCATAACTGGTCACCCGTTTCTCTCCTTGGCATAATGTGCGTCTCAACTCGACCTTTAGTGAAATGCTTCCTATTCTTCTGGTACAGATGATTGGGCGGTAAGAATTGTCGATGACAGTCAAAGTAACTAGCCTTCCTACCATGGCATAGGTGAAAAGTTCTGCCCAAATCAACACAAATTGGACATCTCATCACTCTGACTGCACTCCACCCAGAAAACATGGAATAAGCAGGTAAGTCATTGATTATTCAAATGAGAGCAGCCAGCATGTTGAAATATTCTTTTTGATGTGCATCAAATGTGATTGCACCCACAGTCCACAATTGTAGTAATTCATTTAAAAGTGGTTGCATATATACATCTATAAGTTTCTTTGGATTGGACGGACCTGGAATCACTATTGTTAAAAACAGGTATGGATGCTTCATGCACATTCCTGGTAGCAGATTATACGGTGTCATGACAATAGGCCAACACGAATGTCTTTCCATGTGATCCATGTAGAGCAAATCCATCAACACGTAAACCCAACCATATGATACGCAGATCCATTGCAAAATCAAGATAGGTCCTGTCAAAGTGCTTCCATGCCTCTGTGAAGGAAGGATGACACATGCAACCACTCGACGTCTTGTGAGCAACATGCCAAGTCATATGCTCAGCAGTCATTTGTGACATATACATCCTTTGTGGCCTTAGAATAAGAGGCAAGTAGATCAAATGTCTGTGTGAAATCCCCTTTCCAATTGATAATGGTATCTCGCTTTGAACCTCGCATCTCCACATAATTTGCAATCTTCCAACTGATCATCCTCTTTCCAGTACAACATACAACCAGATTTGCAACAATCAATTCTCACTATAGGAAGATCCAACTCTCGTATCAGCCTTTTAGTACTATAAAAATTAGAAGGCATTTGATGATCACTTGGGAGCATCTCACCAATCAATTTACAATATCATCGTAACAACTTTAGGACATGTTATGGTCCGCTTTGATATTTACTATTCGAGCAACTGCAAACAACTGCATAAAATTTTCACAATCACTATACAGTGGTTGGTTTGCAACATGTAGTACATTAAAAAATCTGTCCCTATCCACCCCATCGATATCAGTTACATTAAATGTGGTACCTTTACAAAATTGGGTGGTTGACGGCTCAAAGTAACTTTGCTGTGGTCCTACGCTTAGGAAGGCCCAACCAGCCCAACATTTGGGGGGCCATTAAAACCCCTAAATGCATCATATACCATATGATGCTCCCAACTAAAGTTTTGCATTGCTCCAACGTCCTCCGATGTCGAGGAGATTCGTATGGTACTCCCTTCTACATCAGGCACTACATCGCAATATTGAACTTTACCATAACTGATCCAATTATAATAATTTTGAACAAATCCCTTTCTAAATAAGTGAACCTTAACTTCATTAGGTTTGAAAAATTTTGCATTCTTACAACGAGAGCATGGACATCTAATTTTAGCACTGTCCATATGCTCATGTTGCTGTATTGCCCATCAACAAATTCATTGACCCCAGATTCAAATTGTGGTGTCAACTCTCTACGCCTAGGCATGTTTTTGTTATACATCCATGATCTAATATTGTGAAACATCTTACTGAAAGATAAAAAAAATGGATTTTAAGTTTCTATAATAATGCCAATCCTAGATCCACATTCAGTAAAAATATAGAAATGGGTGTTTAAAATTCATTCTCAATCCAGGCATGACGTATTGAATTTGGATTTTTCACTCACTAAAAGTTTGTAATAACATTATAAGCACAATTCATTATTGCTATCCCAAACAATACACACATACACACACACATATATATACACTGACAATATTACAAAATATGAAATGTACTCATATTATTTTATAGAAATTATGAAGCAGGTATAAAGAATCAACATTGACACTTTTTTGTTACAAAAAATATTTTTTCTATCTTCTACATTCAACACGTGGACAAATATTGGTTGAAAAAAGAGTATTACTCTACAAAAATAACATAGACATATATGTACATGGTATAAATCTAGTAAAATGCTAATGAAACCAATAATTTATGGCATTGTATCATAAATCTAATTTATGGCATTGATGCCTTTCCCGCGCTTAAAGTGTAAATAAATTTTTAATTTTCAACCTCCACCGAAAGTAAAAATGATAAGGATTGTATAGTTATATATTATATTTTGGGACGACATTCCTATTTATAAAATTTATTATTTTGGGGCGGTTTGGGACGGATATTTTTGATACGGCTTTGGAACGACTAAAGCATCTGTTGGAAAGAGCCGTCCCGAAATTGGGATGGTTTTGGGACGACATTTTTATTTATAAAATTTATCATTTCGGGGACGACTTTGGGACGGATATTTTTAGCATGGTTTTGGGATGGTTCCAAATTGAGATAGCTAAAGCATCCATTGGAAAGAGCCGTCCCAGAAATTGGGATGGTTTTGAGACGGAATTTATATTTATAAAATTTATTATTTCGAGGACAGCTTTGGAACGGATATTTTTGGGACGGTTCAAAATTAGCTAAAGTATCCATTGGAAAGAGCTGTGCGAAGTCGTCCTGAAATTGGGATGGTTTTGGGACAGTTTCTTTCATAATCTTTTTGGGACGGCGTTGCTATTTTTAAAAATTTATCATTTTTGAGACGACTTTGGAATGAATTTTGTATGCACTAAAAGATGTCGTCCCTATGTCGTCTCAAATTTACCATCCCAATTTTTCTACTTTTTGATAGCGTAGAGATGATAAATAGTGATCATGTGTTTATACAGAATGTCGCGTTATTCAAAATAATACGCACAGAGACTTATACATTAATGTAATAAAGCAATGGAGGTTTAGAAAACAACAGAAGATGCCATGGAGATTTTGCCGCCTTCAAATTAACTCTGATTATGCCAATTGTACACCCAAGTGTGAGTGTGTCTAATTTCAATAGCATGAAAGCTTTACTGACATTGCCCATTTCTGTTTGGTGATAGCCTTAATTGTCGATATCTTAAACCAACCTCCAATATTTTCAACTCGATTAGAGGCAAACTAAAATGAATTAGAATTTCTTCAAGACTGGTATGAGACTAGTGATTACGACGACAGATTGATTATTTTGGGAAAAAATTGAAATCCAATTTAAAACTCGTTTCCTAATTTTGAATTTGAACTCCCCATATGAGCACGACGGGCAGGGGAGATTTTCTTAGAGTGGATGACTACAAATTTAATGGCATAACAAATTAACACCCAACAGTTTGTCGCACAAGGGCAAAATACGCGCATAAATACTATTAATTTTAACATACTCTATTTATCTAATGTCAATTTGTATGAGTGTGCCTTAAATTTATAGCGCATTTTCAATGTTGGGACAACCATAATTTCTTTTATTTACTTCTATTTCCGTCCGCATCAGGAAGGGAAATTCTATCCTCAATTACTATTAGTATCTATTTACTTTACTCCATTGATAGTAATTTTAACACAATTTATGGCAATTTTTTCATTTACGATCATTTTCTTGAATTTATACAGTTAGAGGGTAAATAAGTAATTTAACTTTTTGCCGACAGAAATTAAAGTTTTATATAAGAGCCATTACTGGAAAGATAAAATTCGCTCTGCAACTTCTTTTAGCGTCTGTTTAGCTATGGCGCAAATGATTAACATTCTATTTCCATTGATTGTTGTGTACTTAATTTTTTTTGGTTTATTGGCCCATCCGGCGTCTTCGTCTACGCCAATGCTCTTGGAGTCACCCCAACAGGTATTGTTTTTCTCTCCATGTCGGTAATTTATATATATATATATATATATATTCTGGACCTTTAAATCAAGATTGATGCAGGTGCACGTATCTTTAAATGGAAGGAGTCACATGAAAATAACATGGATAACTTCGTCATCTGCACCATCAACTGTGTACTACGGTACATCTCCAGGGAATTGTGCTTTCTCTGCTAATGGGAGTACCGAGAAGTATGCCTATTTGATGTACGTGTCGGGGAGCATTCACAATGTAGTCATTGGCCCATTGCAGCCAAACACATTGTACTACTATCGTTGTGGCGATAGAGATTCTCAAGAGTACACCTTCAAAACCCCACCAGAAGAATTTCCCCTCAAATTTGTAGTCGCAGGTAGACAGAGTAGGGTTTTTGTTTATCTGCATAGGGCTGTTGATTTCTGTACGGATTAACTATATGGACTAGTGGACAGGTGATCTTGGACAGACAGAACAGACGAGTCATACTCTTCAACAGATTGAGAGATCAGAGTACGATGTGTTGATATTGCCAGGCGACCTGTCGTACGCAAATATGAAGCAAGGAAAGTGGGACAAATTCGGGGCCTTGGTGGAGCCACTGGCCAGCAGGAGGCCCTGGATGGTGACTCACGGCAACCACGAGGTTGAGAAAATCCCTCTGATTCATCGAGTCCCTTTCACATCTTACAACGCGAGATGGGCCATGCCTCATAGGGAGAGTGGTTCCCCTTCCAACTTGTTTTACTCCTTTGAAGTTGCTGGTGCCCACGTCCTCATGCTGGGGTCTTACACCGATTTCAGTCGCGGGTCGGAGCAGTATCGTTGGCTGGAATCCGATTTGGAGAAGGTGGACAGGAGGAGGACACCATGGCTCATCGCTGTTGTACATGCGCCGTGGTACAATACTAATGAAGATCACCAATTGGAGTATGAATCCGTGTACATGAAGGAGGCCATGGAAGATGTGCTGTATGGAGCCCGTGTCGATGTGGTTTTCGCTGGCCATGTCCATGCTTATGAACGCTTTGTAAGCCATCTTTATTTTGTTTGTTTCTTTCTAATTAATTTCCCACATTGTTGAATGACAGCATTTCATAGTGCATACAAAAAAAATTAATGTTTGCCGGTAATTAAGATCACATTTCTTTCTACTCACGATTACCTACTTAATGAAAACATCAGATACGTGTGTACAAAGATAAGGCCGATGAATGTGGTCCTGTGTACATCACTGCTGGGGCAGGAGGCAACAAAGAAGGTCTTGCTGAGAGGTAATTTACATTAAATTGAAAAAGAAACAGAAAAATTGTCATAAATCAATTACTAGCGGACTATTATCTTGTTCCTGATTTATGACTTGAAATCAACAGGTTTTTGAATCCACAGCTAGAAATATCTGCCTTTAGGGAAGCAAAATACGGGCATGGGCGGTTTACAATATTGAATGGGACCCATGCAGTGTGGACATGGCACAGGAACGACCAAGATATCTCTGTTGCATCAGATAAAGTCTTTCTGACAAGCCTTGCATCTGTCCAACCTTGTCTTAGAGCTTGAACTAAATTTCTTGTTACTCGGAACGGAGATGCTGATAATCTCACATTTTCTATACAGGTTGACAGTAAGGATGTTTTTGTGTAGTTCATTATCTCGTGTGACCCTTCAAATAAAAATATTCGCTCTTTATTGCATCGACTCGACAATAACATATAGCCTTTCTATACTTGGTGTGTAAGTAGGATTTATTACTTGTTCTATGTGGGAATCTTGTCCGACATAGAGTGGTAGGAATAATTTATATGCATTGTTGAACCCTTCTCATTGGCATTCAATCATGTTTTAGAAATGCATTAGACCTCGTATTTGTAATATTAAGGGAGTTTTATGTACTGTGTTGGCCTCGGCTTGGCAATATCTGCTGTATAGATCGTCATTTCGTGAATCACTCACTATTTTACAACTTCAAGCACAAAGACCCAACTATGAATGCGATTAACAACAAAACAAGAGTGATTTTTCAAATTTTATTAGTTAATCATTATAGATTATTGCAACAAATTCTATCGTGGTTTTGAAGATCAAACCAGATCTGGCAAATTTTGGGTCCAATTAACGCAGAAAAAACGAAAGTTTTCAGAACCAACGTGCAGGTTTTAACGGGCAAAAATTAAAAAACAAAAAAAAAACCAAACAAACAAACAAATTAATTTTAATCTTTAAAATTACGTCCAAAACCAAAACCCATCATTTAGCATATTATTAAATTAAATTACATTTATTTTTTAAAATTAGTTTAATAGTAATACATACATATATATATATATATAATACTATATATTTTAAAATGATCAATTTTTTAAAACGGTTTAATTGATTGAGCCAGTCCACTTAGTCTTTCGATTATCTGTTCAATTTTAAAAACATTGAATTTAATTAATTGTAAGTGTGATATTACATTTATTTTGTAGCAATATATGTAACTCCGTTTTTCCCTTTTTCCTTCAATTATTGATGACGGCCCGAAAGCCATCTACATAGGTTGTTGGAATCCAGAAATTCCTTTTTCTTCATTAATTTTTTACTAAGTACGGAATTTGCCGTGACGAGTATGGACACATAAATAAAACAAAACAAGAGTGATTTTTCAAATTTTATTAGTTAATCATTATACTAATTTCAACAAATTCTTTTGAAAACCAGACCAGATCAGTCAAAATTTTGGTCTGGTTTAGGCTGAAAAACCAAAAGTTTCTGGAACCAATGCCAACCGGTCTAACCAGCAAAAAATTAAAAAAAAAAAAAAGTGGCATATTTTGAAAAAAATACGAAAATAACTTTTAAATTATTTTCAAATTTTCTAACATTTAATTTTTTTATTTTGACTTTTGTTTTTTAGCAATTTTTGTCCAGTTATTTTTCTAATGAAATTTTTGAAAATTAAATATTGTATCTTAAAATTAAAAATGCTTATCTTAATTGATGTGTTTTTATTTTTCAAAACTAATTTTTCAATTTTATACTTTTAAATGTTTTGAATCTAATAAGTCTTTTTAAATTCGTGTAATAATTTTATTCTAGTCAAATTATATAATCTTTAACATTACATCCAAAACCCATCATTTAGTATTATTAAATTGAATTACATTTATTTTGTAAAATTAATTTAATAGTAATATATATAATATTATATAATTTAAAATAATTATTTTTTTTCAAAACGATCCAACTAATAGAACAATAACCTAATTAGTTCTTCAATTCAATACAATTTTAAAAACATTGAATTCAATTGAATGTGTGGATGTTATTACATTTATTTTGTAACTATAGTGTAGTTCCTTTTTCCTTTTTTTTCCTTCAATTATTGGTAACGGCCCCCAAAGCCTTCTTACGTTGGTTGTTGAAATCAAGAAATACCCTCTTCTTCATTCGTTTTTTACCAAGTATAGACGTAGACGTGACGAATGTAGACACAAAGAAAAAAGAAAAAACAGATAGAATGGGAAAAGATGCACGTAGTCATAGGAAAAGTCCGCGTTGTGACAGCATACTTGAGGACTCCGCGGACGGATTCCTCTACTCTCGTTTTTTGTCCGCAGCTTCGGATTCAGCCAAGTTTCTTCTGCTGGGAAGCCGCGTTATTCGGGCCACCGGCCCTTACCCGCGCACCCTCTCTCTCGTATATATATATTCCACCCCAATTAAATCTTTGCTTCCTATGGCCCTGAAATCCTTGGTCTTGGCGTTGGCCATGGTGGTATCCACGGTTTCAGCCACGGGCGAGTACCGGCGGCCGCAGCGGCGGAAGTCCCTTTCAAAGTCCCTCTTTGAAGAGCTTGATGACATTGATTCCACATCTCCACAGCAGGTACGATGTTAGTATATTTATTTACAGTGTCTCCACAACTCCCAGGACTTTCATCGTTCGTATTTATTTTCTGAGTGGATGCAAATTATCTTACATCATTGGCATTTCGCTGCGTTTCTTTTCTTTCTTTTGAAACTTTGAAATGATTGATATGTGTACGTATATATGTGGAATTTCGCCGAAACTATACGACATGATCCAATCAACAATTTAACATTATACAGGTTATTTTTGCTTGAATTAATCCTGGCTTGGGTCTCAGATCATTACATCTCTAATGGTTATTTTCTATACATCGCCATCAAAGCAAGCCACCAACTGGGGGGAGGTTAAACCGAAACAGACAATCTTCCTGAATGATTAGTATTATTATAATTTCAGCTTGTCCATGTGGTGCAACAGTTTTGGTGCCCAATCATCCAATAATATGTTGTCTCACTCTTTTCACAATTAAGCCGTGAGCACCCATGTAGGTCATCAATTTGGTTTGATTTGAATATTCTATTTTTATATATCGACTAGTTTCTTATAATTTGTTACACAAACTTATCAGGCAACAGTTAATAAAGTCTACACATTGACTTAATTTTCATTTCTTATTGTCTACTCATTCCAGTCCTGTCGAAGTCTGTTGACACGCAATGTATGCTCATGCAGGTGCACATATCTCTGAGCGGTGAGAACCACATGAGAATATCATGGATCACTTCAGATCCAACTCCAGCAGTTGTGTACTACGGTACGTCTCCTGGAGCTAATAGTTTGTCTGCAAATGGAAGTACCAGTACTTATCACTACCTGACGTATCGCTCGGGACAAATACACGATGCCATCATCGGCCCGTTGAAGCCAAACACGGTCTATTACTACCGTTGCGGCACAGCTTCATCTCCAGAGTTCAGCTTCAAGACTCCACCATCCCTGGTTCCTATCAAATTTTCAATCGTAGGTAGACACAGTTATCTGATTGTCAATAAATATGTTGTTTTCTCCGTGTTCATGATCCTTGGTGGGACTAATATTCAGTGTCATTGCAGGAGACCTTGGGCAAACCGAGTGGACAAATTCAACCCTTCAACACATTGCAGAATCGGACTATGATGTATTGTTATTGCCGGGAGATCTGTCATATGCTGATCTACACCAGCCATCCTGGGACACTTTTGGGCACTTGGTACAGCCGCTGGCTAGCAAGCGGCCTTGGATGGTGACACAAGGCAACCACGAAATCGAGAAAATCCCTGCAGTTCATAGTGAGAGCTTTACCTCTTACAATGCAAGATGGGTCATGCCTTTTGACCAGAGTGGTTCAACTTCAAACTTGTACTACTCTTTTGAAGTTGCCGGTGTTCATGTTATTATGCTGGGCTCCTATGCTGACTTTGAGACGGATTCGGACCAGTACCGTTGGCTGCAGGCCGATCTGAGCAAGGTTGATCGGAGCAGAACGCCGTGGCAAATTGCTCTCATACACACACCGTGGTACAACTCTAATGAAGCACACCAAGGAGAATACGAATCAACTGGCATGAAGAAAGCCATGGAGGACTTGCTATATGGTGCTCGCGTGGATGCTGTTTTTGCTGGCCATGTCCACGCCTATGAGCGCTTTGTAAGCTACCTTTCATTATTCAGTCTTATTAATTAATCTATCGATGATGAAAGTGGTGGTCTCTTATTCTTCACATAAATTCATGTTTTCTATGTTTCACTGATGTACTTTAGGTGCGAGTGTATAAGGATGAAGCAGATGAATGTGGTCCTGTGCATATCACCATTGGAGATGGAGGCAACCGCGAAGGCCTTGCCAGGAAGTAATTAATTTACTAGGATTCATACTTTCGTTTTGATATGGAACATGCTAATGATATGATTGACAGGTTCAAGGATCCACAGCCGAAGATATCTGCATTTAGGGAGCCAAGTTTTGGGCATGGACAACTATGGGTTTTAAATGCAACACATGCTTTGTGGACATGGCATAGAAACGACGATCATGTTGCTGTTGCATCTGATGAGATTTGGTTGACAAGCCTTTCCACTTGCTCTGAAAGTTGAAGTCCAGTATTACATTGGTTTTAAAAAAATTTCGACCAGATTGAGATATGTATTAATTAGTGTACTGCAACTGGAAAACCGAATACTGGTCTGTCATTTCTTGGTTGCGAAATCCATGTAAATCTTATATTGGACACATAGTTGGCTGATCTTGTCTGGGCCTAGAGTTCGCTTTGAAGATATGCCCAATCTTGACCCAACTTCTTACAAAGTGTGCACTTTTCTTTAATACAGTTTAGTGGCTGTGCATTCAATTTCCAACTCGCAAGGACTTGGCTTTAGCTTCTTTAGATTATTCTCAGTTTCTTCTTGGAGTTTGTGTTCCGTCCCTACCTCTGTATGCTCCCTCTTAAATTTGTTGCACTCCTTTGTTGGATTGCCCAAGCCCAACTCTACTCTTATCATTTGGTTTTTGGTTTTATTTTTCTTACAGTACCTCTACAACTCAAGTATCTTTGTGGCCATCTTCTCAATTAAACTCAAGATGTGAAGAGTAGAGAGTAGGTTTTCAATACTCCTAATAGGGATGTCCTTACCTGTGGGCATACATTTCCTAAACCCATTAGTTCCTTCCATTATGTAAACCAAAAATCATCAAGTCAGTATATTGTCACTATTTTTAGTGTCACTATTTTTAGTGTCTTAGGTATGCATGGGCTTGTAGTTTCTATCCTGACAATGCATGCCTAGTAGTTTAAGTTTCTGTGGTCGAGTCTAGGTTCACATGTCCCATGTGTCTAAGGTCTAAATGTAAGTCCTTCCATGATCTGTATTCCAAGGTTAGTCTAAATTAGTCACCGATTAGATTAATAACTTAGAGGAATATGTAATAGTGATCTAAACTTAAATCTTCGTACCCATGTTCGATATTGGTTCTAGAGTCCTTTGCGCCTAAGTTTAATTCAACACCCTTTTTATACATTTAAAGTCATATTTAGTTTCCAGTATATCTTGTCAGGTCTTTGTCCATGACATTTATGGATTTCAGTCTGATTACTCTTTCTCTTCCCTTTCGCCCTTTTTCTTTTTTGAAATTCCTTCCCTGTTGTTGTCTTTTTCCCGTCACTTATTGGATGACAAATAGTGGGCCTTTAAGTTAGGTCCAGCCCAGTGATTTTAAGACATTATGATCAAAACCTAACCATTCCTAGGGATATAGAAACAATGTCTAAAGCAAAATAAGTTTTGATTGTCGGATGTAGCTTTCCAAACTTGCACTCACAAACCCGACAATTAACTACTATTAAAAAGGTGAAAATTTTTATTACAAAATATCTCCATTTATTGCAAAAGTGTATCGGTGAAAGGGGAAAACCAATTTTCCTTTGCGCAATAATGGGGCCTACAGACTCGAAAATAAAACCCCACACACATATCATCTACTTTGAGCCCAAATCCACTCTAAGAATTTAGAGCCCAAACATGGATATAGAATAACTTTGCTCGGATGTAAATTTTGTCGATGACGAAAATATTAATGCAAACATTTAGAAACAGTGTGAAAGTGAGAAAATTTAAAATAAGAAAGAGTAAATTTGATGAGTGGTATGTTTGAAAGTAAATATTTTAATGGATAGAAAGTCTTACCAAATTTACATCCAAACATAGCCATATAGTCGTTTAATGAATTAAAATATATAATGCCAAATTTAGGTTTCCTTTCAGGCTGGTTTCAAATTGTTGTCAAGAGCCGATAAAAGTGGGATTGGATCTTCCTTGGTTGGGGAATGGCAGCTATTTACTTGGGTGGAAGACTTCCACAAATTTGCCTAAATGTAATTGGAGAATCCCAAATTTTCATAATATGATTAGTTTATTCATCTCAATGGAAAGAAACTCACATCTTTATTGAAACTCTCTTATATTGTTTCTTTTTTATTTTCTGGCAGCATCCTCGTTAGCAGCTTAGTCTGGTCAAAAATCAGACCAAATCTTCCGTGGCTTGTTGATTCAGGGAGGTGTGTGTTTCTTGATGCTTTTGTATCCTTTAATGCCTATTTTCAGGCTGGGCCTTATTCAATAATGTATATCACCAAAGAAAAAGGTTATGTTATTGATTTTGCAGTGATCATTATAATCCACCTCAAATCCAAGCATTACTCCATTGTAGCTGAAAAATAATTTATTCAGTTATAATGTATCTGTCTCCTTAATTAATTTTACAGATACTTATTCAGTTTATTTACCTACCAATCAAGGAGCAAAGTCGACAAGTATGTATCTTGAATGGCTCGGACAGCATGACTAAACATCAACTAGGTAATGTGCACGCCTCTTCACCTTTGCCATCTGATGAGCATTTCTCTTTTGGTGATCTTTTCACCATACATGGTCTTATGTCTGCTAGGCTGTAGTCCAGCTTCATGTATCGATTCATATCACCATTGGAGATGGAGGCAACCGCGAAGGCCTTGCCAGGAAGTAATTAATTTACTAGGATTCATACTTTCGTTTTGATATGGAACATGCTAATGATATGATTGACAGGTTCAAGGATCCACAGCCGAAGATATCTGCATTTAGGGAGCCAAGTTTTGGGCATGGACAACTATGGGTTGTAAATGCAACACATGCTTTGTGGACATGGCATAGAAACGACGATCATGTTGCTGTTGCATCCGATGAGATTTGGTTGACAAGCCTTTCCTCTTGCTCTGAAAGTTGAAGTCCAGTATTACGTTGGTTTTAAAAAAATTTCGACTTCGACCAGATTGAGATATGTATTAATTAGTGTACTGCAACTGGAAAACCGAATACTGGTTTGTCATTTCTTGGTTGCGAAATCCATGTAAATCTTATATTGGACACATAGTTGGCTGATCTTGTCTGGGCCTAGAGTTCGCTTCGAAGATATGCCCAATCTTGACCCAACTTCTTACAAACTGTGCACTTTTTTTTAATACAGTTTAGTGGTTGTGCATTCAATTTCCAAGTCTATTAATGATCTAGACTAGAGTTGGAATCGAACCGATTCAATCTACTCGAGTTAATTTTTTACGAGTTTGAGTAAAATTATGCAACTAGAGCTCGAGTTGAGTTCGAAATTTGGTGTACGAGTATAGAGTTCGAGCTTATCAAGTCCAAGCTCGAGCTCGATCTGAAAGTGCTTGAAGCTGTGTTTAGCAAAAAAAAAAAAAAATTAAAATGAAGAATCGAGTTCAAGTATCCTTATAAAATATTCGAACTTGACTTGGTGACTATGTCGAATCGAGTCGAGTCGAGTTTTGACTGAATTGCTTGACCGAATCGAATCGAGCAACTCGATAGAGTAACACCTCTAATCTAGACTCCTATCCCATAATAGAATGGGAGAGCGAGTATCAGGTCTTTTAATTAAATTTTTAGAATATTCTTCTAACAATAACTCTTCCCATATTTCAATTATGCTCTTAACCCAAACCCTCTTTATTCTACTAAATCATTTTCTCTTGCATTTTAACAATATTAATCAATGTTTCCTTTATTTACTATATTTATTATATATGTGTCTTTACATACACGTGCATATTTTAATTTATGTAATGTTATTTTATTATAATTAATAAAATTATATAATTTTTATAAACACATGTTTTGCTAGTTAATAATAATTACATCATTCATTTAGATGTTAAATTTTACTAGAAAATTTATCAAACAAGTAGATAAATAAACACAGATTAAAAAATTTTAAAGTAACCTGTTTATTAGCGGTTTTATCAGTCTCACAACTTCAACAAGACTTTTTGCCCCTTTTTTTAATTCTGATAACATGGACATGACCTTTTTTTTTTTGGACAATTATAGCACAGAAATGTCAGTGGATTCTTCTCTTGAAATACACTTATGTTAGGTTAATTTTGTCATTGGACAATTGGAATAATCCATGACTTCTTATGTCTCATCCAAATATTGAGACAAAATCACAGGGATGGCCAAGGTTGTGAGCGTCCAAGATCTCCCTCCACCTGTCTCTAGCTGTCTGCCCCATCTGTCCTCTCCTCGTCCCTGTCCCAACTTTCTCATAGGTGTCCCGCGTCCAATGGGAGAAAAACATAATTTAATTTTATAAATTAAAGATAAGAATACGATCTTATTTGTTTGGAGTTCAAATTCAAAGTTTTTTATCTATGTCTCTCTCTCACACACACACGTATTCAAAATTTAATTGTTACATTTATTCATTATTAAATTAATAATTATATATATATCCATACGCATGTACTCTACAAATTATAGTACTATTTAATCATTATTATATGTGTATATACATAATTACAAAATTTGACACAAATCAAAATTTTATAACCAAATACGAATTTTCATCTCCAACAAAATTTCAGTTATTTTCATCTCCCATCAAAACCTCTAACCAAACATAATCACAAAACTTAACAGATTGTGCAGGCTTGTATAGAAATTGGACTTAGTTCAACGTTTCTATACTACATGATTAAATTAATAATGATTTTTTAGTCGCAGAAAGTCAAATATTTACACAGCTACACTTAGTTAAAATTCTTTTCGTTTTTCTATTCTTTTATCTCTCATTTTTCCTTTAATTTATTATTTTAATTTCCTTCTCTTTGCATTTTCTCTTTCTTTATTTTCTTATTTTAATTATTTGTTATACTTTTAATTTTAAATGTTTTTATTTTTTTATTATTTAAAATAATATTAATTTATAATTTATAAATAAAATTTGTACAAATGTGCAAAATTAATCCAAAACTTGATAAAGGAACCCCGAGAAAGAGAAGAAAAATGGATGACTTGAGAATTCTGTGATTAAGATCGGTGGAGGAGATTCTTTGCCCAGGCACACGCACAGAGCACCCACCTTACAAAAAGAATAGGAAATGCACAATTTTATCCCTGTGCTAAAATAATTAAGGCATTCATAATGTTGAAGGAAAGGCAGACATGACATACAAAAAGTTGATCACATTGAAAACAAATTGCAGCTACCTTCACACTTAACTCCATCATTCCTAAAGGGCCCATTTTTAATCAATTCCCATCAAAGTGTTGGATACGAATTTGTCTACGGACTCAGGAAGGGGAAGGCTGGCTTGCATATAATAACACTTCTCACATTTTGCGTATGTAATTAAGAGTTCGTGTTTCTTTAAATAAAATTAAATAAATAAAAAACATTTTATATGAAATTTGAAGAAAAATAGTTAATGAATAATCTATACAAACTGTTGTTAATAATAATTTAGATCAAACTATTTAAGGCTAAAAATATGTAAAAAGAAAAAGTAAAGAGATGAACAAAAGCCAAATGACAGTTAGAGAATAAATGAAAGAAAAAAGAACGAGAATACATTAGAATAGAACGTAAAAAAAATAAAAATACAAACATATATATATATATATATATTTGGTTTTTTCTATAAGTTTGTTTTTTAATAGAAAGAGGAGATGCTTTTGTTAATAAAATTTTCATTTTATTTTATTTTTTACGTTCAAATGGAGAAGAATGGACATTATTACATTTAATTATGAAAGAACATATTTTGAAAAATTTATTAAATTACCAAAAATAGTTACTCTAACCTTTTTAGTTCTAATAAATAGTATGCGTGTGTGTGCGTATGATTGCTTATGCAGTTAAGTTTATTTGTTATCCATTATAAAATTCAGGGCTTCAGAAAAATTATTTTCAACAATTTAGTGTGACTCAATCAGATCTTACGGCTATGTTTGGGAGAGGTGTTTGCTTAGGGATGATGTATGGTAGAAAATGCGTAACAAGTTTGGAAGGAAAGTTTTAATGAGATAAATAATATTATTTATTTGAGTTTTTATATTTATATATGTAAAAAATATATAATAATAATAATTCAATGAAGTGATTAGTATATAGAAATAATGATTAATTTTTATAATATAAATATATATAATTGTGAATGAATGTGTATATATATAAATATTAATTTGATTACTAATAAATATAATAATTAATTAACAATTAGTTAGTTATATATATATGTAAAAGATGGATAATTTGAATTTGAAAGTAAATTCTGTTGAATAGTATGATTGATAATGTAAAATTTGATATATTGGGTAAAGTTTGTAAAAGGTGTTCCAAACATAACATAGCCCACGTATATTTCATATATTGAATCAAACTTCGTCACACATATAACTAGAATTTCATAACCATATATATATGTGTATATTTCCAAATTCAGGTTCTTGTAAATGCAGCATTTAGTTCAAATATACAAATTAATAAGATTATAACAAAAACCATAATTTTAATATTTGATTAATTTATTGCTTTTTAATTCATAATTGTAACAGTCTTAAACAATCCATATAAATATACTAAGTGAGTTTTTGAATAGATGACAAGAACATGAATTTCAGTCAATCAATCCAATGCTGTCTTGACCATCAGACTAAAAAGTCTACTCAGCAGGTCAGAAGATCAAAATAGAAAAAGGAACTGCAGAAATTTTCATCGTTCGTGGTCCCAAATTTAATCAGTGCCCCCATAATAATAATAATAATAATAATAATAATAATAATAATAATAAATTATAGTAGATTGGAAGCCCACGTGTAGGGTTTAATGCACCATCATGTAATTCCATCATTAGCCTTGCAGGGATTGTTATTATGTGAAATGATAAGAATTTACCTGAGAAAAGTAGAATTTGAGTTGCAAATGTTGATGCGGTGGTCACTGTATGGGCTGCTGCTGTAGCTGCTACTCCACAACTTGATTCACACATCCAACCTTTTCACATGCATTTCTTTGTACCCCCAACACAGTCAACAATTATGCCCCCCAATGAGATATTCTCTTTGCACATATAAAAGTTTTTCAACATATAGAAAAAAAAATTCCAAGTAAAATTCTTTCATACAAGTAAAAGTTTTGTTAGAAGAGGTGTGCATAGACTTATTGAGAAAATAAATTTTTTGGCATGTGATAAAGAGTGAAAATAATAATGGATTTTTTTTTTGGGGGGGGGGGGGGGGAGGGGGGGTTCAAAAGGTTAAAGAAGCATGGGGGAGGTGAATAATTGTAGTAGTTTTATAGGCAATGCGGGATATTATGATGAGCACTCATGGAACAAGAATATGAATAATGGTCGATGGATGGGTACATCTATGGCCATCCAAATCTTTTGAAAACTGCCCTAAATTTATGAAAGGAAGAAAACCAACCCCCAAAACACCACCTTGAATCATGAAAGAAACCAACTTTTGGTTAAAGGGACACCCAAAATGGCTGCAAAAAAGTTGAAATCCTATTTAAGAAGGGTTGAAAATTTTACTACAGTGAGATGTGAGAAGAAGAGGTGGCCATAATTAGTAGCCTTTGCCATCATTTTGATTTTCAGACCATATTTACAACGAAAGAAGAATCTCATCACTATCCCCAATCATAACTTCTTTTCTTTCTTCCAAGAGGATTACCAAGTCTTTAAATTTGGGTCGCAAACTCGATATTTAAGTTCGCAATATTGGAGGATAATGGGTTTGTGTACATCATATTCTCGACCCAAAATCTGCGTGAATAAATTTCAAGAATATTGAATGTTAAGAATTATAAATATATTTTAAGTGGATGAACTTTTAAAAGAGGTCCACGAGGGCACCACCAACTGGTTGACAAATTATAAAACAAATTACATGATGCACTCATCCAAAAATTTGACTTTTCCCTTCTTATCATGCCTCAGATTAATTGCACTCATAACCCACGAGGCTGCCCCAGCTCAAACAAGTAACAGACTAACAGTGCACACTACAAAAATTGATTAAAAATTTATTGACTAATAAAATAGAATTTTAATAGTAATTTATGATAAATAATATATGAATATGAAATTTAATTTATTCAAACTTTCATGTAATATAAAAAATTTCCATCACAATTTTCAGTTTAAACACAATAAAAAAAATTACAATATGATTAACCTTGTATTTTTATTATATAATATGTGGGTGAACGTGTGACAACAATAAATGACTTTTATATTTATATAATAAAAAATGAATTGGCATGATTTAAAAAAAAATTAAAGTTATTGACTTTTAAATCAAATTTGAAAATAACATATGATGAGTTGATATGTATTAGTTAATTAATTGAGATAATAGGGTTATAATTAGTGAAACATCAAAACACTAAATATAGTTAGTAGAGGTGTAAATTATTTATAAAGGTTATTTTAGGGAAATTACTAACAGACCAATGGAGGCTTAGTAATAATATTACAGTATAGATAGTATATGGATAGTATATCGGAAAGTAAAATAAAAACAAAATGCTTACCTTAGGCAAAGTTTTTACAATTATTAACAGAACACCGTCACGGGGCTGAATTGTCATTTTGCTTATGTGTAATCATTCATTTGTGCATAATTCTTTACACCCCTGAACTGGGGTTTTGCTCTGACTTTTTTGCATGGGTTGATTGGTAATTTTACACTACAGCTATATCATTAAGCTTACTTTAGAACTAGTAAAAACTACGGACTTTTGTTTTGCGTATTTATTAAAAAAATTAATTAGCATCATTAATTATAATTAAAAATAAAATTATTATATTTTTCAACATTTTTAATAATAAAAATAAAATTATTTATAGATTAAATTATATTTAAGATTTTATAAAAGAGATATAAAAAATTAGAAGCAAGAGTGAATAAAAATAAAAAATTCAATTTATATTAACAGAAAAGCAGAAAAAGTGAAAAAGTTTAAAAAAGATTCAAAAAAGAAAAGAACAATAAAGGAAATAGAGACGATTAGTTATGAATTCTTCACCCTTAACATAAAATTGATTTAGTTATGAATTAAACCTAACATAATAATATATTGATTAGATTAGTTATGAAGGGTATTTTAAGATAATTATTAAAAGAACAGGCAAGTTCTTAGCAATAGTATAATGGAATGGATATATGTCTTGTCTTGAAGTTTCCTTTTAGTCATTTCAAAGGTGTGATGACTTTTTTCGGTGCGGGCGCGTGTTACATTCGTTGTCATAAAATACGAAATTAAATAACATCTATTAATTTCAAATCTGTATTTATGGACTATAAAACGTAATCCACGGGGGAAAAAAACAATTCCACAAATCTGTGTTGGATTGTAGTAAACTTTATATGATTCTGAGTACAGATCAAGCAGGACATGACAAGGTTCCTTGTATCCATCCCCAGTATGTAGTATGGAACTGTACTCACGACCTGCCACCATCTGAGAGTCCAAAGACATACATTTTTAATTAGTGTACACATGACAACGAGCTAGAGTATGGCACAATTACTTACCAAATAATAAACGTTTCGGTTAATAATAATTTAACTGTTCAATGTAAACTTATTGTCCTAAGTGAATAGTCTGCAATTACATTATTTAATTTTCAGCATTTAACACCCAAGTAGCTAAAAATTTTCACTTTTCTTCTTTGTTTTTTCCCTTGATAAGGTAACCATTAATTTTTTACTCGAGGCTATAAACAAAGATTAGGAAAGCAAAGCTAACCAAATTTTTAGTCATAATTTCAAAAGTCCTTAATTTAACCAAGTAACAATTCGGAAAATGAGACAAATACAAGTAAGAAAAATAATTTGCATAATTGTTTTAGTCTGTCCAAGTTGGAAATCAATGTTTTTTTCTTGAACCTCGAAGGTGGATTTCCTTGCAGTTGCAGTAGATTTTAACCACAAGACGAGGAGCAAAAAGGAAATTATAGAAAGAGCAAAAAAAAAGTCATCATAACACATGACCGGATGAGGATTAAATGTAGAAGAAAAAGAGAAAATGGGTAGAAAATGAAGGGCCAAATATTGGAAATGAGCCGAAAAAGAGTTGGATGACATACGGAGTGATGATGGGGATTTTCTTTCTTTGTCACACATTTTATCATTTATACACATTGAAACATCAAAATAAAAACAAAATAGAATCGATTGGGGGTGTGGTGGTGATGATGGGCTGCGTTGGTTCGGGCCAATCCAAACCATCATTGCGAATCTTCGGACGGCCGAGCCCCCACCATCATTTTCTCCCAAATACCAGGAATGCCCCTGGCCCGTCTATGAAGGAGCGAAATGGCAAGAATGCACCGGCAATCACATGACGCCATCTCCCAAAAAGAACTCATCATCATAATCGGAGTAAAATGGAGATTAAAAGCCTTGCCTTTAGAAGCCTCCCTCCCATGCTTACACATGCATGATTATTGTGGAAGAGAGAACTGGGTGGGTGGTGGTGGTGGTGGGTACGCCCACCCCTCCTCACTCCCTGTCTCTCTCTTCTGCACCCCAAGATTTTCTCGCTCCAACTTTTTGCGCTATATATATTTCACCGGCTGGGATTCTTGCTCACTGGCTTCTACAAACAAATACACTTGCGGCCCTTCTGTTTTTTACTGCCAATCCAAGAAGAGAAGCTCTAATCGTCCAAGAACTCTCCTCCTTCTCTCAAAAAGGTGATCCTTTTTTTTTAAAAAAAATTATTTAGAAAAAGAGAGGCCCACCTCTCTCGCCGTCTCTCTGTGTCTTTTTAATGTATTTCTTTCACCAAGAAAGTCAGGCAAACGCCTTCTAAAATGGCTGCGGTTTCCTAGTAAAGTTGGGAGCTTGGGTTTGTTTATTCTTGGTTCCTGCCCACAAACCGATATCTCAACGACTCTGCATGCTGCAACGCGCACGCACACACGCAGATACGCGGAGAGATAAACGCCAGATTTCTCTCTGTTTTGTTTCTTGTCTTGAAACTTACAGAAAGTGATTTCACAACAGTTATTTATTGGAGTTTCGCTGTTTTGGGCACTCACTTGACTTAGATACTCCCGACATTCTTCCTCTTACTCTTAGGTACATAGGTGTGGTTGCAAGGAAGAATAATGTTTTTTACGCCCTCTTTGAGGTTTAACCTCCTCTGTCTCAGACATCAACTTCCTATCTCTTATTATGCAAATCTATTTTTCAATTGTTATTATTATTAATTTTTTATGAACATCATCTCGTTGTTTTCCCTTTTTATATTTCATTGTGTTCATTCCATTTTTCTGTTTTATGAGAGATGATGAACATTTTGTGGCACACTAATGTGGAGTTTGTTTTGTTTGATACTTAATTCTTGTCTTTGCGGCTACGTGACAAAAGAAGGAATCCATTTCTGATTGATTGCAGATTTGAACAGCTTGATACATTTTATTATGCCCTTTGTCTCAAATTTCTCTTCTGCGCTAAATCATCTTACATCAAAACGACAATACGAAGCACGACACTTAAACATTGGCTTTTTCATGTTCAATGGTTTTTCTCAACGATGGTTATCTGTTTTCGCCCTGCAGAAATGGAAAAGCTGAACTCGAAGCTGTATCTAGAGAACTGCTACATAATGCAGGAGAACGAGAGGCTGAGGAAGAAGGCAGAGCTCCTGAACCAGGAGAATCAGGCCCTTCTGAATGAGCTGAAGCAGAGGCTGGCGGCCGCCGCTGTGGGCGGCAATTCCATCCCTGATCTAAACCTGTGCAGCTCGTCCTCGTCCACCGCCTCCAAAGCCTCCAAGTCCAGCAAGAAATCGAAGAAGTGAGAGGGGGAGCCTAGCTTGGGCCCCACCTTTGTTTTGCTCACTACCAGTAGCGTGGAGAAATAGTGAAGGAAAAATCTAGTACTAGGATTGCTGTTTGCAGTTTCTGTTACATAGGAGGGCAATAGGTAGATAAGTTTGTTTTTGTTACTATAAAACCTTTTCTTACTGCTGCTTTTTGGAGGTGTTAAGGGTTCATTTCTCAACTTCAAAAAAGATGTTCTCAGTCTTATCATCAGGCAAGGAAAATATTTAATAATAATATTATTATTATTATCATGTCCTGTCTCTTCATCTCTACCTTAAAACAGAGGAGGAGATGTTCGAAACTGCCTCCTCTATGTCAAAAAAGAATAAATGTCGCTCCATCTCATTGCTGTGTTTACAAGAAATGCAGTGCCCAATTTGGTCATTTCCTTTTTTGGACCAAAAATAGGCACAGATTGATTGAGTATTCTCATTCACCTTTAATTGGTTAGTTCTCTGCTTGGGTAATGGACTGCAAACAGAGGAGTTGCCAGCCATCTGAATTCCAAAGGTTAAAAAAGGACCTTTAATGTGCTCGTCAAACTCAAATTATTGAGATTTCTTCAATTGAACTAGCCAGGTTATCCTCTGGACTTGGGTGGATGACAGATAGAACCACTAAATTTACATCCTGTAATTAAATAATTTTGTCTGCTCTGATTTCTATTTATATCCGGAGAATTTGAAGAAATGTAATTCTTAAGCTGTAACCATGAATGGTAGCAATGATATTTGGATGTTGGTGGGGGCTTGAAGCACAAGTGGGGTCTTGTTTGCTATTTTGACACTCAATTAGATCTATTAAAACATACGTATATATTTTTTTAAAAAAATAATCAATTAAACTTTATCATATAATAATTAAAACATGATACATACCATGCCATGGAATTAAACACGTGGAAGCACTTAATACACTTAAGCCAAGTGCATAATCTCATAAACTTGATATATCTTTCTGTCCATCAACGATTCATTGGTAGGCGTTACAAGTTGTCTTACATGCAGTCACTTCCTTAGTCCATCCACTCTGCTAATTTATCTTGCCATCGATGATGGTCTTGCATTTCTTAGTCCACTTTGCTTATTTGTCTTCTTTCCGCAGACTTAATGTTCTCTTGTGTAATGTTTTATTGTTCATTCTTCACACGGTCATAAAATCAAGAATATTGGGCATGTAATGGAGTGCTGTACCTTCTGTATTTTATTATGTAAATCAAGTTCGTGGTAGCAAATCAAACTTCCTAATATAAATGTGATTATCACAAGTTAGTCTTCCATTTTGTGAAAACGACTTAATTTTCACGCTTGTTAACCAATCTCGAAACTTACTGAAATCACATTGTATACCATTTTTAATCACCAAATTTTAAATGGAGGTTACCATTTGGTATGAGCTTAAATACAAACTTAGGTGTCTTTCATAAGGTCGTCACGTGATATATGTGCGTACCAGCTAAAGTATTATTATGGTTATCCACAAGGTAAGTTGTAAACTCATTCATGATGCAATATTAAACTATGAAAATGGTAAGTAAATATCAAAATTTTATCTTAGACTAAATTAATGTTGACCAAAATCAAAAGGTAAGTCTTAAATGTAGAAACTTAAAACAAGAAAAAAAGGGGGCAAAACGAATGCGAAAATAGCTAAAGATAAAATTTCCATGAATTGGTTATGTAATTTAATTCTTTCGACAACATTACAAGATAGAGAGCTATATTGAAATTTAGAAACATATTTTTTTTAAAAATGATCTGACTCCTCAACGACTAATACTCTTAAGTATAATATCCATAAAAAATCCCTTTATCTTTTTTTTTTTTCCTTATTTGACAATATTTGTAAATTTTCACTCTAATAACACAAAATAATATGACTCCTAAAAAACCAAAACTGATAAAGAAATGGTTATCAGTCCTTAGTGTCCGTCAAGTGTGAAGTAGGATTTGGAAGTCTATTTCTAACATGCATTTTATCAACCTTTAAGACTAATCCTTGTGGCAAATGCTCTCATTTTCTTTCAAAAAATGTTGTTTTATTTTGATACTCGCAATAAATTGTAAAAATACTCGAGGATGAAAGGGGTTGTCAATGAGATTGGGTAATCGGCGTGAGTGATGAGAATCTAATGAGAGGAACGTCATCAAGTCTGTTGGCACAAACAAAGTCAATGTTAGGGATTTGGATTCTGATTAAGCTTCAATCGAAGTGATCAGTTTGCAGACCACAATATTAAAAGAAAATATAAAATATTTCATGTCATGGACATGACGTGGATCACATCATTTGCCACAGGTTGACCATCATCAAAGAAACATTTTATGGCTATCCTGCATGGTTTTGCATGATCATCTGCAAAGACACCATTGTCTTTTCACCGTGCGACGTTCAATAAATCCTCTCTTCTTTCCCCTCAAATTGCAATCTTTTGCAACCCTTTAATTAGCGAGGACTGCGATCATTTCCAAACTGAGGTATGATATATCTGTGACCTGTTCAAGAAGTCAAATTAGATGGTAGGCCATGATGATTGGGAAGAAAAACTGACGTGGGAAATGGGAGGCAAACTTCAGACCAGCCCTTGAATGAATATCTATCCGTTTGCAGAATTTGCCAATTTGCACAGAGATTACAATTGGATTCTCTGATGACTCAATTTATTACTCTACTACCATTATTGTTATTATTTTCATTTTCTTTTAGTGAAAATTGAGAAGACATACTCTTCGCCTTTCCCTGATGTAGAATCCTCAGCGGATCTGTGGTCATCAAAACTGCATCTCAGAAATCATTTCTCTCTTCTTCAGAATCCACACTCTTGACATTGCAAAAATGTACTCACTCGAGCACAAATGTTGCACTTCCAAGGGTAATTAAAATTATGAATTGGGATCTTGAACTTGTTGAGCAATTTCCGTCTCATTTTACTTTTCCAACATATATAGCCAAGTTTTTCAAGAAGAAAAGAATGAGTCTTGGTTTACTCGTATCTTTTTGGTCAAAACCAACCATAGAATTGAAACTTTGTACAATCACAAAGTGAATTGCACACATATTTAAAACTTAAATGAGAGTCAAAAGAATACATTTGTAATTCCGTAGCATTCTAAATAGTTAAAAAAAGTGTGAATTTTAACATTTTTATAAACTCTTGCTTGATCAATATATCGTTACCCGTAAAACTTGGGTACAAAAAATGTAATTATTAGTCCTTCAAATTTTGCATCACATGCACAGCAGACCAGATAGACAGAGATATTATAGAGAGATTTTTATGACCCACTCTCCCTCCAAATATTGCCAACCTTGTCAAGTACAATTATTATTTCAAACAAATTGATGGAGTTTCTGCAGATGACTTTATGAGGACTGTATAATGTGCATCCACCAACCATGCAAATCATTAGCGTTTCTTCAGCTATATTAATGTTAGTCATCATAAGTTATTTGATCATTCGACCCCTGCAAGGACTGTACAACCGTCATTCCTTATTGACCTCATTTCTTTCTTCATTACTCAACAATCCCAAACCTATCAAGCTGTGCAATTGGACGACATTATAAGCAGTTGAGAAATAAACTACAGGCATGTATAATCAACTAAAATCCTTGAATCATCTGTTACAACAACTCCCAAGCGGCAGCAATGCCTTGCAGAAATTCGTGTGTTATCTCCAACTACAATATCTTTGCCAACACTTGCAATTGTCAGTTATATTGTTGTACAGCTGCGGACTTGTGAGAGGAAAAAGCATCCAGAAGAAGCCCACCATTCCCATCACGGATGCCACGGTTACTATTCCTGAAAACAGTTGGAAAGAGGATTCATCGTATACAAATAAATTAAAACACTACACGAACGATATAGCAAAGTTGTTTCGGTGGAAAAAACATGCAGGCTTGAGATGGTGGAAAACTAGCAAAAGCAACAAAACCGCGGTGGAAAGAGAAATGCCCAAGAAAAATTTATTCACGCTACAATTCCTCTGCACACACAATTAGCATCAGTATCATTCTATCATTCCTAAAACCTTATACGGCCTTATAACGAACTTTCCAAAATACCCTTTATAAGTAATCTATACCATAGCATGAAGCCCCCCAGCTCCTATTATACCACTATTTTCAATTAATCTATATTATATTATTAATTTCACACCTTCGATAGTAACCATCTTTTATATTAACTAATACTAACTAATCAATCACATTTTTCAAAAAATTTGAATTAAGGGGTTAGTGACGTTTTATATTTCAATCTTTAGTTAATTCATTTTTAATTATCAAAGCGCAGAAGTTATTTATCTTTTTCACACGCAACCACACATACTATATAATAAAATTATAAAATGTTATTTTTGATGATATTTTATGTTTTCATTTAAATAAAAAATCATGTTTTAAACCTTTGTATTTATATTAAATGTTAGATAAAAATAAGTTCAATATTTACATATTATCTATCTTAAATTATTATGAAAATTTTATCATATCAATAGATAATTTTTTATTTAATTTTTCCATGCACGTAGTCCAAGATTACTTGTTTCCTGAAAGAATAAAATTAATATATCTAAATGAGAGATCAAGTCACATACCAGACCTATGGAAAAATATCACAGGCAAGCCCATAACGTTGCAAAATATATGAGCAATTAGTGGTGCGGTTAAATGCCCTGGAATTAATAATGTTAAAATGTATCAATACATGCAAGTATAGTCATAGTAATGAATAGGAAAATTGTGCACTATACGTGATTTTATTACTGGAAGGATTACCGACCAGTACGAACAAGAAGAAATGATGCATAAACCCCGAAGATGACAGTATATCCTAGCTGGAAACCTGAAGAACAAATAAAATACACATGGATATTAAAGGACTACTATCACTAAAGAAGGTCAAAACCCAAATAGCATCATCCCCAATTGTGAGCCATAATACAACAGAAAATGTCTCGACAAATTAAAACACACAAAATCCCCCAAGGAATGAGGAACTAGAATATACCTACAATAGCACAAGCTTGGGGGAAACTGCAATTTTTCTGGAAATAGAACTCCAATAAATGATTCAAATGAGCTGCAACCAAGCAGACAAAAGTGATAAAGTGTCATTATCTCATTAACTTTAACCAACCAACAAATGGAAACATATAAATTCCAGCCATTGGTATAACAATTGGAGAGAGACAGAGAGAGGAGGAAGACACTTACATAGGTGTAAAATGTCAAGTGTCAGAAAGTCCAATAAAGTAAATTAAAAAATTAAAAAAAAAAAAACTTAACAAATTTTAAGCTTATGGTCAAAGCAAGCTCTATGAAGATAACAACATGGATTTTCAAATAAATACTGCAAGCTCTAGTTTAGGGTCCAGTTGCATATATCAAATGGCATGGGCTCGTACAAGACTTATTCTCACCTAAACTGAAAAATATCGGGCAGAGAAATATGACAGTATAGGTTCTGAATCCTCCACAGAGCAGCAAAGGTATCATGCATGCTCTGAATACCAGCTCTTCTGTAAGCGGAGCCTGTTCAAAATGAGTCAAAACCTTGTATGTATACTTCTGAAGACTCTTATCTTTTCTATATAACCAGAAGTGAGAAGAACTTAGGAATTAATCATCGATAGCCCTGAAACATCCCCATAACATTGAAGTCTAATGATATATGTGACAGACTTTGGTTCCACACATTCAATTGACTGGCGAGTTTTTAAACAAGTCGACAAAATCCAATATTATCTGGAATAAGCACAAACAAGAAGACTAACCACAAAATAGTTACGCCAAGATGACACGCTGGAAGCTAGTGAAACCACCCAATTGATGAACTTCAGGAAAGTGCTCTTTATACATATAACAGATAAATTCCCATCACTATTTGAATGTTCATTCCTTGCCTGGAGCATTGACAAAAGCTTCAGGGTAAAGGACCCAGCGTAGATGAAGGAAGTCAGTGAAAGAGGAAAGACCAAAGCTTGCCACTGTTAATAAATAAAATTTTATTGAGCAATCAGTCAGCCATTTCAATCTGCAAATCATAGAAGAGCATAAATGGACAATAATACAACTTCCAAATACATTGGCCTGTGTGAATATCATATTGTGTTTCAGATAGTGTACTCACAATATGATCCACTCTGATGCCATAAACACCAAACAGATCTGATGCATCCCACCTTATCTGGTACAAAGAAACCACAAAGATAAAAAAAATCAGGAAAACTATCACACGATTAGGTAAGACCAATTCATCGACAACCAAGAAGTGGGAGGGTTCATAAGCAGTCCTCTAGCTAATTGGCTGGTTTAATGGCACATACCAGGATGATATTGCCAGAGATTATTAACTAGAAACTGACAAATGCAGGTGTAGCAGTTATGGAGAAATTTTTAGAATCAACTATTAACAGGGTTCAGTAGCCGTAAAAGTCATGAAGATACCCAAACAAGCAACCAAATGAAAATAGAACACGTGCATGTATAACAGTAGAAAAATAAATTCTTCAACATGAAAACATTCTGTTGATTATTATGCCGATACATACCCTTCTAGAATCTTTAGCCAGCACATGGTGGAATTAAATATTTTGATTAACGATATAGTGAGATATTGGACGTGCAGCATTATATTTTAATGATAAGTTTTATGTTGTAGCATAAGTACCAATTCCTGATTCTGGACTTTAAGGACATTGAGGGAGAAGCAAGGTGCCGCCAGTTCACCTCCAAGACAGCAATAAATTCAATCACTTAACGGGCAATACGTACTTTGATTTAATCATCATCCACAGTGATTTACTTTAGTAAATCTCAAGTCAGTTTCCAACATAAACATAAATAATAACCTAATTAAACTAAACAAAATTTGACCAAATTTGACAAGCTAAATAAGATTACTGGGCAGATTGAGACCTTTAACGCTAAATCAAAGCGACAGATACCTTGGGGCAGAAATTCTAAAGAAAATCAAATAAAATAGAATAAGTGGGCAGACAACGAGGAACAGAGGGCTTACGGGAAGGATGAGAGCGCAGACAAAAAGGGAGACGGCGGAGAAAATGGCGGCGCAAACGAATCGTCGTATCATGAGGGATTTAAAGGAATCCGGCGGTGGCAATCGAAGTATCAGCGTGGGAGAATATAGGATTGCAACATAAAACACTGCCATGGCGGTGCACGAAGCAACTGCGGCCGTCTTCGTGAGACCACCGCCACCCGTTTGCTGTTCCATTAGTATCACCGTACTCAATTGGGTACGACTGGAGTCTGAATGTACATCCGTTGCAGCGCACGCCCTTACTATGCATCCGTTGTGTTGACTTGGAGAAGGAGGAAGAAGAAGAGTCGGAATCACTTATTGGGCCGACCTACAGGATCAGATTGGGTCATCAGTCCAACTTTTCTGGTAATTGGGCCAATTCCAATTCAATGTTCTGTTTATTAGCTAATGCATTTTAAATAAATCCAATACTCTTATATTCTGTTTGTATGTTGTCGTTAATTCTTTTCTTCATCGATGTATCTTGGTTTTCATTGCTATTTTTCAAAATTCTGGGTCGATTTATTTCATTATTGTTTTAGCTTTTTCGTTATTATCCTCCATTCCACTAAATTTCTTTTTTTATTTTTTGTTCAAATTTTGGATAAGATTCTTTGAAGTTTTATTCTTTTTTCTCGTTTTTCCTTTCTACTAAATTTTCTAATTTCTTAAAATTTTCTTCTTATTTCATTGTCAATATATTCATAAAAATGCATGCATTTATACAGTCCAAAATCTGTTGATAGTTATTTTTTCCTAATTGGTAGATGTAATTAAACCAAACCAAATACTATATAAAATAGGTTGAATAGCCGAAAATCTCACTAGATGGGTGATTTTAATAGTATCATTTGAGATGCCTGTGTGAACCCAATTTATTGTTTTGAGGCAAAAATGTGGAAGCAACATAAAAGAGTTTTGGGAATGAAACAATTTCTTTCTTTCTTCCTTTTTATTTCTCTTTTTGCCTCTTATCCATTCTCGATGAATTAGAGGGACCAAATCAACATGGAAAAACTCATATTGGATTTACAGATAATCAGACTCGAACTAGTAGCATGCAACTGCTATTCATAATGGTAAGGAGCGTTTATGTATTTATATTAAATAACAGATCATATGATAGGTCACAAATTAAGAGAATTATACCCACTTTAAATTTTTTAAGACATGCAAAAAGTAATAATAGATCTCGTTATTAATCTTTCTTCAAAAGCATATGAATAGCTACTTATGATTGGTTAGTAAGAAGAAAGCCTCATGCTAGAGAGGCTAAAAGCAAAGACACATGTAAGTACATGCTTTAGGTTTATATATATCTTTATCTATGACAAAGAAAAGTAATTAACAAAATAAGAAAAGTAATTGATCAAATTCATGACGCTCATACGAGGAAATACTTATGATACTAGAACTCATGTCTTGTGGAGCATGTCATTCTATTTTCAAATTGATAATCGTGTCCTACGGAGCATGTCATCCTATTTTCAAATTGATTCATTCAACTTTAGCAAACGTTTAGTTATGATATGGGATCTCGAGAGTGTCTATGAATACTTTCTTAATTGGAATGGGGATCACTTAATTGCCCAATGTGTCTTCTAATCATACATTTTTTTAATACATATCGAATTTATAAAAGTGGAATATGGTGATGAAATAGAGGAATTAGAACTTGTATATACAATCTCATATATACATGCATGAGTGGACAAGAAATAGGAGACGGAAGAAATAAAATTAAAAAAAAAAGGGAATAATTTTGATTTTTTTTATGTCAATAGGTTATGATAAAAAAAAAAAAAAGGCCGCTTATTTTTGTTAATTTTTTTCTCAATAATTTTTGATGAAGATATGTTTATATATAATTTTTAAAATTAAAGTAGCATATTGTAACTATATTTTATTGCACCCATTCTTTTTATCATTCTTGTTCTATTAAATTTCACTATTCAAATATACTACCTATCAAAATAATTTTTTTTCTCTATTTTTATCACATTTACAGTATTTTTAAAAATCTGTAATGTATATCCAAACACAATCAATTCAACTCTTGAATACTTAGCTATAATTAATGCAAATTGTGGCGAGGAAGAATGTTGGCTCGAAAACTTAATAACAATGTAGAGTGAGAGAGAAGAATAGATTCCAAAAAAAAAAAGTGTTTTATTAAATAATATATTTGAATTTGTAACTTTTGATATGAGAAAAATTAATATATATGTGCATACAAACATGGCCTCTGCTTTTAGACATTTTTGCCTGGTATTAATTATTACAACTCCCTCGTGCCCTGAATTGAGGTAGTTTGGGCTACGTCGTACGTCCATTGACTCTTGCTCGCCTCCGAACGTATTCATTGCCCGCAATTTTCTCTGCCAACGCAACCACGACACAACGTTCAGAACATTAAAAAAGAAAAACGAAAAGAAAACCAATAACTAGAGACGACTGTAAGATATGCATATTATTTTAATTACAATCCTGTTTGAATTAATTAATTGAACGAAAGTTTGTTCATCCTTCGGTACCAAAAGAGTGACTTCTGCCGTTAGGAATTAATTGTCATTATAATTGTACGGAGCAGTGATGACTTCCTTACGAAATAAAAATTCTAAAACCACTAATAATCTTAATCAAGAATTCCAAACTGTGGATTCTTAGGTAAAATCTAATGCTAATTCAAAATATAATTTCGGAGGAAGTTGGAAATTGAATCGGAAAACTAATTAGAACACTAGGGTTTAATCATTTTCAAAAAATTGGGTTGTTTTAAATAATATGTAATATTATGTATACACATATAATTATATTAAAATAATTTTATAAGATAAATTCAAGTCCATTTATTAATATATCAAACGAATAAGTTTAAAATGTAATATTAGAAAATTAATATTTTAATAAGAATAAAAATATTAAAAATTATAAAGGAAATTAAATTCAAAGAATAATATAATTATTGAAATGGAGTTTTGGAAAATAAAAACAACACAATTAATACGAAAAATTTAATTTAAGATGCAATATTTGAAATTTCAATAACCAAATTAGTAAAAATATGTAGATAAAAGTAATAAAATAAATATAAGTCAAAATACAAAATTAGATAGTAGAAATTACACATACTAATAAATTGTTTAAAAAAGTAAAAACCAAATCATAAATATGTGAAAATGATTTTATTTACTTTTACTTTTTTAAAAGGCCTATTTTAATTTTTAAATTTTTTATAAATAAAAAATTAAAAATCACTGTTGACCCTTTCAATCAGTTTTTGATCGATTCATGTTAGTTCAAATAGTGAACTAGTATTAAGGTTTAATCAAATTGAAAAACCAACCGATTTTTTATCAACCGAACCAACTGCCCCAATCTGATTTTTGGAACCTTTGCTAGCCGTTTGTTGCCCTCATCACGATTTTAAGTAGAAGGATATTCTTTAAAAAGGAAAATTGCCATTTGAAAATTCGAGTTATTACTTGAGGCAATTATGACACCATCTAGAATTATTGGCAACACATATTATATTCCCCCAATTATATAATTAATAATTACTTTGCCTAGTTCGACTGGATACAATATCCCGAGACAGTTGAAATATATATATATATATATATATATATATATAGATAGATAGATAGATAGATAGATAGAATATATCTTTGCACTTCTTCTGTTGCTTTAAATGCATCATTTTTGAAAATCTGAAATTAATTAATGACCTCATATTCAATTTGTCCGAATTGAAACCTCGAAGTATAGTAAATTTGACGTGATCAAATCACGTCGGAAAATAGCGATGTAATCGGATTCGAATCTGATAATTCCAGTGATGCAAATTGGACGAAGAACGTTGACCCAATGTAATAGGATTGGATTGAACATGATAGAACGATCACAATCAGCACACCGATTGCTGATTGATACGTTACAAATCACACGAACTAACCCAAAATGACTTGATTTGGGATAGAAAATTCACGAGAAATTGAAAGGCTCAATTTCAGGGAATTGAGAAAAAACTTGAATTAATTAAAAACTCTGTGTCTTTTTGATCTGTATTTGAATCCCTTTCAACTGAATAATAAACTGCTATTTATATTAAATGCTATCAGACTTTGACCTAAAAGCTCATATGGCCTAATTTATTAATAAGACTCGTTTACAATAAAACTAAAAGTAATAAATATTAAAATAAATTTCGACGGATCTGGACGAGCATCAAAATCCCCCATGCAAACGCACACTGGTCAAGATTAGTTCTGGGAGAGCTGCCAAAGGTTGAAACTCAATAGAAAAAATAAAGCTTCCCGTAGCCAGTTAGATATTGTAGTTGTAGCTAGATTTGGTGAAGAAACCCCTAAATACATTAGTTTCCACCTCCCACCAACCCTCCCACAATACACCACCTCTCCTACTATATATATATACACGAGTGTGTATAATCACACACACGCACGCACGCATATTTCCGAGCTCGCTAGCTAGCTGTATATATGATTAACCATATTACTACTATTGATCTCAAAAGAGATTGGATTTTGCAGGTAGCACACATATGGGTTTGACAGCCAAGCCTAGGAAACAAAAGGCTATCTCTGCATGCAAAAACCCATCAAATATGATCGTCAAGCGGCCAGTAGTAAATGAAGAAGAAGAAAATGATGAAGAAAGGGATCTTTTCGAGATAAATCTAGAAATAGTCGACAAGATCCCTCCACCACATTATTGGGAGAGCTATTTCACCGCCACCAGCAGCACCCTTCTGGCCAACTGCTTGTTACCTATTGCCGATGTTTCCGGCGCCGTTCCCATGATGATGCCCTACTGCCATGGTCGGGAATTGGACAAAGCTGAGCTGCCTCTTTTCGGCCAGCTGCCTTCGTCGACATGCTGCACAAGGAAATGAAAGTTCACACACACACACACACACACATTCCAAAATCCGGTGGTACACATACTTGTATTGCATCATATATATTTATTGATGATATTCTCGCGTATGTAACGTACTGATAATTTTAAATATAAAAAGCAGTGGTTACAGAAGAGAAGATAACTGTGCTGTGTTTGGATACCGATTATCCTCTTTTTTCTGTCAAAATACACTCTTTCGAGAATATCATCCATCAAAATTATCTGTTTTTCTCTCTTTTCATTTCATATTTTTACAATGTCTTTGAATTTCCACAATATTTTCCTCCTCAGCAGAGTATGTGTCCAAACATAGTATTAAATTTGTGTGGTTTATCTATATGGTTCGTTGAAACATGGTAAAATGAGCACACTTTATATATCTATATACTTATAAAAATTATACAAAGTCATTAATTGGAACGAGATATAAAATTATTCTATTATTTAATACTTTAATAATAAAGTAATATTAATTAATTATATTGGTTTTTTAAGATAGAGGAAAAATTAAAGTGATATAAAAGATGAAAATGAATAAACTAAATATTAACTAAAAAAGGAAAAATAATTTTTCAAGTAATAGTGACAAAGAGGGAATGAAAAAACCTAAAACTATTTTAATTCATTTATATTTAGGACCAAAAATAGTTATATTAAATAAATTGTGTGTATTTTGAGAGATTGGTATTTTAAAAAATAAATTAAAATGGTCAAATTAGTTCGTGGTTGTAGAGGTAGTGTCATGTTGATAGTACAAATATAGAATAAATTAGTTATAAAGATAGTTTTGTAAAATTATAAAAAGAGCAAGTGAGGTCTTAACAACAATATAATAGTTCAGATATTTACATATACGAAATTATACAGTCATACAATATACGCGTATGTCTGTGCGTGTGTTCATATTTTTCAATTCTATGTATTTTGTAATTAGACATCTTTCTATATACTATATTTTAAAAAAATTAGAATAAAAAATAAAAAATATATTGGACCATTTCTAAATAATGAAGTAGAAAAGATGAAGAGACAGTGAAATAAAAGTAAAAAAGAAAAAAGAAAAAATTGAAAAAGAAAATAAGTTAATAAGGGCATTTTAGTAAATTAACTTTGAGGATAAAGATGGTCACTGTGTGCCCTTCATACATTCTGTATAATATAGAATAGATATACTTAATAAACATATTTTTACATTCTATGCACTTGAAAAATTATTCATTTCTATACTATACTATGAAAAGTTTGGGCTCATTAATTTATAACATTACTTTTAGTTAATAAATTTACATCACTGCTCTTAATTAAAATGACCAGCCAAACTCAAATATAATTAATAATATATCATTATATTTTTTTTCTATTCTACTAATATTATTATGAAGGTAAGACTTTTCAATTATACATTGAAAAATTACGCTACTATCCTTAAATACTTTATTTTTGTCATTGTTTTCTCTTTTATTTTAACATATTACTTTATTTGTTTTTCCTCTCCATTTTTTTCACTTTTTAAATTCTTTTTATCTATCTTTATTTTCTAATGTTAAACATTTTTATTCTTTTAATTTATATGTATATTATATAATTAAGAAAGTAAAATTTTTCTGGTCGCACATTGTAAAATTGTACAACTATCCTTAATTTTATTTTTTATTTTCTATTCTTTCTTTTGGTCTTTTCTTTTAACTTATTATTTTTATTTATTTTTTCTAAATTTTCTTTTTATTTTTTTCATCTCTTTCTTATTTTAAATATTCTTTATACTTTCAATTTTATTAATTATTATTATTTATTACTCACACATTGAGTGTGCTACTTGTGGTTGTTAAAATTATTTATAACCAGAATTGGTTTTAAAACAAATTATATAAAGCTTCATAGATTATTTTTGAACTTTTTCTTATTTATGTAAGTTAAATGAGACTAAATTGCTTTGTGCTCGCGGTTAAGGATATACCCTATAACGCCAATAGATAATGAGGGATATAAAAGAACATTGTAGTTATATATGTACTTTTTCACAGTTATTAATAAAATATTAATTTTCTCTATTAATATTCTAGTAAGTTTTTCATGCATATAAATTTTAATTTACATAAAGTATTATATGTACCTATGTATTTGAGTTAAGAAACCTTATTTATAAAGGGTTATGAATATAAATATAACACCATCTTAGTACTCGATCACTAAAATCAATCCACAAGTCACAGATACTTATTAGTGAGTTGATATAACTTGCACACCTTATATTTGTGCAATGAGTATCATGCTGTTTGATATGAGATATTGAGAATACAAGTGTATAGTTGCATCATTGGAGATGAGCATTCAAATAATGACTTGCAGAATAAAATAGATACATGGAGTTCACTCTTGGCTGTTGATGTCCTACTTCACAATCATGTTAAATGCGCATGAGACGTTAGGCCTGAAACAACATGCTTGTCTTATACACACAATGGTTAACGTGCCATTAGGGCAATAAGGGCCAATATTTTTCCAAGTATGGGATAGGGTTATGAGTTAAATGTGCCATTGTCTGAATTGGTATAGAAGCATGTGTGCATTTAATAAGAAATTTGTCTCCTTACAAGTGAGTAAGGCGTTTTTCCTACACAATTGACATTCCATAAGATAGAAGCTTTTGGCCAAGGCAATGTATGATCCGAAAAGAATTTCTAATAGAAACATTTATGCCATGAGACAACGCTAACTGGTCGTATGATCGAATTTATAAGTTTGACTAAATCCATAACTCTCGCTTAATTAATATAAAGTAAGATAAAAGATCTATATGACATGATATTTACAATCGAAAAGGTTTATTATGATTTGATTCACTTCATTTTAATTAGGTTAAAATATAGGCCGTAAGTTAGACGTTATCTATATTCTTTGAGCTATGTTTGTTGTTAATTAAAAATGAACCTAGAAAGTTATACACAAAAGTTAAAATGCATGACAAGTGATAAATTGGTGGGTTGCAAATGGGACTTAAAAAGACTTGAGAAATAATTTATTAATTTCAATTAGACTAGACTAAATAAACTGTTGTGGTATTTGTTAATAATAAAATCATTAATTAGAAGCACAATGAGAATTTAATTTAATTCATGGTGATTAATTTAATTAAATTGGACATAATTTAGCCTTAATTATTAATGAGAATTAATAATTAAGGAGAGTTATGGGCTGATTATTAATGAGATTAATAAACAAAGTTCCATGAGCTAGTTTTAATAAAGGTCCATACAGAAGGACCTATGGAACCCATGTTTTCATACTCTAGTGTCACAATTATTTGAAGAAGTGCTTGAAAAGTTCAAGACATACCTTTGAGAGCAATTTTTCATGTAAGTCATCAAGCAAGAAAGGAGAGATATTCTAGCCACCCTCTTGTACTTTATTCTTTTCAAAAAATTCCTTTTGTCCCAAAGATTTTGCATAGAATTTTGCAAAGTGTAAAAGGAGCTCATGGTTGTTCCAACTATGTGGACGAACTGGAGGTTAGGATTCAGGGGCCACAACTCAAGAATTGCAAATGAATTCATTGAAAGCATTCCAAAAGATAAAAGATTCTACATTTTCTTGTTATTGCAATAACTTGCATGTTTTACAATGAAAATGGATAGGATTTGTTTCATTTACTTTCACAGAATTAGTATAAGGTTTTTATGCTTGAAATTTTTTATTTTTATGTGCAAATCTCGATGAAATCTAATAGTGGTACCAGAGCCACAGTTTTCCTTACAAAACTGTAAAATTTAATAATTCTTCCATGATTTATGTTAGTTTTTGTGTTAAATTCTATTAAACATGTATTTGACGTGCAAAACCTTTTAAAAGTGTTTCGTTGGTATTTGAAATTGAGAAAATTGGAGAAAAATCAAGTTTGGATCGAAAAATCAAACCAATCCACAATTGCGTGTTGCAATTCACCGTCGCAACACGTAGTCACGCAATCACAACATCACCATAGGTTTGCATGAACCCCACGGTCATGATTCACAATTGCAAGACAAGGGCTTATGATTGTAGGTGGCGTTGCGATAGAATTAGGGTTCTTGTCATGGCTACCTATCGCAAGCACTTGGTGCAGAAATTTTTCTCAATTTTAATTTTTGAAAAATTGTTTTTAACGAAATGCATAAGATGTGTAGATTATGAAATTATCATTACATGGAATTATTCAATTATGCATTTGATGCATAATTGTTTGGATGTATGTTGTGGTTGGATTATGGACTTAGAACATTTGTAGATGAATGCACTTATTTTGTTTAGTTTTTACGGGTTGTATAAATTACACTTTCATGGGTTGTATAAATTAATTTTCATGGGTTATAAGGGTATAAACCTGGTTGTATTTTATTATGTACAATAGGGACTCTCCACAGTGTGCCCCTTATATTTGTAAAATATAGAAGACATTAAGAGTTATTGTTTGTAGGGAAACCAAGGAGTTGGTGCTATTTGAGGTTTCATGACATGATAAGCCTTATGTAGCCATGAAGATTAAGACAAATGGCATTCAAGAAATTCCTATGTAATAGTATAAGATTTCACACACTAGCGCATGATCCAATTTTTAGCTTAAATTAGACTAAAAATCCATAATTCCCCACATATTATTTTTGTATATGATTTGTGATAGATGTATGGGATACATAAAAACTGATAATGTACAAAGTGAAACCTAATCTACATGAACCAAAAAACTTCTTCAAATAATATTAAGTTGTAACAGCAAAGTATTTGTCATGGCCCTCTATTGAGCTCAAAGCCTTAAGTGTAACTTTAGTGTAAGATATCATTACATTAGTGAGGTCACATTACGACAATGCATGTATAACTTCAAGTTCATTAGATGCGACATTCAAAGAATATTTCACCTTAAGAGCATATGGCCATAGGTGAGACTCAAATTCGGCGAGTTGCCAATCAATGGGTGTGACTTAAATTGACCCATCATGTGAGTTATCATTGTGCCATGGGAGATCCATCTACACATGAGATGCATTATCAAGAGTTGTTACTTATTGGGCCTAGCATACTAAGATCTGATCATGTGAGATGTGTTATATTCAGTGAAGACCCCAATCACCCACTAAGAAAATTTTACCAATAAAATTTTCATTTTCTACTCGATGGAGTGTAAGATTGAAAAAATCTAGTAGGAGGTCATTTTAATTTAAAGTTCATAATTATGCATGGTAACAATAACATAACCACACTAACAAAGCTTTGTTAATTTTCTACAATTTATTTTATTTTTAAATAATGTCTACGCCTTTTACAAAATTGCTTGAGACCAATATTCTAATTGGCCCAACTATGTTGATTAACTTTGGAATTTGAGAATTATTTTCAATCTAGAGTGCCTCAGCTATGCTTTGAAGGCCGATATCCCACAAGCCCTTGCTAATACGGCTAATGAGGAGGAGAAAGCCACTCATAAGAAATGGGTAGAAGACGTTCTACGGGTCAAGAATGCTAGTTTGTATGACCAATGATCTCTAAAGAACACATGAGAGGAAGGGTAGTACTTGGGAGATCTTATACCACCTATAAGAGTTATATGGTGAGTAGAATCATACTGCTAGATATGAGATATTGGAGCAGTTGTTCAAGATGTGCATGGTATTGTATCATAGTTAACCCCACCTGAAACTCTTAAGTTGAATGATGTAGATAAGCGTAGAAATCGAACTTTGTTAGACATTGTTCGATTTATGCTGAGCTTCAATGACTTATCCATATCCCTATAGGGCTACGCCCACCTTACTGAAGCATACATTTTGAACAAGATTTCCTTTAAGTCTAGTTCCTTCACCCCATATGACATGTGGAATAGAAAGAAGCTAAGCCTTAAGTATGTAATGATTTGAAGATGTCTAGCTAATCTTAAGTTAGAGATGAGGGCCGTTATTGGCTTCTTTGTAGGTGTCCTAGAGATTCTATAGGATATGAGCTCTATATACTCGAAGACAATAAGACTGTCATCTAGTCAGGTGTGTTTTCTCAAAGAAAAGTTCATTTGAAAAAATTGTGCAAGAAGAACCATAGTGCGTAAGAAAGTTGGGCACGAGGAAGAAAGTAATGAGCCCATAAGGTAGATTCCTATTCAAGAGCAACCTTTTGAGATGTAACTATAGCGATAATCAAGTAGAAATTCTCAAGCACCAAAGAGATACAGTAATGTCCTAGAGAACAGACAAGAGTCATTTGAAATGGGAGATAATGATTATAGAGATGATCATTTTACCTTTGAACAAGTAAAGGCAAACAAGGACTCCGCCAAATGGGTGGAGGCTATGAAATTTAAGATAGATTCAATGCAAGGGAAGATTTTAGTGGATCCACCCATGGGAATTGTTCCCATCAAATACAAGTGGGTCTACAAGAGGAAAATCGGTTTGATTATCGAGGTAAAGACCTACAAAGCTGGGTCAGTGGTGAAGGGCTATAATTGAAAGGAGAGGATTAACTATGAAGAAACCTTCTTCCTAATAACCATGTTGAAATCCATTCAAATTTTGCTTGTAACAACTACCCACTTGGACTATGAGATTTAGCAGATGGATATTAAAACCGTTTTCCTTAACAAGATGCTCGAGGAGGATATTTATATGGTACAACTATGTGGCTTTGAAGTCCAAGAAGAATCTCATAAAATGTTCAAGTTTAAAAGGTCCATTATGGCCTTAAGCAAGTATCGAGGAGTTGGAATCTTCATTTTAATGGTGTAGTCAAATTGTTTTGGCTACAACAAAAATGAAGATGAGTCATGTGTTTATAAGAAGGTTAGTGGGAGCACAATTCTAGTACATATGTGGATGACATTCTACTAATAGGGAATGAAGTTGGAATGCAAATCTCAGTTAAAACTTGGTTATTTAGTACCTTTTCCATAAAACACTTGGTAGAAGCAACCTATATCTTAAGCATTTGCATCTATAGAGATAAAGTAAAGAAATTGTTAGATCTTTCCTAAACCTTTTACATAGACAAAATATTGAAGAGATTCAGTATGGAAACCTCTAAAAAAGAATTGCTACTACTCAAGCATGACATCAATCTCTCAAAATCCATGTGCTTAAAGACGAATGATAAGAGAAGGAGCATGGAAACCGTTCCATATACTTTGACTATAGGAAGCTTTATGTATACAATGTTATGTATGAGGCCAGATATCACCTATGCTCTAAGTGTTACGAGTAGGTATCAAGCGAATCCTAACAGAGAGTATTGGAATGTTGTCAAGTATATCCTTAAGTACTTGAGAAAAACTAAGGCTATGATACTTGTGTATAGAAATAGTGATCTAAGAGTAGATGGATGCACCGATTCCGACTTATAGTTAAATCTGGATGATAGAATCTCTATCTCTGAGTTCACATTTACTCTTAATAGAGGAGTAGTTAGTTAGAAAAGTTCCAAATAGAGTACAACCACAAATTTCACTATTGAGGTTGAGTATATCACGACATTTGGTGTTTTAAAAGAGGCTGTTTGGATAGAACTTTAGGTGGTTCCAAATGTAGATTGCTATTTCCACTTTACTATGAAAATAGTAGCCCAATCGCATAGGCAAAGGAACCAATGTTTCATCAAAAGTCCAAACATGTAGAGAGGTGTTTCCATGTTATTCGAGATATCATTGAAAAGGGTGATGTAACCATGTAAAAAATAGCTTTAAATGACAATGTGACTGACCCACTCACCGAGCTGATGACCCAAATGCAAATGGATTGCCATATTGAGAAGATAAGTATTAAATACTGTAATGATTGGTATTAGCATTATTGGCAATAGAGTGTAAGTGTAAGATTGTTAGTGATATGCCTTCTAATACCAAAAGATAATGAGGGATACCAGAGGACATTTTGGTTATATGTGTACTTTTTCATAGTTATTAATAAAATATTAATTTTCTATATCAATGTTCTAGAATGTTTTTTATAAATATAAATATTAATTGACATAAAGTATTGCATGTGCCCATATATTTGAGTTAAGAAGCCTTATTCATAAGGGTTTAAGAATATGGATACAAAGCTATCTTGGTATTAAATCACTAAAGTCAGTCCCCAAGTTACAAACACTTTAAAGGGCGTTTGAGAGTTGATCCGACTTGCACACTTTATATTTGTACGGTCAATGTCATGCCATTTAGTATAAGATACTAAGAATGCATATGTATAGATGCATCATTACAGAATGAGCATTTAGAAAATCACTTGTAGAACGAACAGACACATGGCATTCACTATTAACTGTCAATGTCTTACTTTGTGATTGTGTTAGGTGTGTTTGGACCTCAAATTTAAGATGACATGGTTGTCTTATGCACATAACAGTCAACGTCATTAAGATATTAAGGGCTAATATCTATGGATAAGGTCATGAGCCTAACATATCGTTGTCCAAGTGTGTGTAGAGGTATGTGTGCATTTAATAAGAGATTTGTTTCCTTACAAGTGAGTAAGGTGTTTGTCCTATGTATTTGATGTTCCATGAGATGGAAACTCTTGGCCAAGATAGTGTGTGATCGAAATGGAGTTTCTGATATAACCATTTGCCTCATGAGGTAACACTGATAGGTCATATGACCAGTTTATGAGACTCTCACTCAAATGGGATAAAGTAATACAAAAGGTCTATATAGCATGGCATGGTATTCATAATTGGAATTCATTTCATCTTCATTGGGTTATATATGGACCGTAGGCAAGACGTTACCCATATCTTTGAGCTATACTCGTTGCCAATTAAGGATAAACCTAAAGAGTTACACACAAAAGTTGAAATGTATGACAAGTGTTAAATTGGTGGGTTGTAACAAGGCTTAAAAAGACTCGTAAAATAATTTATTTAGTTTCAATTGGATTAGACTAAATAAATTGTCATGGTTAGAGATGGCAATGGAGTGGGGGTGGGGCGAGAGATTGCTCCCCCATCCCTTGCCCTGTGACTAAATATCTCCTACCACCCCCGCCCCATCCCTTGCCTCGATCCCCTGCGGGTGCCTCGTTAGGAGAAAAAAATAGTTAATTTTATTTTCAAAATTAAATTATAAAAAGTTCAATCTTATTTGTTTATAATATAAAAAATAAGTAGTACCAGTTAATTCTGCAAAAACAATAAACTTGACAAGTGTCTTTCATAATTAATATAAAAAATATTAAAATATAGAGCAAAATTTATATATATATAATAATGATCAAAAAATAGTTTAAATTAACAAATTTTCAAATTGACCACATATAAAATAATATACAAAATTAATCACTAAACATTATATATAACTAAGTACAAGCTTGCAATCTATTCTAACTAATAAATTTCACATTTTTTGTATGTGTAAAATAATTTAAAAATTATAAAGTTATTGTATTTTCAATAACAAAAATTTCATCATTTAAAATTGAAAGTATAATAGTAAAGAAATATTAAAAGAGTTTGTAATGAAAGAAAACTTGAGATAAAATACAAATAAAAATAAATTAAAAGAGAAGGAAAATAAAAATATTAACAAATAAACGAACGTAAAATTAAAATAATTACATAAATTTGAATTGTACAATTTATTTTTTGAAAAATATAAGTATAGATAAGTTTTCCCATTTGTGCCCCAGTGGGTTGTGTGCCCACGATCACCCACCCCCATTGCCATCTCTATTTATGATATTTGTTAATAATGATATCATTAATTGGAAGTATAATAAAAATTTTATTCAATTAATAGTGGACGCAATTAGGCCTTAATTATTAATGAAGATTAATAACTAAGGAGAGTTATGGGCTAATTTATTAATAAGATTAATAAACAAAGCTCCATAGGCTAGTTTTAATAATGGTCCATGTAAAAAGATCCTTTATACTCTAGTGTCATAACTATATGAAGGTGTGCTTGAACAGTTCAATATACATCTTTGAGAACAAATTTTCTTGCAAGCCTCCAAGAAAGAAAGGAGAGATACCCTAGCCATCCTCTTGCACTCTTTTGTTGTCTGAAAATGCATTCTAGCCCAAAAAGTTTGCGTCGAAGCTTTGTACTAGGAGTTTTGCAAAGTGTAAAAGAAGCTTGTCGTCTTTCTAGTAGTGTAGACAAACTAAAGCTCGGGGTTCGAAGATCACAACTCAGGGAACACAAATGAATTCATTGGAAGAGTTCCAAAAGGTAAAAGATTCTATCTTTACTTGTTATTATGGTAACTTGTGTATTTTGCAGCGAAAATAGATAGGATTTGTTTTATTTACTTCCGTTGCATTTGTACAATGTTTTCTGCTTGAAATTTTTGATTTTTACATACAACTCCCAAAGAAATCCAAAACCCACAGCAAATTATATCTGCAATATAGCTAGCTAGAGGATTGAAGAATGCCGTTTGTTTTTTCAATGCATGCGCACACACCTATGTTTACATGCATACATATAGATAGACATATATACATATACATATATATATATATATATTATTTACTTTATTATTAATTTTTTGTAGAAATTAATTAGTAGAATGTCTAGATATCCAAGTTTTTTTTTTTTTTTTCATTTGCCATTTTGTAGTGATTTATGATCTCCGCTATAAAGGCAAGAAAATAAAATAGGGATATTCTTGGTGTTGTAAATTTTCTTATTTTCAAACTTAATTTTTTGTATCAGTTTTGCCATCTTAGTGGTAATTTAAGTTCAATTAGACCTTAAGTTAAAACGTTAATCAACATTTTGAGATATTTTAATAATAAATCGCATAAATGTTATGACATCTAAATGTAATTAGTTTTTCCCTAAGAATATCCTAAAATTTAGTTTTTTGTTAGTTTGGTGCCAAATTTTATAAGATTTTGTGCTAAATCTTGAATTTTTTATTATTGTATTTTCATTGCACACCCATCTAGTGGATGAAATTCAACTCTCTGACCTCTCATTTAAGAGAGTGCAGGTTGAACCATCCACACAAACGCACCCCCTACTAAATCTTGAATTTTCAATAAAATTAACAAAATTTTCCATTTCAACCAAATTAATCAAAATTTTCAAATAAATGGGCTATGTTTGGATCCAATTTAGGGAGGATAAAATATAGCTTTGAAACTTGGTAATACTGTGAAAGTATGAAAGAGAAAAAAGATAAAAAGTAATATTTTGAAGTGTAGTATTATATTTGGAAGAAATAATTTGAATGGTTGTAATATTGGATCTAGACATAGCCATATGGTGTTTTGTGCAATCAAATCATGTTAATTATACAATGTCACAGCCACAACCACAGCCCCTAGAACCAGAAGGAAAAGTAGAGCACCTTCTTACCTATAGAATTTTGTGCTTATTTGTTTTTGATGATTTGCTAGTAGTGCTAATAGTATATCAGTTATGCTAGTTGTTATTATTGTAACCACTTTTTATGGGGACCAAGTATTTCTAATGATAGTGGTAGCTAGTGCATGAATAGACATGTGATCTTGTGCAAGTATAAAAGAATGCAATACAAGAGTGGAGATCAAGTTTCCCTTATATCTACATTGCTTCTCCCTTAATTTCTTCCACTCCCTCTCTCTCTACTATTTTGTGGGGAAGGTAACACTTAAAGTTACCAACCTTAAGGCGTTGCAAATTTGGTGCTCTCATTAAGAAAAGGTCACACAGCCAAAATCACTATGACTAAGGGAATGCAAACCAGGTATCAAACTTTGGAGGAAGCCATCCAACAACTTTGTGTGTCCTCCAACAATCGCAAAGTTGTGATTTCTAAAATTTGCTAGACTCTTACCGAAACATTCTTCCCTCCAAGCTGTAAATTCCCAACAAAACTCCATTGCCGATGTACTGAATGAGATATCTTTGAGACTGGCTAGGGTTGTGAGCGAACCTTCAAACCTTATTCCAATTGAAAGCCCTTCGAGTAACCCATCTCCCATCCTTCAAACCCCATCATAGATACAACTGAATCAAATAATCTAACATCCCTAAATAGCACAAATTGTGGCAACTGGTCAAAATAACCCCAAATCCCATCATTGTGATCATACCCTTGTTGATGGCTCCAATCCAATTGATTGGATATTTTAGGAAGAAAGGTACTTCAATTTGTATGCCGTCCTGACAAACAATGTATTAACATAGCTAGTTTCTTCATGATCAAACAAGCCCTTTCTTTATTTCAATGAATGCATAAAATTCAGTAGTTCTACTCTTGGAACACACCGATACAAGCCATCAAGAGTTGATTAGTGCCATCTTGGTATATTAATCATAGAGCCACTCTCTTCAAGCTCCAACAAATTGGCACTGTTGCGAAATATCAAGCAAATGTTGGAAACATCAACAATTGAGTAACCAACCTACATCTTGATGCAACCTACTACTATTTCATTTCTAGTTTAAAGACCAATACTAAAATAGAGTTTACCATATTCAATAGGCCAGTATGAGTATGTCCTCCCATATGAACCATGCAAAGCAAATCTATTCACACAAAGACGAAGACATACACTTCACAAATTTGCTGCAAAGTTAGGATATGTTCTGTCAAAGTGTTTCCACACCTTAGCAATAGAAGGGTGGCATATGCATCCATCCTCAGTCCTGTGACTCGCATGCCATCTCTATAGCCTTCGAGTTTAGAGCAAGTAGCATAAATGGGACCATGGTGCATGCTTCTCTTTTGCTAAAGGAGTTCTCTTTCCTTTATACCTTAGCTCCCCACAAAATTAATAGAGCTCTAATTCTTTATCCTGTTTCCAATACTACAAACATCTAGTAATACAATAGTCAATTCTCACAACAGAGAGACTCAATTCTCGTATTAGCCTTAGTGCTATAGAAATTAGGAGACATTCGCAGATCGGATGGGAGCATCTTACCAATAAGTTTGCACACATCATTAATATAGCTCTGTAACATATTGTGATCCACTTTTATATTCAAATCATGCGATAGTTGAGAATTGAGAGAAATTTTTACATCCACTATAGAATAGTTGGTTAACTGTGTATAAGATCTCAAAAAAATTATCTACAAGTCCCTCTATATCCACAGTCCCATAAGAACATCCCTCGAATGATTTAGTAGTGTTGTTGTGTATGCTACTCTGTTGCTCATTCCTTTCAGAAGAGGGGCCCACTAGGTGGAACCCTTAGTTTGTCCCAATTCTAGATGCATTATTCACCATGCATTGCTCCCAACCTAGGTTGTACACCATTGCCACAAACTTAGATGTTGAAGAGGTTGGTATAGTATTCCTTCGTATCGAGGGATCTCACATATTAGGCTTGGTCATGGCTGATCCAGTTGTAATAATTTTGAACAAAGCCCTTCTAAAATAAATGGACTTTAACTTCATTAGGTTCTAAAAATTTGGTGTTCTTATAACGGGAACATAGACATCTAATTTTGTTGTCGTCCATATACTCATGTTGGTTTACCACCCATCCTACAAATTCATAAATACCATATTCGATTTTTAGTGTCAAATCCCTACGACCAAGTAAGTTTTTATTATACATCTGTAATCTAATGGGGTATGCCATCTTACCTGTGCTTTGAGAGTACAAATATACTTAACTTTATTGTTTCAATAAGAGAAATACCTTTACCCCACTATTTGGAAAACATTATATATAATTCCTTTGATTCTTTTTCCACAAGCATATATATATAAAACATACTACATTACATTAGTAGAACAAATGAACAAACATACTCATATTTTAAAAATTAAGCAACAAAATAAGTGAATCACTTCCCTACGTGGATGAAAACAACAAAAACATATAGTTTAACCCAAAACTAATACTTAAATATATAAATTGAACAAAATAAGTAACTAAATCTCAAACCACATCATCTTATTGGTGTTTTCCCCACTCTACCAATGCTGGATTTGGTTAGGAAATGAAAATTTGAACTGCAGGAAAGTTAGGGATTTAATAAGTTATGTTTCATGATTTGGCACGGCTTTGGGATGAGTAAAGTCCATTCCAGATTAGGCTTGGCTTCTTCTGTTAGTTTGGGATGGCTCAACAATGGGCACATGAACATCATCCTTAAACCGTACCAATCTAGGACGACACTAGCAAGGACATTATCATTTCATTTTTGCTACAAATGTGAGACAGCTTTGGGACGGTTTACCACAAAATTGTCCTAAATACCAGATTTGGGATGGAAGTAGCACAGACATTAATATTTCATTTGGGCAACAATCTAGAACAACTTTGGAATAGTCTTAGGTTAGACCATCCCAGATCTAGGACGGCACTGGTATGAACATTACTATTTTATCTGGGTAACAATCTAGGATGACTTTGGGACAGTCTTGTGCTAGATCGTCCCTAAACCATCCCAGCACTAGCGCAAACTTCATTGTATCTATTTTATCAAAATTCTAGGATGACTTTAGGATAATCCACCATAGGACCATCCCAAAGCTATCCTAATTCTGGAACTTTGCTTTGGCATGGATTCAACTATATGAATTAGGGTCGACTTTGGGATGGCTTCTTACAGTGCTGTCTCAATTTGTCACGGCTTTAGGATGGTTTCTATTTTAGGCTGGCTCTAGGACAATTTATTTATATATAATAAAAATATAAAAATTGGGATAGAGTCATCTGTTTTTTTTTTTTTTTATCTCAAAGCTATTCCAAATCTTGGTGGCTATAAGATGTCCCAGACAACCATCCTAGTTTGGCAGATTTTTTGTAGTGAGACAAGAGGTGTTGTTTTAGCACGTTTTTGGTTTTTCATTAAAAAAATTGTTTTCAATATGTGTTCATCAATGATTTATCTCTAATCTCTGATTCTCATTATTTTCATAGTATAAAGATCAATTATTTCATATAATTAAATATAAATAAGATTAAAAAATATCTTAACTTAAAGAATTTCTATATACACAGAAAGAGTGTTAAAGTTGAAAAAAAATGTTTTTCTCAAATGAAGAGAGAAAGAGAAAGATGCATGGTTGAGGGAGCAAAGTAAAAATTACCCAAATTTTAATTTACACAGAAAAGTAATGTGGCTTTGTTTAGTTACTCATTCTCCATTATTCTCACTCACTTAAATTTTTACCAACTAAACATTTATACCACAAAAATTTTAGTCAAATTTAAATTCAAAATTTTCTTCTCTTATATATAGATACACATACACTCATGTTCATATATACATATATATACATCCTATAAACAAGCATACTATCACATAATTTAATTATTATTTTATATTATATACATACAGAAATATTCAAATTCAAATCATTTTAAAATTTTCCTCCCTCTTACGTATTACTACCAAACTTTTTATACACGTTGTTGGTATGGATAGGTGGACTAAGCATACTATATTTTATCTATGTTGGAACACAAAACCTACAAGCACGTAGCGAAATAATCAAGCAACTTTTAGATACCAAGTAATTTAGAATTCACTCAACCTCTCCAAAAACATAATTAATCAATAAAAGAAGCAATTTACAAGAGATGCACACTATAAATTGTTTAAACAATTTGGTATAACCATATCTACATTTGTAGGGCCTTGCTCAGTACAAATGAATCTACTAGAAATTAAGCAAGTTTTACAATGCTCTCACAACTCTATTTGAACCTCACTCAAGCTATTCAACATTCCCACAACTCAGGTTCACTATTTGGTAATATTTTACTAATTTTTCTTGCTAGAATAAAAATCAAAATCCCCAAATCTCACCCTTCTATCAAAATGAACAATACACAAGAGGTACAATACTCTACGACTCAATAACAACAACTTTTCACAAATTAATCAACACCACTAATGACACATAGCTTTTGCATTCAAGCTCACCAAGCTGGTCACCAATGCCACTTCGGGATTCACCAAGTCACACACACATTATCTTTGGACTTGGATAAACCATTTTTCAATCACTATACATATGTAGCATCTTCTCTAACAGCTTTTCATGAAATTAGGAACTTCTTGATTTGTTGAAATCCTCTTGATTTGGACAACTAAGAAGTTTCCATAATGAGTTGATTTTCCTTTTAATACAGGATTATTCATACCTCCAAATCTTTGGATTATAGAAGAATATTTTTTCCATTCTTCATTTGATATGATCTTGTTTGTTTTAGATGGTTTTTTGTATGAACAAGGTTGGACTTTCTTCCATTTGGATGATGGTAATCTTCTTCAAATATTTAGTCAATTTCTTGTCATATCTTCACAATCAAATATGTTAGGAAAATTATATCAAAATAATATCTTTTGAATATGGCAAACATTTTGCTGATTTAGGTTGCTATGTGTGTGCCATATAAATGCTAATATACCAAAATACCAATAATTTCCCTTTTGCTATTATGTTGCATAACTCCCTATTGTTTTTCTTATGACAACTCAGCACACTCATTCACATCATCATCTAAATTCCAATTTCAAAGCTTGTTGCAGAAAGCATGTGTCCAAAAGGTTTGACAAACACTTAAATGGAGCATAATATAACCCAAGCACAACAATAAAAAAAACCCAAAACTTGCCACAAGCTCCTCCTTAATCACACAACTATAGACTTCCTCACTCCCCCTAAATTATTAACTTTTTACTCCCCTTCAAACATACACTCACACCGTTCCTTCTCTTTAATCCATACACGCTCCTCCTTTGTGACATATAATGATAAAATGCAAGTAAGAAAATGGAAAAAAGTAATCAAAATCAGGAGTGCACGGGCTCAACTTCATCAATTGGTTCTGGACATGTTGTAAAATTATTTTAACATCTAGTTCTTCAAATCCAACTTGACCAATCACAGATTTTAGTTCAATGTGTTGCTTATTATTGGAGACAAAGCATCCACCAAAGTTTGGAGATTCATAACTTTAAACTCCAAGACAGTTTTTTGTTCTAATCTATATGCATCAATGCCTTTGACTAGTCCCTCAAAACAAATAGTAATTCCAACAAGTTTGTTTTTAGCAAAGGCAAGCTCAAGTTCATCTTATGTTGCAATAGATGAACTATCATCTACCTTTCCAACTCTTAAGATCTTTTAATTGAATAAATAATATCTGGTTTTACTTTTTTAACTCTTAGAGTCAATGGAAGCATGTTGATTTATCTATAATTTTCCAATCAAAGTAGGATGTTGCACACTTAGTGAGAGGAAACTAGATTCTACATGGCTCAAATTTATGTTGAACATAAGCCTTCTTGAGTTAAGTTTTTATCCAATATCTGAGTAATACAATGGAGCAACCAAATTTGGATAGCTTTACTTCCTTCTTACCATAGGCTTAACTACAATAATCATAAGGTTATTTATCTTTCACTTCTATGAAAATTTTGACCATGTTCTCCATTGGATTTCTTTAGTTTTCTTGCATTGGTTCATCTTCATAAATTGTCCTTTGAGTGGCCTCATTTTTGAACCTCCACAAGCTTCCATAGAGGTTCATGGTGTACTAGTGTTTCAACATGAATCCAAATGTGTTATGTTCCCATTCACTAGTTTTAGACTACCTTTTATTCCAAAGCAATTCCTGACAACTACTAAGTATAAGCATCAATGCCTCAAACAAAGTCTTCTAGATAGTGAAAGGTTTTCCCAAGTTGGCTTTGAGCAATTTTTGGAACATGTTGCTTCAATGTTGCAATAGGAGAGACATCATCAACTTTGCTATTCTTCAAAATCCTCAGACTGAAAGTAATTTCATCTATCTTCATAGTCAACTTAGCAAGATCAATTGTTCCTTTCTAATTTACTAAAATTTTGGAAATTAAGGCTAGATGAGGCAAATTTGTAATTGTCTCTTTTAATTTAACATGTTCAAAGATAGTGTTGAAAATGAGCTTTCCAACATCCATTAGATTTTGGGATCCTAAGTAGTAAAGAAGAATAGCCTATCCTTGTCAAAATCCTTGAAATCTCATCATAGTTAGGCACCAAATTATATTCATATATTGATTCTAGCCCAATATTAAATCTAACCAATCTCTAATTTATCAACTTAAAAGAAAACTTAAATACTTCACCTCACATATACACTTTCTCATACCATGAAAATCTAAAAACAATAGCATCTTTCTACAAATTGTCATAAAATTCAAGCACTAATGTGGGGTGGTAGTTCTTAAAGTTAGTCATATGTCAAACTTGCAAATGTTTTATAGAACATTAACAAAACCATGTCCTTATACATGACAAACCTCTTATAGTATAGTGTTGAAACAATATTCCTGTCGTTCTTATATAAAAGCTCCATGTGTAAGCCTTTCCAACATCAATTTTTGACCTAACTTTCTGTGATTTTTGGCTACTCTCTCTAAGGGTAGCCATGATCTTCTTTGGTAATATTTCTTCAGCTAGAAGCTATTTGGATGCTCGTCTCTTGGACCTTCTATCACCAAGAACAAAGGAAAGATGTGCATCATCATCGGGTTCGAGCTCACCTTGTTGATTGTTGTTGCAACAGTCATTTTACCCAAGTTTCTATATCTTTATATTGAATCTGTATTTCAATATTTGCCAAATCCTTTATTTCACTAGGGCCAGCACTAGCAATCATGTTAAGGGTGCCAACATTAGGTTCAATACCACCTTAAACAAGCATCACTTCAGTTGGTTGTTGCTTCTCATGTTGTGTCTCATTGCAATATTAAGTTCTGAAAAATTTACATTTGAGGGTTCATGCTTAACACATTTCTCTAAATTTACAGCCTAGTACCACAAGTTTTGGAGTTTCCTTTTTTGTGGGTGGTGTAAGTGGGTATACCACGTACAAAAGCTTAGCATTAATAGTAACATCAAGGGAGAACCACAAGTAGGGGTATTGGAACAAGGTCTGCTCTTTTATGAACTTTGGGCTAAGATGGTACAAATGTTCCTTTGGCTAATGTGGGGTTTCCTTAGGGGATTTTGTTGTAAGAAGATGAAAAGTTACCCATATAGGTTAAAACACAAAATAACTAAAACTTGGGAAGAGCTTTATAACTTCACAAAACTCGTGAGCAAAAACTACATATAGACTTTTAAACATAAAACAAAATTTCAAAAGATTTAAGAGACTTCTAAGATTTTTTTTTAAAAAAAAAGAGGTGCTAAAGTTACCATTTAAGAGGTCCACTTTTTGAGGTAGCCAAACCATGATAATCTTCTAAGATTCCTTTCAAATTCTAATTCTTCTCTATATTTTTCTTGGACAGGTACAATTTAGGGGCTAAAGATCAGGTAACTAGTATTTGCCTTATTCCTCTTGATATTCTCCTTTTTATTAGTCTTGTTTTTGAAAACCCATTTAGTGCCAGTAACATTTGTATGTTTAAGCTAGGGTCCTTATAGGGTCTAATTATAGCATCTTGTAGGCGACTTTTCTTTTTCTTAGAAGATAGTTCTCGTCCTTGAATATTCTATTCACCATCAGTATCACTCTTTGACTCAAATATTGCAACAATGATAATACCCGTCTGGTTTGTATTGTAACATCAGAGTTTTCTTGCTACCTTTTCCTTTAAGGGTTTATCCTCCTTGTTTCCTTGGCTATTTTCTGCAACAATCTAATGCTTTAGCTCATCATCATGGACTCTGACATTTAGAGATTGCATCATCAAAGCCTTAAATTTATTAGACTTTAGGGGTTCAATAAAGAATATCTACATGTTGCTTCTATGTTGCAACACAGTCAAATGTCATTTATGTTCTCAACCTACTCTTTAATGACATGGTGCCTCTTCAGACACTACTTTCTTCTCCAACTAGATTTCAGATAATGGCTATAAAAGTAAAGCCAAATGTCAATACATGAGCAAAAATATTAGAGATGAATGCAAACCCATGGTAGATTTGAATCAAGACCATAGTAACCCAAATACAGATTCCAAAACAACAACTAATGATAATAACTTAAAAAAAAACTAGGGACAAAACACTTTTAAGAGCTCTTACAAGTTCTCCCATTCCCCATTCAGCTACTCTCCCCTAATTTTACATTATGCAAAGAAATAAGAGGGGAAGAAAATGCAAACCTGTTTAAGGGAGAGAGGTACTAGCCTCTGCTAGTGTTACAGTATCACTATCATGACAAGTCCTTGTAACATTATTTATTTTATTAGTAGACACCTTTAGATCCATGTGAATCATAATCGAAGTTTCTTTGGTGTTGCAAAATTGGATGAACCTTCCTTTCTTGTTAACATGGGCTACACATTCCACCTTTTTTCTTAATTACATTCTTCTTATTTCCAATCTTATTCCTTAACTAGGTTTTGTCATTGTAAGTCAAAGCTTTATCACATGCATGTTGAGTGACTTGTGAAATATTGCATTTTAAGTCTTCTTGTTTTATTCAAATCTTTTTAATTTTGTTGTGGGTGTTTCCTTTATGCATTGCCATTAACCCTCCTTTCATGAGATGTTGTAACAGAGTGCAACATCTAGATAATGGATGTCCATCTTTAGTGCAAAAATAGCATTTGGTTTGGTTCCTTTTGCTCCTTTTATTTTCTACAGGCAATGGTGCTATAACATGGAAATATTTGCACTCAAAGGGCTGTGATTCTGCAACATGGAAAGAACATTTGGGTTGTAATTTCAATGTTGCAACATCTTGTTCATTACTATTCACTGTTCCTTTAACAAATTTTATCTCACTCTTTATAGGTTTTGTAGGGGTTACCTCTCACATGTAACCCATTCCATGATGGTCTTAGGCTTACTTTCCAAGCAACAAGTCATTCTTAGTTTTCCAATATCATGTTAAGGATAGCTTCAACCTCATCTAATTTCATTTAGGTAATATGGTATAATTTATTTAGTTTGTCATTTTTAGTTTCTGTTCTACTGCTGTCACTAGTTTTGTAAAAAATCAACTTTGACTTTTCATCTTTTAGTTTGCCACAGGTATATTTGAGTTCAACAACTTCACCTCCCATGGTATTCACCTTTAATTTCAAGGTTTTTATTTCATCATAGGTAGTCATCCACCTGCCATACATCAACTGATAGGTTTCCACTAGATCCTCTTGCAACATTTCCTTATCACGCTACTGCTTTTAAAAACATCTTCATGTTCTTTTGATCTCACAACACAATCTGTTGTCAGTTTCTTCTTTCAACTTGTAGTATTGAAAGCAATGCAGTCATAAACTTACTTTTTAGCACATTCAGCCATCACATGTCCAAAACCTTCCCACTCAAAGCATTAGACTCCTTTCTTTTGAAAGTTAATTTTTTTTTTATCCTTCTTGACATTTTTATTACCAACTACTTCATTGGCCTTCTTGAAATTATTTCCTTTTCTATAGGATTTCTGCTTCTTTTTTTTGAGCATATTTTTCAATTCTTTGGTGATGAGGGCATTTTCATCCTTGTCCGTGTTGCAACACTTATCCTCGTATGATTGTTTTTTTTTTAATTTCAAAGTAATCTTTTTTTTCTTCTTTATGTGTACCATGTTTATCTGGTATATTTGAAGAGATCTCATGAGCTTGTCTAATCTCATGTTGTCCATGTCACAAGCTTCTTTAATGGCCACAACCTTTGTAGCAAATGTCTCCAGGGGCCATCTCAAACTCTTCCTAACAAGCTTTAGCTCCAAGTACTTTTTACCAAGTTGATAGACCCAGTTTGCAATATCCCGTAGCTTTCTATAGAAGATTGCAATGGTTTCGTCTTCTTCTGCAAAGTCGACATCTATAACTATGAGATCCTCATGGCGCTCGTTCCCTTATGGACATCTATAGGATGTCCTAAGCCTCCTTAGCATATTCACAACTAGAGATTAATTTGAATTATTCTTCGTTCACTCCATTGCCTTAGAACTTTCAAGGGCTATTTGTTCTTCATCTATGGTCCACTTGCTCAATATGGATAATTTGTGTTGTCCAACAGTGAGGCATATCATTGATGCACTTTCTCTAATATTCATCGTCTAACCACATAAACTAGGACCTTACCAACTTGAGCTACCAAGTCAAAAGCTACTAGCAAAGCTCTAGGCCTTGTCAGTAAAAATGAGTCTGGTAGAAATCAAGTGAGTTTTACAATACTCTCACAACTTAATTTAAACTTCACTTAAACTGTTCAACTTCTTCACAACCAAGATTCACAACTAAATGGCATTTTGCAAGTCCTTACTAGAATAAAGTTCATACTCCCAATATTTCTACCTCTCTGTCAAAGTGAACAATACTTGAGAGGAATAATGCTTTAGGACTCAATAACAACTAATTTTCACAAATTAATCAACACTTTCAATGACACATGGATTTTGCACTTAGGCTCATCAAGCTGGTCAATGTTGCTACTTTGGAACTCCACCAAGTCATGCAAACATTCTCTCTAGGTTTGGATAGATCATTTCTTGATCTTTCTACATAAGTAGCATTTTTCCAACAATTTTCTATGAAATTGGAATCTTCTTGATTCGCTAAAATTCTTTTGCTTTATTCAACAAAGAAGTTTTCACAGTCTGTCATATCCATATTGTAACATTGGGTTGACTTTTCCTTTTAGTACAAGATTCTTCATATCTCTAAATATTTAGATTATAGAAGAATAAATTTTCCATTCTTCATTTGACATGATCTAATTTGTTTTATTCGATTCTCTGCATGAATAAAGTCAAATTTTCCTCCTATTGGATGATGACAATATTCTTTAAATATTTACTCAACTTCTCATCGTGTCTTCATAATCAGACATGTTAACAAAATTATATCAAAATAATGCCTTCAAATATTTTACTAATTTAAATTGTCACATGTGTGGCATCATTATATAGCAAAATTGTCTCCAATTTCATCTTCACCCAAATCAACATCAACATACAAACGGCCTTGTTTATTTTGAAATTTTGATGTATATTTTTATCTTAAAAATAAAAAAAATAATTAAATATATATATTTTTAAAAGATGCGTAATTGTAAAACAGTAAAACGAACCGTTGATGGTCCCGAATGACAGGGCGTGGTGGTCGAGGGACCATCCCAGTTGTCGTCGAATGGGTCTGCCCTTTTTAAGTCATGGTAAGATATCAGAGTTTACACGCCACATGTGCGCTCGCGCGCATTACTGACTGACTAGTTTGCATTTAGATCCATTTGCTGCTCTTGCTTGGACGGTCCCCGAGCGTTTGTAATGTAGTAAAATCTTCGATTCTTCCTCACAACTCCCCATCCCGCCGCCTCTTTTTTCTTGAGATTCGGTGTAGAGGAATTGGCTTCTCGAGGAGAATAGTAAGCAGTGGGAAATTAATGGCGGCTGGAACAACCAGGAAAATAACTGCAGCGTCTGCGAGGGCTCATACCCGAAAACCTAAACCAAAGCCAAATACTTCTTCAAAATTTTCAGGTGGTGTCTCAATATTTGTCTCTCTTCTTTTGATCACTTCTTAATCTCGGATGCTTTGTTTGAAAAGAGATTCTGGTATTATTGTCTGAGTAATTACGTGCTTGGATTTTGTCTAATTGAGATGGGTTCGAAATCGTGGTCTTGAATCTCTCGATTTGGAAACTGGCCATTTGAATACGGAGGCTTAATGGGTTGCCATGAAATTTAGGGAACTGTTATAGTGTTGGGTTCAGGTTAAGAAGTTTAATAAAAATATGCTGGGCCTTGCATGTAGTGCGACGCAGTTATGAATCGATTACAATATTTGCAATCTCGTTTATAATTTGACATTGATGGCATATAATTTTTATTCTCCTGAATTGTGTGAAGGAGAAGTTTTTTTGAATCCTTCACTATATACTGACGAGTGAACTTCAATATCCTATCGAGATTTTAGTATGATTTTGGTGCTAAAAATGTCTTTTGTCAAAGAAAAACGTGGGAGGTTCAGATTTTGAGCTTGGCGGATAAAGCCTTCATTTGCTTTTGCATTCTGGTGGATATAACATTTATTGTGATGAAAATACTATGTGAATTGACATGTAGGTGATTTTATGGACTTCATATGGAACAAAACCTCTAATGGTCCTAGTTTTGTTGTTCTGTCTAACCTCTTAGACTAAAATGTTTCAGGGTGGTTCAAGAAAATTCTGTTGATTGGCTTTGTGGGGTTTTTGGCATGGGCTTATCAGGCAACAAGGCCGACTCCTTCAAAGATCTGTGGCTCCACAGGTGGACCTCCAGTTACAGCATCGAGAGTACAGCTTAAAGATGGGAGATACTTGGCTTATGAAGAATTTGGTGTTGAAAAGGATATTGCAAGGCACAAAATAGTGTTTGTACATGGATTTGATGGTTGCAGGCATGATGCTTTGATGATAATGGCAAACCTCTCCCCAGTAATGTTGCTTTTTTTTAGTGCTGCTTAATGTCTTTCTATGGGTCAGTTGCATTATGTTTGATATGACAACTTCATTGTTTATTTTTAAAACCCCTCTACAGGATATAGTTCAAAGTAAAGGAATCTACATAGTTTCATTAGATAGGCCTGGTTATGGGGAGAGTGATCCTCACCCCACACGAACGGTTAAGAGCTTGCCTTTGGACATCGAGGAGCTTGCTGATCATTTGGGATTAGGATCCAAATTCTATGTTGTTGGATTTTCCATGGGTGGACAAGTTGTTTGGGCTTGCCTCAAGTATATTCCTCACAGGTAAGTTTAGTTTTCATCACTTTTATTGAGATTTGAGGAATGTATTTCTTCCTTTAGTGTCTAAACTATTTGTGTCTTGCAATATTTCTCTAACACCTATATCTGTAACTTTGACTTCCTTATAACCATAAAACTCTGTCTAAAGTGATTTTGGCTATAATGCCGGACAGATTGGCCGGAGCAACTCTGATAGCACCTGTGGTGAATTATTGGTGGCCTGGTATTCCTTCAAACATTTCCCAACAAGCATATAAGCAGCAGCCTTTAAGAGATCAATGGGCTCTTCGTGTTGCACGCTATATGCCATGGCTTACCTACTGGTGGAACACCCAGAAGTTATTCCATGTTGCAAGTGCTATTTCTCACAACCCAGGGATTTTTAACAACCAAGACAAAGAACTCTTTCCAAGGATTTATTCTATAAGAAAAGATTTTCTGGTAATGGCTTTAGATTCTTTTAACAGGATTGTTTGTTTGTTTGTCTGTTTGTGAAGACTAAAAATAAAATGCAGCGGGCTATTTTATCTTGCTCAGATTCTAAAACTTCATTGCTGTCACATTAGCCATGCAGTTCTTTGGTGCAGTGTTAAAAGTTCTAAATTTGCTTTTCTACTTATCTTGAATCACTATAATCTATGGTTATTTCTTGAAAACCATGCTGTACTTAAATTGTATCACATTGTATATATTCATTGAGTCTAAATGACAATTTTCATGAGAAATATATACTTAAATAAGCCTAGGAAAACATTTGTATAGTTTGATTATATCCTTCAAGGCCATGATTGCTTAAAGTAAATAAAGCAAGTAAACAGGAAAGAATGACAGAAGGAATTGTATACTCTTAATTAGACATAAACTTTGATCAATCTTAATTGTTTATATTTTATCTTACTGTAACAAATATTAACTTCATCGCTATCATAACAACTGAATTGATTCAAGAATGAGTTCTGAGATTTCTCAAGTTCAGTTTCTCATTGATTGATAATTTCTGTCTGTTATTATGCACATTAATTTATTTTCTCTTCAAATGCCCACCGATCAACATCATTACTTTCTCATACTATGCAACCTTTCCATGGGCATGCCATACCTAAACTTGATTTTGACTTATATTGGGCTTTGTACCCATTTTTTCATACGCTCCATGCATTCTGTTCTTATTCTACATCTATGCAATGGAACAATATTTTTCTCATTCTTTATTCTAATTTATGGGCTGATGTTTAGTTACAGTCATGCATTTTCAATACCTACTGCCTAATACTCCATGGACATCTTCCTTCAAATTTTGCTTGTCTGGTATGAGCAGGAACTGGCAAGACAGCAAAGCGAGTTCGAGTCCCTTCACCGTGATATAATGATTGGATTTGGGAAGTGGGAGTTTAATCCAACTGATCTTAAAAGTCCATTCTCAGAAGGTGAAGGTTCTGTTCACTTATGGCATGGAGACGATGATCAACTTGTCCCTGTTACCCTGCAGCGTTACATTGCCAATCAGTTGCCATGGATTCACTATCACGAGGTACCAGGTGCGGGTCACATGCTTGCATTCGCAGATGGAATGGCTGACTCAATCATACAAGCACTTGTAGCTTGAAAGGAAAGGCTTTGCTTGGTCAGAAAGCTGGGCCGTTTGCCGAACAATTAAAAATCGCCTGCATGAAACTGAGTCTGATGCAGTGTTATGTTGAACGTGTAATTTTCGTATCGAGTTTGAGACTTGGGATTTCTGGGCTTGCGAATGAGTTAATGAGTTGCAACGAATTGAGCTCGAACTTTAAGTTACGAACCAAACGTAACCGAAGTTAGTATATTATCATATGTGTGATGCTGTTACTGGGATTTCATATGTTTCCTCTTTGGCCCTGTGAATTGCAGCTTGGAACAACTATACATGTAGACATATCCCGCAGCGAAATTTTCGGAAACTTTAAAAAATGCACCGACAATTAAAAGGTTTCTGGAAGAGTAAGGCAGACAGAGACAGTAAACACGAATTTCCAGTATTCTCTCCAATAAAATTCAGAAGACTCCATGAAAAACGCCCTGAATTGAACCCCTAATTTAGCCCTTTTTAGGCAAGAATCTCCTCCTCATCATGGAAATCTGCCTGAGACTCAATCCAAAAGCCTTCTCCAGAAGCTCATCGTTAATCCCAGTGCCGAAAATTACATTCGGGATTTTCTGCATCCCAGGGTTTTGGCTGTTAAAACATCCAAAAATCGTGGCAGGAGATTCTCCAACATTCATCTGGAAATGCACCAAACCTCTGGGGTACACCATCACCTCTCCCTGCTCAATGACCCTGGCAAAAACCCGATTGGTTGAATCCACGAAACCCGAATAGACTTTCCCCCGGATGACATAAGCGGTTTCCGTGGCTCTGGGATGGGAATGTGGAGGATTGATCCCACCAGGCCTCAGGTCGGCTCGCACAAACGACATGCCCAGCGTGTTGAGCCCTGGAAATGAAGCTGGATTCACTGCAACGGACGACAGGCCCGCGTCGGAGAAATTTCCGGGTGATTTGATACCCAAGAAGACGAAATCGTCAGGGGTGACCAGCTTTGGATTCTTGCACGGTCCTGAATTCAACTTCCTTGCTGACGCATCAAATTCTGTGTTTGGGATGCAAAAATCCTGGACAGGGTCTGCGTCTGAAGCCAATGTCTTCTTCACACCACGGAGGAAGAAAACAAGAAACAAAGAAGCAAACTTGGGATACATTTTTGTCCTTTAGTTCTGCATCTGGAGCAGAGCCAGGGACTGATTTTATAGAGGTACTCTAATAGCGATAATGTCCCAAAGCAAAGAAATATTTTATGAAATAAAAATCTTATTTTACATTGTTTTGTATTATTTTTGTAATGGTGGCATTGGGGACGTTAAGTTGGGTTAGTGCATGGGACACACTTCATGGGATTTAAGGATGAGACGATGACAAAGCAAGCAGAAGAATTATAATTGCTAATAATTATATTTTTGACTTTATTTGGTGCATATGCACTTTTAAAAGTCATGATTTCGAATTGTTTGTTTTGTTTTAATCTTGTCCAAGGTAAAATAATTGCAATGGAGCAATTTGACGTGATTGTTAATGCAAGTTATAATTTCCGGTATGAATTAATTAGTTTATACTTTAATTAAACGACATTTATATTGTTTTAATTCTCGTTTCCTTTCTAATTATTCAAAGTTGATTAAAATTAAACCCCTTTTTTTTTTTTTTTTTTTTTTTTTTTTTGGAAATCGTGGTCCTTCTTCAGGTAGTTGGAAGAAATGTAGTGAAAGGGAACGTGACAAAAGATTATTGAAGTATTTAATAATTTCAAGATGGAATTTTTCACGGGCCAAAGGTTTAAAGATGCTGACAAAGGACAGACGAGAGGGTTTCCTAATTTTTTTTTTCTCATGATGATCTGCGTCTTTATGCCATCCACGCTGATACAAACAATATCCTGCTGGAATTTCAAAATATTTTATTTGGAGCTTCAAAGACTTACGCTCTGTTTGGATGCAAATTTGCCATTTTCGAAACAGGCCATCACACAGATTTTCACTAAATATTTTGAGCTTTTGGTAAAATAATATTCTACTCAATAGGCGATATGAAAACAAAATTTACTCATATGAATTCTGATTTTAATGTTTGTCCTCCAACCTACACAATTTGGTCTATTATCTGGTTTCCCAATTTTCCTGTTCTTGGTAAAGTCTGAGAACCAACTATATGCTTTATCTGATTGTCCACACTCCGCTAAAGAAATTCAAATGGTTAAATGTTTGATGCGCAATTTTTAGTTGATAAGTTGAACAACAGTCTCTGAATCAATAAAACTACATAGAAAATACTCCACGAGAAGCATCTCCATTCGTGTGGAAAAACAGTTCAGATAATCGAGGCAGAAAGTGGGTCTAGCCTTTTCTAATGAAGGGAAAACTAACTTCTTCATCTGGTTATTAAGTCAAACATTTCTTTTAGTGCCAGTAGTGTCAAATTCTCCTGGGGGTTTGACCTTTGACTCTTAGGGTCGCATGACAAGTGAGATCGTCAGAAGGAATCAGAAACATGAAATGATGCCGTATGCCATTGCCCACATCTTGTTCGTTGCATCCTTCAACATCCATATATCTATCGGTGATGTTTTTTTGATGTAGACTTGTCAGTTTATGCCAACCTTTGACGCTTCTGCTGAAAACCCCACCACACCAAGCCCCCATGTGCCCGTGTCCTTCTGGGAGAGGGAGCTTTACTTCTTTCTAATTCATGCACGGGGCAGGGAACACTGCTAAATTTTTCTCTGTACAAATGAACAGAGACAATTCACTTGTCCTTTCGCCAAGAAAGATGCGCCCAATAAAAGTTTCCATTCACACATACCAAGACACTCGTCCGTCCAGGGACAGAAAGGACCGTTCTCCAGGAGCTTGAGCTCAGTACACCGGTCTGCTCCCGAGTTTTCCCCTTTCCAACATGGGAATCTTGGAACATCTGGGTCACTTTTTAGTAACTTGATACGGTACACAAGGAAAGTGAGCCCGCCATATTTTTTACCCCGGTGGGGTTCACATTCTCTCTCTCACTAAAATTTAGACGTTCATTTGCGCATACATTGTGTACCCATTTAATCTCACCACGGACTCAATTCTCTCAGTCCCTTTTTTAACACTGCACAAAGCCCACTCTAACATGGAAAATATCACGTGATCAATCCAAAATACTAGTATTATAAAAAGGAAGATAAGTTTGCCATATGTGGGTGCCTGAACTTCTCACCAACTGATGCGGGCAAGAGACCAGAGTGATGTGGAACGCTAACAACCTGGTCAGTCTAGGATTGCCGGCATGAAGAGAGTAAATGCAGTGCAATGTAACGACCGTGTACTTTCTTCTCACACACTCTTCACAAATAACTTTCACAAGAAAAGGTTTTAAAATTGCATATGACAAGAGGAAGAGGAGGAGAAGGAAGAGAAAGGTGAATGGGTTGAATCAGCAGTATTACTGAAAATCATTGATTTCCCTCCATCTCTCCCATCACGAATTATTCACTTTCTTTATCTTCCCTGTCCCTTAACAAAGAGTGGCATTGAACAACACAGATGGATGGAAAGATAAAATAAAAATATTACAAAAGTAGCAAAAACACGAGGTGGAGAAACTTCTTCATAAGGGAAACAGAAGAAACTAAGAAAGTGTTCTTCCTCAGGAATTGTAAGGTGAAAGAATACACAATTATAACAAGCAAGCAAAACCTAACTTATACAGAAACCAATTCACCAACCCATAAGGCTCCAAGTCCAAAAATTTTCTGGAATCCCTCGCGAGTCAAATATCTATTCATATTCAAATTGAACCTCCACGTCCACATACTTCCTCATGAGTCTTACAATAGATGAAGTAAAATTGGCCAAAACGTAACATTCTTCATGGGTTTTGGTCTCAGAGATGACCCCATGGATGACCAACTTCCTCAGCATAGGGCACCTCTCCAAAAGTCGTGAAACCCATGTTGAGAACAGATCACTAATTACCGTCCATCCAAGTTCCAAAACAACCACATTTTCCAAAACAAAAGAGCCCTGTAAGCCATACTGAAGTGCTGCCTCTTTCAGATCATAATTCACGGATAGATGGCTCAATAAAGGAAAGCATGAAGAAATTGTCCCTATATCAACAAACTCATCCTCATCATCAAATACAACATGCCACAGTCTAAGCTTTCTCAACTTTGATGATCGTGAGATCATATGTTGGAACTTAGCCCAAAAGATTGTGAAATTGCTCACATCGACAATCTCCAGATTTTCAGCACTCTCGCCAATATCAATATGAATGACACTGACATCATCAATCTTTAGAAATCTCAGCATTCCATTACCAACAAGTTCAAAAACTTCAAGTGTACAATCTTTCAAGTGCAACTTCTCTAGTTTATTAGCCTCCAGCATAAACTTATCCAAACTGATTGCTTCCACGTATAGATCCTTCAATGAGTAGCTACTCAAATCAATTGTTCCCAGTGGATCTGACATGACAATATCCAGACTGACTAATGTCAAGTTTTCAACTTTTGGACACGCAATAAGCAGAAAACTCAGATCCAAGGCTGATATACTGACATAACTCAAAGAAAGAGATTTCAAGCAGGGAAATTTCTGATACGAAGGTTCAACTCCAGTAATGGTATTGTGAGCCAAAGCCAGCACTTCAAGGTTGTGCCGACCACACTTCTCGAGCATGTTAATATTAGGTGTTGTCCTCACATTGTAATGTAACTGGCGCAAGGTTTTTCTAGTGTAGATGAGCCAAGCAATAACAGGGGCAGCAGAGAATTCATCTACATCATCCATAATTATCGAAAGACACTGCAGTCCTTTGGTTTGGAATATTGTTTGAGTAATAAGTATCTCAAGTCTACTGGTGGAAATTTCATGATACAAAGGCCAATCATTTGAATTAAATGTAAGAGTGTCGAGATGATTTCTCCAGGCCTCTTGCCATTTCCGGCAAGTAGCAGATGCAATTACAACATCCCTGGCAGACCCAAGCCTTGATAGTATGATCCCTACAACCTCAACTGGAAGAGACTCCATGCCAAATCAATCAAACAACTGGACAAGATAGGACCACAAGAAGGCTTTTGGCCACCAATTTCAATCAATCAAAGAACCTTTTAAGTTGCAAAGTTGAGTAATCCATGTCCAAATAATAATTGTTCAGATATTCCAAACCTGCCATCTGATTAATGCCCAAAACCACCCACCTTAACGGTCACGGCAGTTCAAAGCCCGGGAAGGAAATTTTACCCCAGTCAACATTTATGAACAATTCAACACTACTCAACTAAAACTAAGAAAATCCCGAACAAAAATCCCAGAATCCGTTTATTCAGCAACACATCCCCGTTCCCAAACCTACAAGTAAAGCATCAAACGTCTTTTATCTCTGGAATATGTGCGGAAAGGTATTAACTCCAGTTAAATTAAAAAAACACTATCCAAATCTACACCTGAAATTTTTTGCATACGTATGATATAATTTTTTACTATTTTTACCTAAAAAAGGAAAACATAGAGATATAATCAGAAATAGTTACAAACACCAAGAGAATAGAACCCAAAACAAGGGTGCTTACTCGGGAGTATCCAACACTGAAAAACGCAAGCTGGAATCAGAGAAAATGATCGACCGAAACTGTTAATCGGATGTCTAAGGAGCAGTATACCTGCAATTAAATGGAAAGGGAAAGAAAGAATTAGGAGAAAATCATGGAAGAAGAGTAGAGTGGAAACGATGGAATCGGAGTGGCTGAAAGGGGGAAAAGGTCCATCCACTGTGTGTAGAACTGCAGAATACAGCGCAGTGTGGCGCTGTATAAACACTATATACGCCCACGAGAATTAGGTCTATATTATTGTCTATTATATTTATTTGTTTATATTGTGCTTTTTGAATTTGTAAATAAATGTTAAAATTAAACAATTATTTTTATTTATTTATTTATTTTTTGTTGTTTTTGTTATTTCCTTTCTTCGTCTTGTCTTCTTCTAATTTATTATTATTTTTATCGATTTTTTCTGTCAAATTTTTTATTTTCTAATTATTTTTTATTTTTATTTTTTGAAATTCCGTTGTCCTTTTAACCTATATTATACTGTATGTTCAGTAAGTAAGAAAATTTGGTTGCAGAACATATCCCAATAGTTTGAATAATTGATATCAATTGGAAGGAGGAGTGTGTGACTGAATTTAATAGAAAAGGAAATTTAGTTGCACAATGTATAATTATTTATGTATTCTTAATTCTTTTCCTATTATTTTTTCATTTGACAATGTTTATTTATTTCAACCACTTACTAGTTTTAATTTATTGTATTTCTTTTTCACATTATTATTAAAGATATGACTTTAGTTATGTAATGTTAAGCTCTTATAATAGATTTATTTAGACAATTTTTATTTGTATATCTTTCTTCATTCTCTTTAATGTAATTTTGTACTTTCGCTTATGATTTTTAATATCTTTCAGTCACTGTTTTTATTTTTTATATTTTAAATTTTTTATAAAATATTATAACTTATTTAAAAAATTGCGCGCACATACTATTATTTACTTAAAGCTTTAGCAAATGATGTGGATTCCAGACTGTACCCAACCAACAGAACCTATGACTAAAAAAATGGTGTATTTTTGCATTTTTATTTATTTATTTATTTATTTTTACGGGTGAAAGTGTCTTTATATATCTATATATATATATATATATATAACCTCATACTCCCGTAGTTGGACGTTTCTATTTGTTTAATTATGTTATAATTTTGATAATGATAATATTCTACAGCTATAATTGTGACAACAATTTATTTTTGATATGTAATCTTGTAGCAGAAAAACAAGATAATTACGGTTTTAGATCACATTCTAATTTATTTACAATTTAAAATTTAACTTTGATCTCATGTAATGGTATCATAACCAAATATGGTCGTGACATTCAACAAAACTTTAGTCATATAAAATAATCTAAGAAGTACAATTAATATTTCAAATAAACCCTCAACCCTATATGAACAAAATATGCCTGCATTAGGCTTCAACTTGCTTAAGTCTACAACTTCAAACTGAATGTCATTTCTTCCTGCCTGTTTTCACTATATTTTTTTCCCAGTTTCTTCTAAACCTTTGGTGGTGGCAAACTCAACCAATATATATATATTGATTTTAACCATTAATTAACTTCTTCAGAAAACAATTAGCCTCAACGATAAAATTACACGTGGAAAAGCTTCCCACAGAAAAGTTATGTGATCATGCATAGAATAATAATACAAAATCCAGCAATACAACTGAGAACTTCTTTCAAATTTTTGAACCGATGCCATAGCTAATATCATCGCAGCATATAAACCTGCATAAAAACGGGGCAATATCACAAAAATTTGATCCCACAGGAAAATATTGATCAACATCTCATTTTGCCATGTTAGATGCTGATAAATGGCTCTTTTTAAACATAAAATCCTGTATTATGCTATATTTTAGAGACTGGATGAAGTAAACAATTCGTATAGGAGCATCATCCCAATTCCCAAGCACAGATGTGATTTGGATGATGGCTGCTTCACGGATTATAGGAAGAATGCCCAGAAAATGCTTATACAGGGTGACAGAAGAAACCTTTGGTGACAGATGTTGTAGCTACTCAAGGGATGTTGCTTTGCGCAAGTCCACTTCTAGCTGCTGCCCTTTAGGGCTAGGATCGATAAAAATGACTCCTCACCTGTTGAAGGAAAAATAAGCACAATTTTTTAACAGAAATTTCAAAAACAAAAGGAAGATGCATGAGACTCCTGTTGAAGCAACTGAGATGATGAAATAAACATACTTTATCAAGTCTTCAAAATTTGAGAAATTATCGATACGGAATGACAAAAAGTACTCAATGAAATCAGAGCTTCAATGATATTCTGTGGGAGAAACAGGACTAGATGCCTACAGATAGATGTCTGTACCCAGTAACAGAGTCGACAGTACTACACAAGCTCTTAGGGGCTCACACATGAAATGCACAACAGTGGGTACGAGTTAGCTAATCAATCTTTCTGCAAGTTATCTGCCATAAAATCCATGCATGGGTACTTTTGGGACTAATCAATCCATCATCACTTAGCTCATCAAAACTTCTGTTTCACCTATCAAAATCAGAGGAACAGAAGGCAGTGTACAATTCAGAACTCCTACATCTAAAATATTACAAGTTTCAGGAAATGTAGAAGTTCAATGTGAAATGGAAGCACCTTGAATGAACCAAAGAGGATATTATCATCATTCATTGCATTCTCAGTAACTGATTTCACTTTCTCCATGTATTATTTATCAGTAAGTTACAACTTTGCGACTGCAATATTTGATGGAAGTAACAGATCCGAGCTTCTAAAAGTGCTGGAAAGCTTTAAGCTTAACAACCACTTAGCTGATGCCTCAAATCCCAATCATTCCCAACACCATTCAATGTAGTTCATGTAGGATACTCAGAGCATTGCTCAGTCTCCTGTTATCAATCATATTCTAGCAGATATATCTCTCTATACAATGCTTCTTCAACGTCAACGGAAATGTGCTAATCATGCATGAATTATTATATGCCTAAAGCTTTTCACCCATTACTCAATCTGCTGAGTGGGGAGGATAGGCATTTTTACAAAACTGCTGAACCATATGTATTGCACCTATTTTGTCTAGTTATCAATAAAAAGTGATTTGAAAATTTAATCAATATCGACCACACCTCCCACATACGTATATGAATCTATTTAGGTTGTCTTTATTATTAATTTCAACAATTATATCTTAATTTTTAAGTTTGATTTGGTAATTAATTCATAAGATTTAATAATTTCTCACATAAAATAATTTGTTTATTCATCTCATATATTAAAGCATGGAGTATGTGTGTTTACTTTTAGTTTTATAAAAATCAATGGCTATGTTTACTAGCTTTCAAGAGTACAATTTTTTTTCCATTTAAATAACGTTTGTTTTGCTTAAGAGCCTAAATAATTACATGCCAAACAATACCTTCAAAAGTAAAAGCCTTCAAAACAAAGGATCAAATAATTTTTTTATCAATCAAGTTAATTTGTATTTGAGTGACCATACTCTCGCTCCATTAAATCAATTTCATTGTTCGTTTGATGGAGTTGTCATATAACCAAATTAAATTTTCATTCAATCAAATCATTTTTCATTTGATTGATTTGGCACACAAAAATAAAATATCCAAATTAAATAAAAAAACATTAACTTGACATCAACAATAAAATTTGTTCCCCACTAACCAAACAAAACAACAACACCAAACATTATCCTATTTGAAAACAAATATTTCAAAAATCAAACACCAAACATAAAAAAAAAAAAGAAGTAAAAACTATAACCTCAAAAACAAAACCCTCAACTCAATAACATTCTAAAAATTTATCCAAACATATATATATATATATATATATAAATATATAAATGTTTTTCTTTTTCTGGTTAGAAAAGATACCATACATAAATAAGTTAATTTCTTCTTTTTAAAGATTATAATATTAACAAAACATAGTAATTTGATATAAAAAAAGATATTAATAATATGTACCTTATAAAATAATTAAAATATTATACAAATGTCTTTTTAGTATTTAACTTATTTTCTTTATTCAATATATGATCATCTGAAAATTAAAAAGAAAATTATGTTTAGTGCAATTATTCTATGTATTATAAATTTTTAAGGTAATTTGTGTTATAAAATATAAAAATTTAGCTAATTTTATATTTAAACTTTAAATTAAATCACATGAAAAACCGCAAAAATGCATCCAATCACACCAAACTGCCCCAAACCACACATTTTTTGGCTTTTAAAACTGCACCAAACTGTATGCAGCAATTCAATTTGAATTTGATAGGAGAGAAATCAAAATCACACCACAATCACCCCTATTGCTAAATATAACTGGCTCCATATGACAAAAAGTTAATCCTAGGCTGCAGCAGCTCCATATGACACAAAAGTTAATCCTAGGCTGCAGCTTTTCAAAGCTCTGAAAGCTTTAAATTGATTATGAAATTAAATCACGTCAGAATCAGTACCTAGAAGGTGACTTGTTAAATAAGGTGATTAAATGAAAATCCAGAACCATTATTTTTGATTCAAAGATAGTAGTATTCTGAGATAACTGGAACATATGAAGTTATGAAATACTCAGGGATTCTTTGTATATTTCTCATTCTTAAGCTATAAACATAGAGTCAATCTATGCTATTTCTGCTTTCTTTAACTATCCATGTATAGAAACACCGTTGCAAACACGCTTTTTAAGATCATACAATTTTCACCTGCATCCAATGTTAAATATTAAATGCTGCCTTTGTCAATTCTACTCAGGTTTTGTAGAAGACTTCAAAGTTTTAATTCTAAAATCTAAACGGGTAATAGTTTGACCTCCATATTGTTCCAGCATTCCTAGAATAACTACAACTTTCTTTCACCTTCTATAAGAATTATTGCCCTAGTTTTGCTGGGATGAGATCCAAGGCTTCATCTCAAGAGTCATGCAAGACCATCGCTTTGTAAAAACGAATTTAGATAGTTAGATGCTGGATTTTTCATCAACTTCCCAAAGCACTGATGTCATGTAATTGAAGTTATTGTTGTATATTTACTGTGTCACTCTCAATATAGATGCATTAAAGAGTAATGTAATTCCTCAATCCTTGTTCAATCTCAAAGATTTTTTACTAAATTATGAGATTTCTCAATGTCGACAGGAATTTAAAGCCCAAGTTTTCTGTAGGGAAGATATCCAACAATTCTTATTAAATTTAAATAAATTCATGTGATCTCACTTATAGACTTTATTACACCATATAAAGTCCAAAAAGCAGAGTAGGAGACTCAAAAAGTGCATAAAAGTACAAAAAGCCAAGTAGGAAAGTCAGAAGTGCCTAAGTGTTAAAAAGCAAAAACCTTTAGAAAATCAGCAAAACAAGGCAGACAACTTAATTGCGGTCCCTCGTACTCTGGTTCTCTCTTTTACCATTTCCCAAGGGCAACATTTCGCTTCATCAACCAAAAATCTTCCATCGGACAGGTCAGTAACATATTTACTTCTTTCTAGAATTTGTGTAGAATTTGTGATCATTTCGATTTAAAACTCAAGTTTTGTTCTGATTATGAGATCTTATTTGCAAATTTGTACACCAAAATTTTATCCAGTTGTTGCAAAGATAGATCTGGATTACCCAAGGTCATTGTTTTTGTCAAAGGCAGCCATTTTCTGAATCTAATTGTTTGCATTCGAAGTGTATAGAACAAAATGAAAAGAAGAAAACAGCTTGAAACTTGTAATTATCTAGCCTGAAGAAAGTAGGTGATATGATCTACTGTGTGGCAGACTAGTCGATACCCATGATTGAGCATTATTTAAGTGAAATGAATTGGCTAGGAAAGGAAAAAAAATCCAAATGCAAATGATAGTTGGCTGCAGCCACAACATCTCGGGAAAATGAAAATGGACTGTAAGAGCACTCATAAAGGCAAGTCTTGATCAGTAGTCAAGTTTAAAATTGTGTTCTCTGAGATGCAATTAAGGATTCCAGAATGATTGAGGAAGAAGTGGAGTGAATGGAACCAGTAGATAGGACAAGTACAATTTTTTTTTTATTTGTTTTCAGATGACAGGAAAGATATAATGGATGCGATAAAAAAGAAAAAAAATTAGTAGTTGAACTATTGTTACATTGATGCCAATAGACTCACAAGACCAGAATTTTAAATACCATTCAAACATAGTGTCCACAATTACCGTATATGTATTTGTGGATTGAATTTCATCGACATTATTTTCATTTGTCTAAGATGTTGAAGTCTGATTAATGTTCTTTTTCTTGTCAAAAGCTCGTTCATTGAGACTCAGACATCAAAAGCAACGTACATTAATTTGGAGTTGCTGTTTTCCAGCATTTTTCAGAACCATCCCCATCTTTTTCAAATTGTCGAAGTGAATTTCTTTGGCATAGAAGAATACAAAAGGCGTTTTGAACTATCATCTGGAATTGGAATATAACACCAGGATATAACCCTTAACCAGGCTCTAAACAAGAAAATCATTCTAATAAAATCGAGATAACTTAGACGTTTAGACTATGTTTGTTTTCATTTTCTGAAGTGTGTTTGTATTTGTATTTTTCTTGGGAATTATGTAAAAGTTGTTTGTTTTCATTTTCTAATGTGTGTTTGTAAGTGCATTTTTTTCAGGAATTGTGTAAAGGGAGGGGGAGAGAGAGAGAGAGAGAGAATTTTTAAAATGTAATAATTGTGGTGTGTGTTTTTTTGTGTAAAAATGAAAACAAGCATAGCAATCATAAACTGCTCACACAAGAAGCAGAATGTACATAGAAAAGAAAGCATTTTATATCATGATCAAACTCATTGAGAAAGAAGTAGCTTTCAAACAGATACTAGCAGAAAGTGATAAGCAAATTTCACTACAACATCACTCAATGTGCCTTTTTATAAACTATATTTAGATTGTAATGATTTCTACATATAAAGGATAGCTGCCACATTCCACAGCCTTGCTTTCCAGAGAACGACACTTCCTTCCATTGGCATCAGATAATTACAGCCCTTACAGCCAACCGATATTTTGGGGAGCAGTCTATCTCAAGAAAAAAGTTAATCTCTACCATATAACCCGCACTAGAATGCATCTATGTCTTGCATTTGATGTTATGCAATATATCGTATGTTGAACTCCTATTTCTTTTAGATAGTATCTGATTACTGTACAAATTACAGATGGCCAACCCACCAATTGCATATAGAGGAAAAGGTGAGTTCCAATTCCTAAAGCTGATGGCAGAGGAGAGGGAAAAGGCTTATGAACCAGGTTCAAGTTTCAGGCCAGAAAGTCAGCTGCACATATAGAGGAAATTTCGTGCAGCATTTATTCAGACGGTTTTCTGAAGTCAAGATTCAAACACCCTAAGAAAAGATACCATGAGTTGGCAGAACTGTTGAACCAGAACAGAATTTACTGGAATAAGGATAATCTTCTTTAGGGAAATGAGAAAGCACTGAGGACATTTTACAAGGTAAAACTGTTTGCTTCTCTTACCCATTTTATTAAAAATTACCCACCTTCTTTTTTCTCTTTCAATCTGAATCTATAGGACAGATTATAGATTTTGTGAGCATAGAACAATGAATATCTTGTTAACCTAAATAAATCAATGCAGCCTTTCCAGGGTCGTCACAAGAATGATCGCTACAATGGAGAAGAGAATTTTGATCTCATGTGCCAAATTTTTGAAAGTGGAGTCAAGGTTGAGTAAAACATACCCGCAGACATCCATATTTGATACTTCAACCTCATCAAAGGAGTAAAATAGCATGGTCATCTCACTTCGTGATTCAGTTAAGTTCTCTAATAGTAAACACCATCTGCCTTCAAATTCTATAGGGATACTGCTCGTGTGGTACTCAAACTTCAAACAAGCAGGAAGGTACCTTTTCTGTATGAAAAATTAATTGCACGAACTTGTACATCCACTTATATCATTTTATTTGTTCTTCAGTAATTCTCCATTCCTCCGAACGTTTAATTTGATCCTTTTAGATTAGTTATCGCAAGCTTCCAATCCAAATGGAAAAGGTAGTGAATAGTTAACAAACAGTTGAACATAAGCAAATCAAATGAGGACAGGGATTAAGTTTTCTCTGGGGCTTCTGAAAGAGGTATAAATTGCGTATTTAAGTGTTCCTTTTACCCCTTCGTTTCATGCTTTTAGAGATTATTTGACATTAAAGGAGGGTAGTAGAGGCATAGATAAGCCACTAACCTCTGCGGTCCTTCAGGCCAACGCTGTTCGAGAATGCATTACTTAGTGTAAACGCCTGGAGTGGACATGAAAAGGCCAAGTGTGGATGCTTACTTGTCACCAACCATGTAAACAGGGTCGTGTGGTTGCCTCTTAGTTTTGATATGTAAAGGGTAAGTTTCAACTACGATAATTCACATATATTTCATGTGCGTGTAAAATTATTGTATTTGATAAATAATTATTTAAACTTAAAAATATAGAATATATTTCAAATAGAAAATGAAAGTGAAAAAATTAGATAAAAAGGGAAAAATAAAGGAGAGGAAAAAACAAAAGAAGTTAAGTTAAGGATAAACATATAATTTTTTATTGTATAACTAAAATGGGGTTAAACACATAATAAATAATGAAATAAAACATAGTTGAACACTTAAATCCAAATAAATTGCAACATGACAAATTTCGTCTAAAGATCAAACTCATTACACAATTTGACTGGAAAGTTAATAGAATGTGTTCGATACACACAAAGCATCTCCATAAAATTGTCCAAACAACTTGAAATATAATTGAGAATGCATGTTGTGTCACGCACTGCAAATAAGTTTTGTCCTAATATCAAACCCATTAAATAATTTGATTGGAAATCTAATAGGATGTGTTGGATGCGATCTCCTCAGGAGGTAACCCTGTAGAAAATTCCCTGCAACTTGAAATTTTGATAACAATGGGCGATGTCAGATTGATAAATTTCCCTTGCACTTCATACGTGTCCGCATGAAATTTATGTAACAAAATTTTTTAAACACAGCAGTGTTTTCGATCTATTCAACCAAAAAATTATAAATTTATACAGTACAGCTTGTACTAACAAAAAAAATAACTCATTTTTTTTGTATATATATGTATATACTTTGATGTGAAGCATTCAGGTTACTTTTTGAAGCCAATTTTCAAATTTCAGACTACAAAGCATATTATTTAATAGTAGTTTCGTCCATATTAAACATAATTCTATAATTAACTAATTATTTTTCGTTCAAATTAAATTTAAATTTTTTATTATAAATATAATTAACTAATTATTTTTTAACTGTTACATTTATTTACAGTCAAATCAATATATATATATATATATTTTAAATAAATCAAAAATTTTATCTTTATAATCAAACGCACTACCCCCCATCTAACACAACTATTACTAAATATTGTTTCTAACAAAGCCCTGCTTCTAAACATAATCTCAACATGTATATTATTATTTATACAAAAATTATGCATATAAGATATCATAAGGAAAATTATGAAAATTGGTAAAACTTGCACACTCTATGTGTGTACAAATTTATTTATAAATTATAAAAATTTCTTTTTAAACAATAAAATAAAATTGTTTAAAATAAAAATATCAAGAATATATAAAATAAGAAAATAAAGAAAGAACATAAATTTGAAAGAAATTACTCATTTAATTAATAAGTTAAAAGAAAAGAAAAATAAAGTTATATAAAAGTAAAAGAATTTATGTTTGGAGTCATTGCATAAATTTACATTGCATAAAAAATACTTAAAATAATAAAGTGAAAGGTCAAAAGATTTTAAAAGGAGCAAAAAATTGAAAGAAAACATAAAAGAATAGAAATCTAAAAAAATAGAGAAAGAAAAGAATAAAAAGAGATAAAACAATAAAACAGGAGTAATTACGTGACTCTGCACAATCAAATATTTTTATTAGAATAATAATATAGTAAAGGTTTATGATACGTCGATGGTGGAAAAATAAACAGAAAAGGTAAATGGAAAAGATAGTTAAAAATGATTCGGAAATTCTATTTTGAGAACGAAAAGTTGTCATTATGTATGTTTTAGCATTAATATCATAAAATAAACTGGATTATGCGTTAAAGATTGGGTTTATTTTTGTAAATGCACGTTTGGTAACAAAAAAGTTAGTAAATATATTGACATAGATATGGTGCTTATATTTATTGCAATAAAAAAATGCAATATTATATTACAATAATAATAATAATAATGATAATAATAATAATAAGAGGCTATACTTGTATGTCATATTTTATATATTTTCTTATAAGATTAAAAGTACAAACTTTCCAAATATATTATACACAAAAAAAAAAATTTCCTTACATTTGTACATATTCTTTAGTTATGTTTGGAAAGATGATTTTTATGAGATGAAAATTTTTTATTTGAATTTGTATATTAATGTGATAGATATAGAGATAATGATAAATTTTCAAGGTATATTTATAAATATACGTATATACATGTACATATATAAATAATAATTTAATCGTAAAAAAATATAATAATTGAATAATAAATAGTTACATAAATAAGAGAGAAATTTAAATTTAAATTTAGATAAAAAAATTTTATGTAAAACTTTGGGATGTGAAGAGATTGAAAATATAATTCCAAACATGGCCCTAAATCGTTTTACTGTCATTCGTAACAAATCCAAACATTAAAATAATTTGTCTCAACTTTATGCTTTGGGGGCAAAACAATGGATAAAAAAATGTGAAAATGATTACAAAAATAGTCAATCAAGGTTAGATACATCAGGGATGGCTCCTTTACCCTCAATTACTCATTTTTCATATCCCAGAAATAGCAAAGATGGTCTTTTTTTTTTTTTTTTGGACTTGTTATTGTTTCATTCTCTTACTTAAATCCTTTCACATACTCTTTTTCTGTTAATCAATTTTTTCATTTTTCTTTTTTTCTTTAATAAAAAAAGTGGTGGCAATATTAAAACTTGAGAGGTCAAAATCGAGAAAAAGGAAGAAAATCAAAAACCAACCAATCAACCAAAACCCTGGATGATAAGGGTAGGGTTTCTTCCTCACACCCACAGCAGCCCAACCCAGGAGAACACGGGCCCACTCCTTCCTTCCAAGATCTTCTCCTTCCAAGAAAATTACTGGAAATTTTATTTTGATTATTTTACTTGGATGCAAAGATGGGTTGTTGAAGCAGGCTGTGGCTTGTGAATCCTGGACATCTGTTTGTTTCTATTATTTGTTAGTAATTAATGTTCAGCGCACAGCAGCAAGGTCAAGTCTCCTTTTTCTGTGCGTCCGCATTTCCAACGACAAATAGACAGTACCATCGCTCTCCACGCTCCAGTTTCAGCTCGTTGAACTGAATTGACTACGAGTAAGTTAGCTTTTAGTCTCAGCTTATTGAACTAATATTACTAGGTGTAAGTTTAAGAGGTTTTGTTAGCTTCCAGTTTACTAGGAAAAGGGAAAATTTTCGCTTCATCCTTTTCATGTATACCAGTTCCGGAAACCCTTTTATTGTTGCATTGCTTTTATTGTTGCATTGCGGCTGCAGGCGTTCGCTCGAACAGCAGCATTCTAGCTTCAATTTCATACTTTTGATTTGAATTTTACAGTTTAAAGGTTGCTTTCTGCAGTCCCCCCCCCCCCCCCCCCGCCCTTTTTTTAATTTTCTTGCTAATGGGTGCAATATATACTTAGGTTATCTTCTAAGTACATTTTGGAGTTTTTTGGGGATTTTCCGTCGGGGTTTCGTTTGGTGCTTTTGATTTTATTGACTTGCATGCTTCTTTGTATTTCATACGGTCATTTACGATTGCTTTACTTCTGTATAACTTAGTAGCCTTTACAATATGAGCTTAAAATTAGGGGTTGTGGTTTTGATAGTTTAAATAGGTACAGTCATAAATGCGGACCGAATATCTCGAGTGCTTTTAATTTCCTGATTTATCAATTACAGGTGGTGAGACCGAAGGAAGGCTGCAAGTTGGGATATAGTTGATAAGGTTTTATGAAGTGGGAATTGTGATCGTATAAGAGCGACTTGGTTTGAAAATTTTCATTAATGGCTACATGCAAATCCCCTTATGTCATGCCTCCAGATACCTGTAGGTCCATAGGGGTATTGACTGTACTTGGGGCAAGAGCTTCCCCTTTGAAAATGGTTGAAGAAAGGAATGTGTTTCCAAGTGTTGGTCAAAAATTTGGTTCAAAAGTTCTCCAGTTGAAATGTTCAGCAAACTCACACAGTCTTGGTCATTTTCAAAGTCAGGACCCATTTCTAAATCTTCATCCAGAGGTGTCAATGCTCAGAGGCGAGACAAACTCAACCATGACCAATCCTAGAGAGAACAGTTCAAGTGGAAATGTTACTGAGAGCTTGAGAGGTTCCCCAAGCTTGAACAATTATAATGAAGCCAAGATCAAGGTTATTGGTGTTGGAGGTGGTGGCTCAAATGCAGTTAATCGTATGATAGAAAGTGCGATGCAGGGGGTTGAGTTCTGGATTGTTAACACTGATATCCAGGCTATGAGAATGTCACCTGTTTTCCCAGAGCATCGTTTGCAGATTGGCCAGGAACTTACTAGAGGGCTTGGTGCTGGTGGGAACCCAGATATTGGAACAAATGCTGCTAACGAAAGCAAAGAATCCATAGCAGATGCAGTTTATGGAGCAGATATGGTCTTTGTGACTGTAAGTTCGTCTTTTGACCCGATCGAATAACTTCGAGGGCAAAATGTCAAATTGATTCAACCCACTTTTTTCTTGTCAATAAATTTCTGTCTTATGTGTGAATACCATAAAATATCATTCTTTTTTATCATGAGCATTGAGTCATTCCTTCATTCTTAATAGTAACTAATTTTGGTCTTCTAAAACCAGTTGCAAATGCAATATCTCCGAAGGTTCAACTGATACATTTGGCGGCCTGAAGGTCTTTGTAACTTATCTGTTTCATACTGAGCAATTATTCCCAACTGGGCAAAGATTTTGTGATTGGAATCCCTCAATGCTACCTTTTCTGGAAATTTAGCTAGAAAGAGGCTAGAATCTTATGCATGTTAAAATGCTTCATCGGCTTGGTTCTCTCTCTTATCTTGCAAAATGTGCAGGCTGGAATGGGTGGGGGAACAGGCACTGGTGGAGCTCCTGTAATTGCTGGAGTTGCAAAATCTATGGGTATTTTGACAGTTGGTATAGTCACCACTCCATTTTCTTTTGAGGGACGAAGAAGAGCTGTTCAGGCCCAAGAAGGAATTGCAGCTTTAAGAGAAAATGTTGACACTCTAATTGTCATTCCAAATGATAAACTACTGACTGCAGTTTCCCCATCTACACCAGTAACAGAAGCTTTTAATCTTGCTGATGATATTCTTCGGCAAGGAGTTCGTGGTATCTCTGATATAATCATGGTATGGCTGCTTAAGTTTATGGCCATAAAATTTGACTTGTCTTTATATGTTGGTAGTCCCATTTGCTATATGTTTAATTATTGAATTGCTCTGCTATTTTTTAGACTTCTTCAAATGAATATTATGCTTTAGAAAGGTAGTCAAGTTATTGAAACTTCAGGTCCTATATCCTTCTATTTGGTGCACACACACACACATGTATAAGAATTATGCATGGTATATGTATAAGCATGCTCTGCTGATAATAATTTAGTCTAGATTCAAAATGTGAATGCCGTATGATTTAAATGAATGGCCAGTGGACTCTGGTTGATGCAATATTTGTGAACATGCTTCTTTAGTTTAAGAGAGACATTTACTTCTTGAACATCTTAATGAGTAATGACTTAATAGACATGCATATGATTCGCAAAAGCTTTAGATTGGGTTCCATACCTTGACTTTATAGGTCTCTTATGCAGGTGATATGATATTAATGCAAATAGTTTTATCAACATGCTAGTTAAGAAAATATGTTCTTTTGCGATCCATATAAAGATCTATTGGTTGCAAAATGAATTCTTTAGCAATTTATGGAATTGATTAACTTTTTGCATTATTGGCAGATCCCAGGACTAGTCAATGTGGATTTTGCTGATGTGAGAGCCATTATGGCTAATGCTGGTTCGTCATTGATGGGAATAGGAACCGCAACAGGTACTGGAAGAGGCCATTTGTTTCGTGTTCATAAGTGTTTCTTATCCGATTAACCCTACTCTTTTTATTCTTTCTTTTTTTCTTTCTAAATCAAAGTAAATTAAACCCCTCCATGTGTTCTTTGTTCATCTTTATTTCATTTTACTTCCTCGAAGCGGCTTTTTGCCGTAGCAGTATCAAATTGTCATGTTGGAGATATTTTGCCTGGAGTTCCATATTCTAATTTTTTAATTTCAAACATGTCATAGGATTATTGTTGATTTGGGCTTAAAATTTGTCTTTTTGGTTTTTCTTTTTAAATTTTCCTATATGTTGCCATGTCCAAATTGGTAAAATATTGCAAATTCTATGGATGGAGGCAGCGCATTCCTGCAGGTATAGCTTTGAACATCTCTTCCTAGGTTTGGCTGGATATTGCAGCTCCTTTTGTTTTGTTAACCACATTAATGAAATTATAACATTTTTATCTATGTAAATGAGGAAATTAGCATTCAAATTCCCAGCCTTCCCTCCTGGAGGAAAAACATAGGTTTATTGAAAATATTTGGAGAAAAGCTTGACAAGAGCTCCTCTTACCAAACTTTATACTTAAAGGCATATTTAATTCTTGTGTAGCTTTATAACCTCCGAAGTTGATAAAAATTGTTTCAGTCCCATTTATATTTTAGTATGTGTACCAGAAATCATTTCAATTATTTCCAGGGGTAAAAGTTGTTCATTTTAGTCCTCTCTTTATTAACAAAACAATGCGGTGAGTGAATATTTCAAAGAAAATATTATTATTTTCTTTATATAATGTACTCACAAGTGGCTCAAATAATGAAGGACGAAGAGGTGTTCACGTATCAACTAAAAGAAATACTGCATTTATCTTCATAGTGCTTCTGAGTTGCCTTATTACTTTGCGACAATTTTTGCGAGTGAATAAAATTCACATATGCTGATGAATTTGGTTAAAAATGAACATTGGTTTGTCTGACCTCTCATTTTGTGGCAATTTGTCCGGTGATTGTCTATTTGTACTCTTTTGACTTTAGGCTTATATTGCTACAATGCAGGAAAGAGCCGAGCTAGAGATGCTGCACTAAATGCCATTCAATCTCCTTTGCTGGATATTGGTATAGAGAGAGCTACTGGAATTGTTTGGAATATAACTGGTGGCAGTGATCTAACCTTGTTTGAGGTATTTTAGCTGCACCCTGCCCCCACCCCTATTCCACTTTTATTATTTGTACCTCCCACTTGTTTTCCTGATATTTATTCTATCTGTGTATGTAAACTTTGTTCTTCTCCTCTTTCCATTCACATTATTCTGAAACCCAAAATGGGAGATTTCCCACATATTTTAATTGGAAGGGAAGTGTGGTAATCCTTCCAAAATTAGGCAAAAAATGCTATTGTCTGATACCAGGAAGTATCTCCTTGGTAACATCGCTTTATCGTAATGAGTAAATTCACTGTAATGCTTTACATTGAGAGCAACAAAATTGATTGAGATATGTTCTGCCTGTTTTGGAAGCACGTATGCCTTGTGTTTTCATACACTTGTTAATTTGGCCTATGATTAATTTTCAATTTGAGCCTACGTGATTTGATTGGTTTTCAATGGAAAGCTTCTTTCCCTGAAAGGAAAGTTGTCTTCCATATTTATTATGATGCATGGGTTTATGCAACTATGAGAATAGCTCATTTGGTGGTGGAACTCTTAACCTTACTGTGTTGCCTCATATTCCTTCTTTTACAAATTGATTTTTCTTAATAACTCAATTAATATTTGTTTCTTCTTATGGGATGGCAGGTAAATGCTGCTGCAGAAGTCATATATGATCTTGTGGATCCAAGTGCCAACTTAATATTCGGTGCTGTGATAGATCCGTCCATAAGTGGTCAAGTAAGTTTTATATATTGAAGATTCTTTAGGTGTATCCAAGTGCCAACGTTATATTCGGTGCTGTGATAGATCTGTCCATAGGTGGTCAAGTAAGTTCTATATATTTAAGATTACTTCAAGCTGGGGGGGGGGGGGTGATTGAGGTGAGGTGCCTGTGGGGTAATGCAAACAGGCAAGGCTTTTGCTGAGATGAGAATTATGGAAGTCTTGGCTTTAAGATTTTGATGTCAATGTGAATCAATTTGCTATGCCAATAATTCAGGTCAGCATTACTTTGATTGCCACTGGTTTTAAACGTCAAGAGGAAAGTGATGGAGGAAGGACCCTCCAGGTATCTCTTGCTCTCTCTATTTGACACAAACACTTTCTTGCATACTCAGAATCTTTTCTGTTCTCGTGTTGGCTCTTGGAAACAATGCAGGCGAATCAGTTGACGCAGGGAGATCCAAACCTTGGCCTCAACAGACGACCGTCATCCTTCACAGAAGGTGGATCTGTGGAGATTCCAGAATTCCTGAAGAAGAAAGGACGTTCTCGCTTCCCAAGAGCCTAATCCCCCTTCTCAGCGTCCTCTATTGTCAAGTAATCTCGACTTTAATCTCTTTTCGGTATGCAATATGTTGTCTGTACAGGATTTTGGCCTTCTCTCCCAGCTTGGAGAGAGGACTTAGCAATCACCATGCACGCATTTTTCTTATTACATAATAAATTTTCTCTGAGTTGATGGAGAGGGTAATAGTTTGTTATCAGCAGCAGTAAAAAACTAGATTGAATTCCTGTAGGTTATTGATGATAGATGTGCATTTTGACCATCCTTGTTATGAGTATATTCTATAAATATAATGAACATTGATTCATGTTTAGCATTGCACTGTGATTGGGATATGGGCGTGATTCAAATGTAGCAAAAACCTCGTCATCACTCACAGTGCAATTTTAGAAAAGTTGGCCCAAATTTTCCAAAGATCTTTGACGGCCCAAGTATGTAGCGTATACTATTGATAAGCCCATTGCTTGTTAGCCCAAAACTCATGTTCGTGTCAGTTGAACCGTTTTAGTAAAGTTGAACTCCACAGGAAAAAATATATATATAAAAAAAAAAACCAACACAATTGTTCATGATAGAAAATATATGTTTTGAGTTAAAAGTGTAATGGATATATTGTCACCACTATATTTGGCATTAACGTGTTCTCTTCTTTTGAGAATTGTAAATCATAGCCTGTCTTCGGCGATTAAAATTTATATTTTCAAAGTAGCTTGACCTTCAACGTATTACTTCTATTCTCAACACGTTCCCTCACTAAAAATTCTCGAAAGTGGACTTTTATTGAATATTTGAATCTGCAAATATGTTAATTGTGGTGAAAGAGAAGTGAAACCTCGAATTCTTTGGTACCAACGATTTCAAAAGGATCACCCAACGACAAGAAGATCAAAGTAGGGCCTTTAATGGAGGCAAGCCCATGTGGTCCGAGTTTGTCGTATTGCGATTGTTATTGTCTATGTAATTTGTTTTTATAAAAATAAGATTTTTGGATGTGCAAAATAAAATTGTACCACTATTCGAATTTTTACTTTTTATTTTTTCTTTCTTCTTGTTTTTCTAACTTGTTATTTTTATTTGTGTATATTTTTTTTCAAATTTTATCTCTTTTCAAATTATTTTCAGATTTCATTATTTTCTTATTTTAAATATTTGTGCTTTTAATATACATCTGTACTATGTATTAAGCAAATGAGAAAATTTGGTTGTACAATTAAGAATTAGTTAAACACCCTTAACACTTCACTCTTTTTTCAATTTTTATTTATTTCATTTAAGTACTAATTATATATATATATATATATATATTTCTTTTTTAATTACTAATTATATTTTTTTCTTTTTTTTTTCCTATTAATATTTGTTTATTTATTATACCATGCTAAGGTTAACGACATTATTTTTGCCATAGAGTGTTAAATTCTTTATTTAAATTTTTTTACTTTTTTATGTGTCTATATTCTCTTTTAATATAATTTTATATTTTTTCTCTTACATTTTTTATCTTTTCAATTCACCATATCTATGTTTTTCAATTTTAAAATTTTTATATTTTTTCATTTTAAATTAGTTTTTATTTGATTTCTCTTAAAAAAATTTTCTTTTTTCAATTTTTGCCATCTTTATTTATTTTCTAATTTAAAATAATTCTTATATTTTCATTTTAAATAATTTTATTTCTAATATTTAGAACAGATGATAATTTTATAGTTTATAAATAAATTTGAATGTGCATAAAATTTGACTTTTATAACTTTATGATAAATATAGAATGAAATTTTCCCAACTTTCGGCTACTTCTTATTTTACTTAGGTTGGGAGCTTCCTGCCCTAATCGTGATACAAAAGATTTTATCTTTACCATAAATTATCCAGGATTTTGTAATGAACTTTAACTCTTGCTAATTGCTATACGTTTAAGATCGTATAAAGTGTGGTGTCTTACTGGTCACAATTACATTAATCAACGTGTGTTTAGTAATTTGTTTGGGTTCAAAAAATAAAATTGGAAAGAGGGACAGCAAAGACAATATAATTAAGTCGTGTCATGAGTGCAACACTCGCATGCACTGGTTGTTGAAAATCATTAAAGTAATAATTTAATTCAAACCAAGAAAATATCTGCTTCCACTCGACTACTTCCAAAGAAGTCCACATCTCCTATTAAATGATTTCTTACATACACATACGAAACTGCGTGCAGGAAATGCCCTTTCTCTCCCAGTATCAAACTCTTCATTCCCGTTGGTTTTTGGACATCCAAGATTCATACAAATTTCTTTAATCAACACTGACCTCACAGCATGCTGCTCAATCCAACCACAAATCCTTTCCAAGGAAAAGATCATTTCTTTCTAGACCTAGGGCCCCACCCAATCTCTCTCTCTCTCTCTCTCTCTCTCTCTCTCTCTCTCTCTCTCTCTCTCTATATATATATATATATATATATATAAACTTATTATTTTGATTTGTATTTCTTTTGAACTTTCTCTCTTTTTAATTCCTTAATCTTTTTATCTTTTTTAAATATTTTCTATAATTTTAATCTATACTCAAGACTTTGTTATTATACAATGTATGTTAGAAAAAATTGTCGATGATTGAAAAGTAGTGTCAATTCTCTTGAAGATGGCGCAAACAAGTCGCGCATTATATGGAATTTGCTTAAGACTGTTGTTTTTGTCCTTTATGGAGGGCAATTGATGAACAAGTGCTCTTCAGGATAAAATGGTATGCAGCGCCTGAGATATTATACATTCATTTCTTAAGATATGATGCTCTTTTACAAAACAGTCTCAAAGAAATGGATTATAATTTTTGCAGCATATTAGAATCCATTTGATTTCTAATTGTAAAGAGTGGGAATCCAAAAAAAAAGTTGCAACTTTTTATTGTGAAATAGTTGCATCCATTGAATAATAGGTATTGCAATCTTTTTCTTTTACTTGATTCATAAAAGTTTACCACCTTTTAATTTAATTTATCCATGAAGGGTTACAACTTTTTGTACATGAAGAATTTTGTATTTTCAATTATACGGAGTTGCACACTTTTAATTGTTTAATCCATGAAGGTTTGAGAGCTTTGGTTCATGAAGAGTTTCACTCTTTTAATAATGAAAAATTGCAACATTTTAGTAGAATCCATTCCCATGAAGAAGTGTATTATTTTGTATCAAGAGTTGCTGGCTTTTAAAGGAGTCCATCTACCACTATTTACACCTACAGTTGTAACCTTTTAATAATGACCACTTGGATGAATAGATGTTATTATTTACTTAAAAAATTCATTGAAATTTCCAACAACTACTATCATGACTTTAATTTTTATTTTTCTAACATTTATCTATAATTTATTTTTACTTGTTATATTTATTTACATTTTTTTCCAAACTCTTTTCTCTTTTGAAATTCTCTTGATGCTTTTTTTTTTTATTTTCTTATCTTAAATATTTTAATATTCTAATTTTAAAAAAACATTTTCATTAATTAAAATATTATAATTTTATATTTTTTAAATAAACTTCAACACGGGCAGAGCATCAGAAGATTGATAATATACATACGCGAATATATGTACTTATATATCTCATCTTTACAATTACCCATATATTAAATAACCTTAAATGTTCATATTTATAAATACCTATAATATAATATCTATACACTATTCTACTCTATCCAATATAATATTAGATTCATTGGGTAATGCTTAAATTTTATCAATATGTCTAGGCCTAACTAGGTAAATGTTTATTATATTTAAAATTTCATTTTTTTTGTATTTGTTGTATTTAATATAATTTATTTAAATATTATAATCATTTGATATAGTAATTAGTTTGAAATATCAAATATCATTTCAATGAAGTTAACTTTATTATAAATTTTTATTATTTTTTCCAATTTTTCATTGATATTTAATTTTATAAACTCAATTTTAATACAAAATTTCTAAAATCTAGTTTGAAAATTAATTTTTGGAATTTCAATTCAAATATCTATTATTATGTTTTAGTTAATTTTTATTCACTTTAATGAAAATATATTTTCAGTCAAAAAAATAATTTGACTTTTGGAAGACGGCTACTCTTTTCTAAAGTTTTGTTCTAATGTTAATGCATTTTCCCTAAACCTAGTCCTCATCATCTTATCACACTTTATTACATATGAGCATAAATTTCCCTACAACCCTATTATAATAGGTTTTCACCCTTCTTTATTTTTTTTGGAAGTATACTTTTAGTATGTAAATAAAAATATTTGAAACTCAAATATTTTGATTAGTACATCGCAATGATAAAAAACAGTAATAAAAATGAAAATAGGGAGGAAAGAGCAAAGCTAATGAAATCTCCAAATTCTTGCTAATTGTTTAAACGACAATAGTTGATGGATATTAGTGTGTCACACTTCTGTATCAATAATTATTTTCAAAGAGTGGAGACCAATTTATTTATCTATCTATTTTTGTATTTCTGTACTCACACTCACATATATGTATACACTTAATTTAAAATATTCAATTTAATGAAAATATTCATTTTAATTTTTGGTAAAAAAATCATACTAACTTGAATTAATATTTTACTTTGTGATTAAAAATCAAAATTTACCAAATATTAAATGAAATATTGATTTTTAAAAATCCATAAAAAAATCAGTTCTGCACTTGTAAAACAAAAAAATAAAACAAAAAATATAATTAAGCATGTTTGCTTAAGAAAAATCATGAAGCTTTTATCTAAATATTCATGATTATTTTTGTAAAATTGAATTTAGAAAAAATTTTAATATCACATTTATTAAAAAAATACTTATGAATATTAATGGGTAAATATAGAGTATAAATAACTGTAAATATTAATGGATAGAGTACTATCTTTACTCCTAGTTTTAATATTAATGGAGATAAACACGAGTTTAAATATTATATATATGATGGGGTATGGACAGGAATTTGATATTATTTGATGGGTGACAGACAGCCCTATATCCAAGGGTTGTAGAGAATGAACCAGGCAAATGCGAATCACAAGTCCAGAACAAGACACGTAAAGTTGTCGCGTACCATACAGAGGAGAACACTTTCCATTGACGTGTAAGAGAACACCCCATTCATTCCCCTTTCCCTTCTTTCCCACACAATGTACAACGCCTTTCTTTTAAACCTAATCTTCCACGCTGACCGTCACTGCCCTGCCTTCCGTGTCTGCTTGAGAGACACACTGAATCTGATTCTCATTGATCATTCAAGGGCGAAGAAAACATCAACATGCAGCCAGCGAATCCCGACGATCCCAACACCCAAGAAACTGAATCCAAGAAACCAACTCAACCCAAGGAATTGCGAAGGTCATTTTCGTCAGAAGATTCTCCGGAATCCGATGAGAATAATAAGCCTGATATTGAGGGATCAACTATCCACATGTCCCACGATCAAACGGTAGACTCTACATTCTGGGATTCCTCGGCGGCCGACATGATGAAAAGGGGGGAGGGGAAGGAGGAGGATGAGGACAAGTCCACTACTGCGGCGACAAAAAGCGAGGAATCAGTAGAGGACAACAGCAGTGGGCGGGAGAGGCTGAAGAGACATCGGGTGGAGGTGGCGGGCCGGGTCTGGATACCGGATATATGGGGGCAGGAGGATTTTCTCAAGGACTGGATTGATTGCGCGGCGTTTGATGCTTCTCTGAAGAGCAGCAGTATTGCGAGAGCGTCTTTGGTGGAAGAAGGAAGGAGGGCCAATCCCGCCAAGCTGAGGATAAAGAATGGCTATTAATCAGTCTGCAGTCTTTTTTTTAAAAAAATGAGTTCTTTTTCTCCCCCTCCTTACTCCAATAAGAGGCAAATATTAATCTGCATATTTTCCATTCCATGTTGTTATTATGAAGTAATTCACACGCTTTTTTTCTGTATCATTTATGTGAATAAATGAATGATAATTAATAAGCTGACTTGATTGCATAATCTTCTCTTCCTGGGCTGCCCGATGGTGGCAGAAGAGTTCATATCACAGGTTTCACAGTGTCATGCAAGGACAATTTCCAGCATCTCATGAGGTGGTTATTTTCTTAATTTCTACCATTGATATGTAAGATAGGATTTGGGGTTTTAGTTTGATACTTGCGGAATACTTGCAACAGAAACCCTATTTTGTTTGTAGGGATTGGGAGGGGAAATTTTTTCTTGGATTATATGTTTTAGTAGATTGCATGGAAAACATTAATAGAGTGTTTGTATCGGTTTCTCATTTTATCTTTTTAAATGATTTTTAAATTGTTCAAAAATAAAAAAAAAATTAAATCATAATAATCAAAGTGTGCATTTTGATATTGGTAAAACGGAAACAAAAACTAACACAGACCAGCAAAAATTTTCATATGCCAACGACTATATCCTATGGATATAATATGATATGTGTGTGTTTTTCAGATGACATAGCAGAAGTAGTTCTCACAATTTTGTAGACAGAACCACATTACTATAGTACAGTTTTTTTCTATGTGCTGTCGTTGACGGAAGCACATTATTAGACAGCTTTGAAGAACAAGAACCTGTACTTGTGGTTCTATCATCACTTGCAGACACAAGACTCCTCCAAAAATGTCATACTGAATCAACGTTTTTTTTAAAAAAGTACATTACTAAAAAAATAATTAAAATGTATCCGTATTTTGATAATTCTTATTTGTATATTATAAATAAAACTTAAATAAAATAGTACAAATCTAAACATATGTATTGTTTCTATAGATGACAATAACACTAAAATTAAAGAACTTGAATTTGGGATGAAAAAAATTTCATCCCATAACTCCTAAAAAATTTTGCGACGATGTTCTTTCCTAAAATGTATCTCAAATCCATGAAAAAATTAAACTAAAACGAACAAAGAAATCCGTCCCAAATTGAGAACAATTCATCCCAAATTGTCTGGAATAGATTTCTCATCCATCCTAGGTACTTGGGACGGATGACAAGTCCGTCTAATGTATTTGGGCATTGATAGGCGATCCATGCCAAAACAACAAGAATTCTTGCACAACATCCCACCCTTAACAGTTGGACTTTTGGCCCACGAATAGTAGAAGTTGTCGTCGTAATCAAGTTTTATACAATATTTTATCAAGTTTATTCTGAGAGTTTTCTCAGGTTATCTGTAGGAAAGGTGTTCTTTATTTGCGGGAGGATGATTCCATTTATTATTATTATGTGAGATTTGCTCATATAATCTCTCTTTTACCCATACCCCTTTCACTGCATGAGGTGGCATTAGTGCAGATTTCGGCTACATTAGATTTCTTATTTTTTACTATTTGCTTCTATTCAAAAATCTTACAAACTAAACATTTTAGTTTACAAATTTTATTCAAATTTAAACTCAAAATTTTATCCCTCTTAGCTTTTATAACCAATTGATTACCATTGATCAAATCAACACTTATCTTTATAATTTTCCTACTCATATTTATATATATTAATAAATATATATAATTTCACATCATCTAATCATTATTACATATTAAATATATACACTTTAAAATTTCCCTCACTTTTACAACTAAATACCAAACATATAATTTTCCTACCTACTTAAATCACCCAAAGTTCCTATCCACCTTAATAAGGAACGAACAGACCCATCCTATTCCTAATTAGACCAATGGTCAAATACAAAACTACACATGGTCTTCAGCTCCACAAACTGAATGTTCTCTAGGATTGTCTAGAGAATAAGTTAACCATCATATTGAAGTGCTTAGCTATGAAGTCCACAGAGAGGCAAAACCGACGAGGTAATTGAGATGAGGGAGTAGCCCTTGACTAACCCCAGTTAACATTGAAGCCTAACAGCCTCAACTCTTTACAACTAAATGTCGAGCTTTTGATAAATTTTTTAATTTATTTGTTGACATTAGTTGTATATTATAGAATAAAATTTCAAAACAAATAGTTGAATTAAAGAAATTATTTGCTCAAGAACATTGTTGTCAAATTCCATCTTAACATTTGTAAATATTCTAACGAAGTTGCATGTGACACAGTAAACATTGATGATCAATGTCAAATTTGTCAGAGCGTGCGTTGCAATATATGAGTACTAATGTGGAGAAAGAGAATATTTAATAGTTTATGAAAGAGGGTAAAGAGTACCACATTGATTCCCTTGAATCTTAAATCCGAAAAAGAGTACCGTTGGTTGTAGGAAAACATGTGTTACTACTTGTACTGAGTCGAATTTGATAATAGGTGCCAGAGATTCGGCTGGTGGAAACCATGGAAGATGAAAGAAATGAGGATGAAGAAGAAACATAATTTGCATGGAGAAGAAAGAAAGTCCTATGCGCGTTTAAGATGAGGAAGGCAAACCTCTTAATCTTCATCATCACAATCCTAAAGTTGTCCCTAAAGAACTTTCCTCCAACAGCCTCTGTAATTACTCCAATAATGAATAAACTGTGCAGATTTATAGTAGTGTGAACAACATGGAGAAGAGAGTACATATTGAATTTGCACCACAACACGTATATATGTTTCACCTATTGATCATTGTGATAAGGCAAAGAATCTCTACTATCACGTAAGGGTTTTGATGGTACATACTTGAACTACACTTTCATGAAGTGATGTTAACATTACAATAATGATGAGAAAGGGCACAAATGATTTAGGTAGACCACCTAGTCTAACGCTAAACACAAACTCGGGATTGAAGGATGTAATCCTACGCAAGAGGTATGGATGGATTTTCGTGCGTATATTTGTATTAGTCATGGTGTTTTTAATGTTTTCCACAAGTGGAAGGATCGCATGCGAAACAAGAATTGAGTAGGATTATCTGCCCAAAGTGGCTACCATCAACATTTTTCTAGAGGATCGATTCTAAGTGTTGCTTTCTACACACAAAAATATGTACATATTGCACAAAATAAAGGCAAAAATATGAAGATTTCTTTCTTCGTTCTTTCCTTTGCTGTTCTACTTGGCCCATGGAGGAAGACTAGCAGTATGTATAAAGAGGAGGTAAAGATATGCCCTCCCCAACACGTACCTTTTCTATACTTATTACATTATATGTTTAATATTTCCCCTAAAAAAGTGGGGCCTACTCTATTCCGTTCACATTACTACTCCATCCAACTTAAGATTAGGTTGAAATAAGAGTTGATCTTATGTTGTCTTCTGCCTTGCCGTAGTCTCGCTTTAGGTTGTGTAATAGAATGAATTAACTATTAATCCCGAGCTAAGAAGTGTGAAAGCTGTAATAAGTAATTAATCCACCAAGCTAGTTATGAAGTCATACCGACCTACAATGATTAAATAATCTAATATGTCGGTTATAAAGACCTACAGGTCTGTGATAATCTAATAAGGTAGTAATGAAGACTTATCAAGTTGCAATAATTAAATTATTCAACAAGTCAATCATGAAGACCTATCAAGCTGTAGCTTGGAGTAAGACATTGATAATATATAATCCCCAAATTGGTAGTGTGGCCCTTCAATTTTTGAGCAAGTTCTAGTTTGGGATGGGGCGAATTTTTGCCCTCTTGAGTGAGCGAGTTTGGCTCATTTCTTAAACATTTTGAGCAATTTTTAGCTCAAGACAGGGCAACATTTTGCCCTCTCAGGTGAGCAAGTTTGGCTTATCATTTAAATATTTTGAGCAATTTAGTTCAGAGTAAGGAAAATTATTTTGTCACATTATATAAGCAATAATGTGATGTAAATATTTCATCAATTATTTAGGTTGATGTGACAAAATAATTTTTTTAACGATAACTTGGTCATAAATATAAACTTTTTTTTACTATTCCCTTAGTTAGACTCTAGAAAAAATTTTAAAATATAAATTAATTAAATATAAATGAAGTTATCATTAGATTTTTAAAAATAGAATATCACAATTAATCTAATTAGGATTATATGGCATGCTAAAAAAGACGTGGTTAAAAATATATAAAAATAGGAAATTAGAATTTTTATAAAAATTTTAATATTACATTTATATTTTAAAAAATTATTTACAAAAGTACATTAGGTGTGCATTTTGAAATGAATTTTTTCATTGCTAAATTTTTAATTTTTAGTAAATATTAGCAACAAATTTTTTTTATGCAAATTCCGTTTGTAAAATTAGCGATTAATTATTTTGATTCTAGTTTTTGTTTCATAAGTAGGTAGATTTTAATCCTTTTTTCCTTCCTATTTAGCAACAAATTTATTTTTCACTAAAATTCTTGTTAATAAACGAATTTCTTGTAATGAGAAAAGACAATCACATCAAGGAAAGAAAACAGCAATCAAAATTGTATTAGTAATATGCTCTCTAATACTATTATTTGTGAGGGATATTAATTGTGGATGTTTTATTTCTTAATCAATAAAATAATGATATTTTCTTTTTATCAATATTATGGCAGTTTTATTCATATATGTAATTCTTGTTATGGCATAAAGTTTTGCATGTGTCCATATGATAGCATTAAGAAGTCTCATTCGTAAGAGTTATAAATATATATACAAAACATTATAATTTGTTTGTAAGTTAATGATTCTCTAAATGGATATTAGAGTATAGTTACGGTTTGCACACATTATCTTTGTGTGGTGAGTGTCATGTTACTTGATATGAAATGCTAAAAATACATGTATATAGATATATTATTAGAGAATGAATATTGAGCAATGACTCGAGAAATGAGTAAGACACATAAAGTTTATTTTTTACTATCAATGTCTTACTTCAAGATCGTACTAAATTGTGGGCTCTAGATTTGAGATGATATAGATACCCTGCACGTGTCGTGGTCAGTGCGTCATTAAAGTATTAAGAACCAAATCTATCTTTATATAATATAGGATTATGAATCCAATATGCCATTGTCCATGCATGTATGGAGCGATGCATACAATGAATAAGGGATTTGTCTCTTTAAAAGTAAGGGAGGTATTTATCCTATACGATTGATATTTTATGTGATGAAAAAAAAATCCTTGGCTCAAGCAATGTATAATTGAAAAGAAATTTTTTAATAAGTCATTAGTCTTATGGAAAAATATTGATTTGATCATATAATCAGGCTTGTAAGTTTAACTAAATTTATGAATTTAACTCGATCGAAACAAAATAAGATAAAATGTCTATAAAACATGATATTCACATTCAGAGTAATCACATCACTTTATCTTAATTGAACTAGGACACGGGCCACAAGCTATGTGTTACTTGCATCCTTTGAACTATGCTTTTCTCCAATTAAAGATGAACTAAAAAGTTACACACAAAAGAACAAGGTAAGGGTAAGAATGTAATTTTGATGTGAGAATTTAATAAGTTTTGTGGGGAAATTAATTTGGTCGTAATTGGATTGGACGAAGTAGAATTATATATTTCATAATATGATTATTAATAATAAAATTCCTAATTAGAAACATAATTACTTTTTAATTTAATTAATGAGATTAATTAAGTTAAAAGACAAGACATCGAGTGTTTTATTATTAATTGGATTAATAATTAATGATGGAATGGACTTGAATTATTTTTAAAATCCATGTAAAAGTCCACATTACTCATTCCATGTGCCCCAATTACATATACAGGGAAACATGAACTCAATCATGTTTAGAACATTGTGTCTTAAAAATAAATAACAGTGGAAGATTCCCATCCCATACAAGCCCATCTAGAGAATGAGAGAAAAATTTCTACCCTAATTTTCTAGTATTTTATCTTGTCTAAACATTCTCTAAACATAGAAGAATTTGTGTGGGAACTTTGCTAAAGAGTTTATGGAAGTTTTGGGAACTTTGCTTGCACATTGTTCGTGTGGACAATCTAAAGGTCAATATTTAAGTTTTGTGACTAATAGATCGCATACAAAAATTTCTAGGAATTTGATTCTAGGTGCTAATCCATACAATCTTGTTATATTTAAATTTATGTGAGTTACATGAAGAAAAATAAACCAGGTTGCAAAATAGTATCCTACTACATTTTTTATGATGTTTTATAAATTCTTAATTGAATTTTTGCATGCCAAACCTTATGAAACCCAGCAAGAGGTTGGCAACTCCTAACTTCCACTAACAAATGAACTGCCTAACTGATGCTATTTGCCAGCTAGTCATTAACTAGTCAAATCGTTACTAAGATATTCTTATTAACAAAAAGTGTATTTCAAATATTTTCAACTTTTCCTATCATTTTAAATCACTCCCCCATAGGAGAACATCCTTGTCCTCAAGGACAAAATTATGGGAACTACCATTGAGGGGCTTAGAGGTCTTCTTATGTGCTATCATCTTCTAGAGAACTAAACTATTTAGAGAGATTTTGTGTTATGAGTTTTCCATTCCTCAGCCTGAATCTTTTGTTAAAAATGGTTTCTCATTCTAGCAATTTCTCATTCTTTTGTGTTATGAGTTTTCCATTCCTCTTTAGCATGCCATTGTGCCATTGATAATGTTGTATGTCGTCTAGTTTCTCCTGCAATCCTTAATCAACTTTTGCACAAAAGGTTTAGTTTTCCTTGTATGTCTAATTCCATCCAAAGTATCTAAAGAAATATTAACTAAGGAAAAACATGACGAACTTTCCTTGTGACGAGCCTGGGAGAGTGCATTAGCAACTTTATTTTCCTTCCTACCCTTGTATAAAATGGAAAATTCATAGCCTATAAGTTTGCTAATCACTTCTCTTAACTCAGAGTATTAATCTTTTGTTCCCACAAGTGCTTCAAACTCTGATGTCAATCGCATAACAAACTGTCTCCTAATGAGATATCGTCACTATTTTTGAATGGCAGTGACTAGTGCTAGTATCTCCTTATTATATGTGGAAAGAGCTTGCATATGTGGAGATAAAGCTTTGCTCAAATATGCAATGGGTCATCCCTTCTGCATTAAGGCAGCCCCTATACTCATGCCTGATACATCTGTCTCTATCTCTAACTCAAGTGTAAAATTGAGAATGTTAATACCGGTGCTTGTAAAATTGGGAAGGCTAATATCGATGCTTTCATCATCATTTGTTATAGGTTTCTAAAGGCCAACTCTACTTCTTCATGCCATTTGAAGGCCTCTTTTTTTAGAAGATTTGTGAGAGGTTTGGCTACTGAGCAATTCTTTTTAATGAATCATCTATAGTAGTCCGTGAACCTTAAGAATCCCCATAGTTCATGAATCAACTGTAGTATAGGCCAATTCTTGATGGTTTGTAGTTTAAATGGCTTTGCCTAAACTCTGATTTAGAAATAACGTGACAAAGGTATTCACCTACCTTTTTCTAAATTCACACTTATTACACTTAGTGTATAGTTTGTGGTGCTTCAATATATCAAAGGCCTTTTGGAGATGATCTAAATGCTCCTCCCATCCTCGATTATATATCCAGATACCGTCAAAGTAAACAAGAAGGTCAAAAGGCACCACAAATACTCATAGTTCATTCTAAAAGTGGTTTTGCAAATTAGTAAATGTCATCTTCATCTATATGTATGTGACGGTAGCCAATTCGTTGGTCAAACTTAATGAAAAAAACAAAAAACTACTCCCTGCAACTCTAGTGTGAACCACAAAAGAGAAATTGATCAAACAACGGTTGAGGAAGGACAATCGATGAAGTTGAAACAATTTCAATTGAGCAAGAACATACCTCATTTGGGATAAACCCTTGCAACAATTCCAAAATGAAATCAACCAACGAACCAAACACCCACGTCGCAATGATGTTGGCCACAAATCACTAGATGGAAGTTAAATGGCCTAATTTGATACTTGAGTTTGAAGTTATTCACACACAAACACACAACTATGAAGAAAAGAAGAAAATGTCTTCATTTAATGTTTAAAGTGCCAAAAGATCAAAAACTCTCATACAAAACACAAAACTAAATATTTATACGACTAAAAAGCTAGGCCCAATGGGCCTTATTCCTAAAGCAGCCATATAAGGCTCAAACAAGCCCTAAAAAGTGTAAAATAACATCCAATAAAAAATTCCACATGCAAACCCATGTGATCAATTTGATTGGACTTGCGATCGATCACACCTTGTTTGGACCAATTGAGGTCAATCCAACCCATTGCGATTGCATTTCTAGCACATTGTCTTATCGATCGAGTGTGTACACAATCGATTGGCCAATTGCCCAGAGCATCAGGATGTCGATTGCCAAGCTTTAAGATTAATCCTACCACTTGTGATCGTCACCAATGTCGATTGTGACTCCTTGTGATCGATCTAGAACACCTAGATCGTAAAAACCAAACACTTGGAACTCCTCCAATGTTGATCCAACCACCTCCGATCAATTTTGCCATGGGTTGGATTGCAAAATCAAAAGCTGTTTGGCTATCTTTACTTTGCAACTCAATACTTGAAGCCATGCGTTGGTCTATGGTTCCTTTAATCAATTTAGGTTCACATCAGACCCCATTCAAAATGCAAGTGCTGAGAAAATGAATAATTCAACTTACAATACTTGTGTATGCGCTCATGCTCAAAATAATCAGATCTAAACTCAACTTAAGGTCGCTTTGGAAAATTGGTCTAATTCTTAAGCTTAGTGACCCACAAAAATTGTGGAGAAAGGTGTAGAAATAAAAAAAAAAAAATACGGCTTTGGATCGACTTGGAAGCAATGAGATTGAACCTCGTTGAAAAAATAAGTGATTGTTATCGATCCAGAGGCAATTTGGATTGATCTAGACAAATAGATCAATCAATCGTATAGGCAAGTACGCACGTGATTGTTCTAGAATCAAGAGGCACAATCAATTAATATGACCGCAATTGGTTGGCTGGAGTTACAATTGATTGGGTAGATGTATGATTGATTGAAGCACAGTTAACAACAACTAGGGTTTTAAAGAAGCACGGTGGGGTGATCAATCCAACCTGACTCGAGATTGATCTGACATTAAATTTCTAGCAAGTATTCAACAAAATTCATGAAACATCTCACATTTTATTTTTATTTTTTTGTGTTGCTAATTCCTCTCTCTCTCTCTCTCTCTCTCTCTCTCTCTCTCTCTCTCTCTCCAACAATATCATAATAGCTTCTCTTTTTTTATCCAACAATATCATAATAGCTTCCACAAAATTTTCAACACAAATAACAACAATGTTACTCCCCACAACAAATTTTCAACAGCATCCAAAGTTCTTTTTTCGAATTTTAAAAAATAAAAGGTGGAGAAATGAAGAGGGTGAAGCAAATAAAATAGGAAATAGAGAACAAGAAGTTGGTACCTTGACTGACCAAATGGATTAAGAAACTTATTTAACTGGCTCTGATAACACTTGGTGTGAACCACAAAAGCGAAGTGAATTGAACAACGATTGAGGAAGGGTAATCGATGAAGTTGAAACAATTTTAACCGAGTAAGAACATACCTCACTTGGAGTAAACACTTGCAATAAATTCAAAATGAAATCAACCAAGGATCCAAATACCCATGCCACGATGATGTTGGCCATGAACCATTGAAAACAAGTCGAATAACCCAACGTTATACTTGAGTTTGAGGTTATTCACACACAAACACACAAGTATGAAGCAAAGAAGAAATGTCTTCATTTAATGTTCAAAGTGCCAAATGATGAAAAACTCTCTTACGAAGCACAAAACTAAGTATTTTTATAACTAAAAACCTAGCCTTAATGGGCATTATTCCTAGTGGCCTTACAAGGCTCAAATAAGCCCTAAATCCATCAAAAAATTCCATGCACAAACTTGTGTGATTGATCCGACTGGACTCACGATTGCGTCTTGCTTGGATCGATTGGGGTCAATCCAACCTACCAGCACACTATCTTCTTGATCGTGTGCATGCACGATCGATCGACTAATTGCCTAATCATAAATCTAGAATATAAGGACATCGATTACCAGTTCTTGAGATTGATCCAGCCAGCAATGATTGCAACCAATGTCGATTGCAACTCCTTGGGATCGATCTAGAACACTGCGATCGTAAAGACAAAACACCTTGAACTCCTCCAATGTTGATCTAGCCACCTCGGATCAATTTGCCATGGGCTGGATCGCAAAACTAGAAGCTGTTTGGCTCTCTTTGCTTTGCCAATTCAATACCTGAAGCCATGTGCGGGTCTTTGGTTCCTTCAATCAGTTGGAGTTCACATCAAACTCATCTAGAAGCTCTTGAGATTGCTTGATTTAATTGCCAATAGTATGCATAGCATCCACGTGCCATCCACCCTTTTCACCATAACCACAGAGGGAGCATTAAGGCTGTGACTATCTCGGATTATCCTTTTTGCCAACATCTCCTTCACCACTCTCTCCATCTGATCTTTTTGCATGGTTGGGTATTTGTATGGTCTGATGTTGATAGGGATAGTTCCATCCTTCAACTGGATATGATGGTCATGACTTCTATGGCGGAGCTAGACTTTTGGTGTTTCAAAAAAAAACGTGTAATCATCTAACAAAGCGATTAGATCCCTACCATCTGAGCGGGGCTCTTCCCTTCGTTGTGTGCACTATTGCACCTCCTGTTCTTCTTCAAGTCTGAATAAGCCCATAGACATCATGGTTAGCTGACCATCATGAAATGCCTTGATATATCTTTAGTCTGAAGTGCCTTGATCGAGGGCTTCTTGCCTCTAAAATGTATCTTCTGGCCATGTACGCTGAATTACATCTTAACTTGATTGGAATCCCATTTGATTGGCCCAGTATGGTTAACCATTCTATTCCTAGGACTACATCATATCCTCCTATGGGCAATATCAGCCTGTCAATAAAGAAGAAACTTCTTAAAAACTTTCCACAAGAAAACCTCTACCTTACAACAGCAATGCAATTTGTTACCAGCGGCCACCGCCACGGAGAAAAGGTGGAATTTCCTTAGGTTTATAACCTAATTTCTTAGCCATCTCCTTATCCAATAAATTTTGAGTGCTACTAGAGTCTATGGTCTTGGATGCCATCATTGCAAGCATGGAAATTTGTGGGTTCATATCTTGTCCTCGCAATTCATGATACATCAGTTTGTCTTCAGGTTCTGCATCGCACACTTCTTGTTTAGCTTCAGTTCCCCCTTCAATCCCCAAAATATATAATTGCTTTCTGTTGCGACATTGATATTGGTTCGAGTCATATATTTCATTGCACCAACAGAGTCATTTAGCTCGCTTCTATTCTATTTCTTGCGAGTTAAAATATGGGCCGACTTTTGAGTTTGGTTTCTGGGTGTTTCTTGTTGATGCAAAGGATATGTGATTGTGGGATGGTTAAGGGTCGGCTTTGAAAAAATTTTCAGGGCAATGGTTGGCAGTTTTGTTGCTGGTGTTTTCAGCAGTGAAGATAGAGGGTTGGGTTTAAGGTTGTCTAAGTTTTGAGTCCGGGGTAGAGATAAGGTTTGCTCTTGGATCTTGGCCGAACCCATAGTTCAATTCATTGTTCTTGGCTGAAACATGAGCACCAGTAGCCCAATCTCAGGTTTTAGGCCAATCAAGAAACAACTCAAAACCTACTCTTCTGAGAATTCCACATGATTTAGGGCCCCATGATCTATGTATTCCTGGATGGAATTCAACCGGTTCAATTCCTTTAATTCCCCCAGTGGACCATCAAACAAGTTGGATTGAATCTTAGAATGTAAGGCACTTACATATTCTCTCCAACTAGGCCGTTGGTTTGTTAATCCCGACTTCATATATACTTGATGTCATTGAAGTGCTCTTCCTTCAAGGCGTATACTGGCCATCTTCACCTTAGATTCCACTGGAATGCCGTCTATTTCAAAGACCTAGTCGCTACGATACGACAGTTCTTTTAATCTAGTAGTTCTGTCAAAAACGAGAGAATTCCATACATCGCGTAGGAAGTTGATATTGGTGGTTTACAGCCTGTGTAGCTGACCCTCTCGCTGTGGGTGTGGAATCTGGGCGTGGTGGTCGTCGATTTTCCACCATGCATGCCATAAATAACTATCTCAATTCTTTTGGGTGTCTCCTAACTTTGACTAATAAACAAACTGATGTTAGTCTTTAGTCGGTCAAATCGTGACCAAGCTACTCTTACTAACAAAAAGTATGTCTCAACTTTTGGTATCATTTTAGAATCATAACTCTCAGATCGAAATTGTTTACTAGATTTGACGTTATTTTCTAATATTTACAACTTTTGGTATCATTTTAGAATCATAACACTTATAAATTGTTCACTAGATTTGATGTTATTTTCTTTTAGAAATAGGACTCTGATAAATGTACCATTTCCACTTAGATTTCAGTCCCTAAAGAGTTGACTCTTAATCAAGCCTTCATCCATTATTTTATCAAATGTATTTTGAGATTTTTTTCTAGTTATTGCGGGAATTGTGTTTGTTGGATTCTTGAGTTTGAAAACATTCTCTTGCGAGGATAAATTCCTTGCCCATTTCTTGACCTGATTCAACTTTTCCTAGTTTGCGTTTTGTGATTACTTTGGAATTCGGGCAATGAACTCATGACTGGGAAAAATAAATCACTGTACCATTCTCGTTTTTGTTATTGCTCCACACAGTGAGTGGTCTTGCTTCGGTTTCATCCCATTTTATGTAACTGATTAGAGATGCTACATTGATACATTTCATGTTGTCCAGTGTTTAAAATACCTATACATGTAACAACACGAACGCTTACAACACCAATACGCCAGGTGCAACATATCACTTATTGAGAACATAGTTTTGTTCAGGGCCTTTATTCTATATGTAGTTTTTCATATAACATCGAACTGATTTGGCCATTGAACATCCGTGACAACAGGCCTAACGCAGAAAGCCATTCAACAGTGCGAGCCGTTCATAGTGGGGCAATGACAGACTTCACGGAGTTCATAATATGGCATCTCATTCATTATTTTATCTTCCCCATCTGAAGTGAAAAATTTTCATTACAAGACTGATATTCTCTAGTCATACTCTGGCTGATAATACAAAAATCAGCGTAAAAATGACTTTCAGTTTTGAAAGAATAACGAAGCATTGAAGCTTAGGGGTAGCAGACCTCCAGAGTGGGTAGATAAATTACTACTTCACCACGAAGGAACTTTTGCAGCTGCAGCCACCCACTGCACTTGGGTTTGCAGAAACCTGAATGCAAAGAACTTCCTTAAGGATTTGAAATGATAAATTGTTTCCTAAGAAACTGTCTATTCCTAGAGATAAACCCTACTAAGAATGTTGTGATGACAGAGTTGAAGGAAAATTTTCCGTCCACAAATGCTGAAATTAACAATGATGGAACCACCAAAGAAGCTTTATGGCAAACTACAAACCAGAAAAAAAATAATATGTGAAAAACAAAACTTCAAATAAACAAGAAATTAGAAGGTGTTTAAGTGAAATTCAGGACAGTCCAATCACTCAAATATAGTTGAGAACATAAAGACACTGTAACAACCATAGGCACAGTAACCTTCAAGGGAAAATAATTTTATGCTGTATGAGAGATATGTGAAGAATTTAAAAGAATTCTAACAATGAGTAGTAAACTCTGTCAGAAGAATTTGAAATTTCAGACCAAGAAACCTCTATTAAAAAGTTGAGCATAACAGAATGGAAAGTTAAAGATGAAGAAAGAAACACGTGCATCTGATAGATATAGCAAAAAGAAACGGATGAACCTTTGAGAATGCTTTCAGAACCTTCAACACAAATTTATGTACAAATGGGTCAAATGAGAATAAAGCCATGGGAGAGTGCAAGATTGTTCAAACATGTAATCAATATGGAACTAAAAGAGTAAAAACTGGTTTATGGGACTTGCTGAGCCTAGAATACAGAGATCAGAATAATGATCTGAGCAAGTACCTTGTACTATGTGAGGTACTTGACCAAAGTTTGTATGACTAAAAATTCAAATTCTAATATCTGGAAGTTAACTCGCTCTCATATATGAAGGTTAGTCAGTTAAGCAAAATGGTCTATGCTAGAGCATGACTCAAAAGAAAAAGATAAGTAGCACTAAAAGGTAATGAATATTTCTGCTAACATAAGGCAGGTATGGTAGATCAACAAAATTTTCATCTCTGCTGTTCTGGGAAGACATAATAACAGATACACTCACATGGATGGATATAGCAACTAGTGATAAGAAGACAAATTAACTTTAAGACTGGCATATTCAAAGCATACCTGGAAAGCAGAACGGATCAGCTCCTCTACATAATCGACAGTTGCACCTTTCACAAAGTTGAAGGAAATATTATCAACCACCAACTTAACACCATCCTGCTCAAAAATCCTGCGAGAATCCTCAACTAATACATCCCATTAGTAGATATTATTCGAATCTCACGCATTTGATGTAGAACACCAATAATACCAAGAAAAAGTTTTGGAAAACCTATCACCTATCATCATCATTGATCTTATTATCTAATGAAAAGTTATACTGGAACCCTGAGCAACCACCAGCTTCTATGCTCAAGCGTAACAGCTTTGAACTAGCCTCCTCAGCTTGCAACTCCTTCATTCTCTGTGGACATTACTCAAATCATTGAGTCCTCACCTAGGAGAATCAATATATAAAACTTATCGAAAAATGCAAATATAAATCTATTAAATTGATAAATTACAAAATTCCACTTCTCAAAATATATTTTTTATGCGGAGGCGAAAGCATAAATATTAGAATTTGGCGCAATTCTGAATCTACTCATGACTTTGTTCAAAATCTAACAAGCAATAGGATGAAAGCACTGCCTAATCAAGTACCCAGCTATCTTTCCTGGGTAAAGGAAGTTCTTAACACTGCGCATCACCTCAACCGAAAGATACGGTATTGAGTATCCAAGTTTTCAACACCACACAATTTGCATACAGGCATCTCTTCCCAGTAAATTCAGTCGATAGTATTAATCGACGCCATCAAGTATCCAAATTACCACGAAAAAGATAGTTATCTAATGAGAATATAAATAACTAACAAAAAAACCGAAGTTCCATCGGCTCCAAGAGAGGGGGGGCGGGGAGTTTGTAAGAAAAATACCCGAACACAGCTGTCGGTCAAATGCAGGGCGTCGGGAGATGTTGAAGAAGATTCCGACGAAGACGGCAGAGGTTTGCTGAGAGCGGAGGATGAGCTAAGAAGCCTAGAATTATGGCGAAGCCGGGCAGAAAAGTAAGGCGCGAGCCGATGGATTGCTGAACGCGACGACGTCGTCATCTACGTCTCTCCTCCGGTCCTCTTTCAAAACATGGTATTTGGATTTTTGTGCATGAATACAATCAAAAATAACAGTAACTTGGGATTTCGAAGCAACTGTTAGCTGTTTGAACTCTTCTTTCCGGCTCCAGCAGATTCCACGACTTCGCCTGCCGAACACACGATATGCGTGAGTCGCTCGCCCAAATCTCACTAGTGGTATGGGCTTTGTATTGGGCTCACTTGGCGGCCCTTACCGAGCTTGGGCCTTACTAATTGAGTTGATGATCCAAAATCAAAAGTAAAACCAGGCCATGAAAAGCCCAGAATTTTGGCACTCGTACTCGGAAATTGGGCCCAAAAACTATCATGGTTGTGGTGTCACCGGGCTCTGTGCATATCAGGAAATGTACAGTTATTGTATCAAAAATTCTCATACATCCAGAGTAAAAAGGCTCGACGTATTTGTTTTTACCATTTTTTATTTCGAGGAAACATATATAGAGAAGAACATCGATATGCATGGCCATACTTGTTACAAAAACAGCCGCAACTGAATTCATTCCCTGGCGATGGAACAGCGTAATCGAACTGTTCGATTGGACTGATTTCTGGTCTTTCTGCATTGATTCTACACAAAGACGGCTCGGACTTGGCACAGCTGAGGTCGCAAGTTGCACCTGTGAGGAAGGGAGCTAGCCTTCTTCTACACCTGCTTCCTTTGGCTCTCTTCCCAGCTTCCGTCCTGTTGCTGCTGCTCCTGCCTTGCCGCCCTCTTGACGGCCTCACACCGGCATTGCTCGTCCTCATCCCACAGCTGCCGGCAGCAATCTGTCAGGTCCTGCTGTTGCTGCTCCGGATTCTCCGTGATTATCTCCCCTGCGCTGGCCTGGGGACAAGTACCTTTGGCAGGCGCGGGGGGAGGAGCTAGCGGGAGTTATAGTGGTGTAGTGGGCTTGCATACGTGTGGGTTGATGGAAGACTGTAGGTGGATGCATTCTGATGAGGGGTCGCAGCCTTGCGTTTTCTAGCTTCCACATCGATTTAACATGCAGATGCAGATGCAGATGTTACCAAAAACTTCTCTATGCCAGGGCCGCCTTCGAGATCGTTGATTCCTTACAAGCGTCATTGATTCTCTGACTTAAAGTGTTTCCTGGTTCTTAGTGATCACATGGCGATGTATTAGATTTTAAAGGTCAAACAAAAATTTAACATTATTTGTGGGGTTATGGTTGGGAAAAAATCATTCTTATCATGTAGAATAAAAGCAAACATTCAGACACAGTCAAATGTTCACGCCACATACATCAATTTTGTCTAAGCGTTTGTCTATAGTTCTTGTCTTTATTTTGTTTTTGGGCAAAGAAGCAAGTGAATTATATTTAAATAACGATGGGAAAACATCCATATGAACAACAATCACAACCACGTTATGTTCATGTTCAAAAATCCATGGATAACCTTCAAAAGGTATCGTGATATGTGGCCATGGTGTTTGATCATAATTTAGTTTTTAGGTTGACCCAAATGACTCCATCCAGAAATATGGTAACAATAAAATGCCGATTTGGAATCAAAAGAAAGAAACACGCGTGGGTCTTATACGCTAGGTCAAACACAGATGCATGCTTGTGGAACTACTAAAATATCTTTGGCTTTCGTTTTATTATTTGTGAGATTTCAGGCGTGCCTTTTTAAAAATTGCGTAAAAATAATAAAAAATAATTAAGAAGAATAATAATTGTATTGTGTATTTTGTGGTAAAAAAAATTGAAAGCAAACATAAACTTTAATTCTTTATATATTTTAATTTCTTTACGTCCACTTTGATTTTTTTTTATTCATTTCTCTTTATTTTAATTTACTTCATTTTTGAATTCTTACTTTATCTCTACTTTTATAGACAGTGTAAAAATTACATTTAAAAATATTATTTATTTATTTATATAATTATAAACATAAATCCAGTGCATCTTTTTAGCTAGTATTTTAATATTAAACTTACAACTAATAAAGATTACATTCTCTATGTGTGCATAATAAACTATTTACAAGTTATGTAATTTTATTATTAATAATATAATAAAAATAAAAGCATTTAAAATTTAAAAACATGTTATAAAATATAGAGAGAATAAAAGAGAGATGTAAAGGGAAATAAATGGTTAGCGATGGAAATAAAGGAGAGACGAAGAGTATATATGATCAATAAGAGAAAAATATTATAGAAAAAATGAAAATAATAAAGACTGTTCCCATATTCCAAATTTGTGTAACCACGATATTTTCGAGGCTGATGCTAAATATATTTAAATTACAATGACCAACTTACCCTCGTATATTTTATTATATGATAACTCATACTTACTATTACAGACAATGGATGTATTTATGTCTTTACAAGGAAAAATGTTTGTGAAAAAATTTAAATATAGCGTTAAAGTAAAATAAAGAGAAAGAGAATATAAATATCTATATATATATATATATATATATTTTTTTTTTGATTAATAATGTATTTGTTGTATGGAAATTTGATAGAATGCAACCAATAAAAAAATAAGCTTCCAAGCATAACCCAAGTTAAGTGTTTCTCTCTCTCAACTCCTAAACACAAATAACATTAAACAATTAAAGAACAAGGCAGAAACATTTTCCTATCATTTTCAAGAAACTAAGGCCAGTGGCATCAAGCAAATTTATTGGACAATAAAAATTGTGTACTTTAAACAAAAAAACTAAAAAAGAGAAAGAAAAAGATATTTTTAAGAAAATTGGTATATTTAAAATATGTTTTTTAATATGTAATCATATTAGAACGCATGAGTGGTTTAAAACAACTATACTTTATACTATTAATAGATGGCTAAAAATGACATTTTTTAATTAAAAATTTTCATATCTACTTGGTAACGTTGTCTTGATCCCAATCTCCATTTTTGGTCTGATACCCAATACGAAACAAAATTACGGACACAACACTTTGTAGAGTCCAAGTAAATAACCCATTATTGAATATTGTTAAAAGAAACAGTTTCACGTTGGTGAAGGAGGGTTAGTTGATTGCTTTTCAATCCAAGTGATTAGTCTCGCTTTACAAGTCCCTATAATTCCAACTCAAAAACTAACAGGACCCTATGATGAACATATCATACTTGGAATGGTTATTTGAAATAAGATTCTACATCCGGATATTTTACCTCTAGATTTTTGAATCCCTTAAAAGGAGGATATTTCAAGTTGCAAATAATGAATGTTTCACAACTTATGTCATCTGTAGACCTATTCGAATTAAAATCTTTCTTAAATTAGTTATTTCTCACCAATTTATTGCGTCTTCTTTTTCAAAAAAGAATATCCTTATCAAGTTTGATATTATCAAACAACTTTGGGAAAAGAGGATCATCCTTCTTCCTAATGGCCTCAAATATAAGTCTTTCTTTTTACCTTATCTCCAAACCCCTTCTATACACTTAACTAAACAATCATCTTTAATACAAGAGACTTTGATAAGAGACTATTGGGCTGAATCTGACATAAACTTTTTTGAAAAATGTTCTCACCCCTTTTGTAAAAACCCGAAGTTTTTTCATAATACCCCCTTTTAAAAAGAATACAGCTATCAATTTAACCAAAGCCACTCCATTAGAAATGAACCTAGAACATTATAAACTAGCAATCCAAGAACTCTCACAATTACAATAACAAGGTCTAATTGAACCCTTTGAATCAGACAAGCCTACCCTAGAAACCAATTTAAACAAGCCATAAAATTGGCTTTTGTCATTTCTTTGATAGTCTTTATGTTGTGTCAATTTTATTTTGTGTAGTACTTTGCTTTGTATCTGGTTTGTAATAATAGATTCTTTTAGAAAGAATCCTTATCTGTTGTCTATGTGTCTCTTTTTTTATTTGTAGTTTGGATTTCATTTATCTTTTCCCCACATATATAAAAGATTTACTTAGAATAGTGAAAGAAACCTTTTTTCATGATGTCTCTCACTAAATTGTCTTCATCTTCCTCTTGAAGAACCTCCTTAATCTAAAAACTTGATCTCCTTTATAAAATAAATTTTTTAGATGAAGAAAAAATCCCCAAAATAAATTTTCCATCTATTGATCCTTATTCCACTTACATGAGACCAAAATATTCCATTGCCACACAAGTTAAAAATTTGGTTTCTTCTATTAAACCTTTGGTGACAAAATATGTGCAACGATTTCTTTTGACCAACACCTCCTCTTTTCACTGAGCAAGAACAATTAGTCAAATAAGAAATACCTGATCACCTCCTAAAAAATCTAGCTTATAAAAGGATGTAATCATTTCCATTTTGGAGCTATAAGATCTACACTTTTCTTTCACGGAAGAAAGGGTCTTCCTACCTCTTCTAGAATTGTCTTGCTCAATTCCAAATTTCTAGAATACCAATATGCTAGTTTTGGTATGGTTGAAATAGCTTAAATGTTTGCACCATTTTCATAACCATGTACCCTAATTTTAATATATCCATTGTAGATCCTATGATACTCACTACCTTAAAATTTCAAGTGCAAGTTGCTGGAATTGTTCTTAGAGGAACAACATATGGTGCAACACTCCATTACTAGATGGTGCTATAATCCGAAACCATTCTAAGAATTTTTCACTCCCCTACAAAACAAAGGATGCTTTCCTCATCTACGTCAACTTAAATCAAGTTCCATGCTACATTTATGTTCCTAAACAAATATCCAAACAAGAACTTTTGAATACCAAAGGCTTGAGTGACAAATTATGAGATTACCTACCAAAATTTCTAACAAAAATGAGCCTATTTAGTCTACATAATATAGTTCTTCAAAACAACAAGAAGGTAGTGTAAAGATCCAGTTCAAAAAGAAAGAAATAGGCATCCTTCATATTTTGATACACAATTTACTATAACACCAGTATCTTCCCAACAAGAATTGCACCAAACATATGGGCTAAAGGATCCTTCAGTTGGACTTCTTGTAGAACCCATAGGAAAATTTGACTATTATAACAAATTTGCACCTCCACCTCCCACTCTTGGCCAAGCACTCAGTTAGAAAGGGATGATGATGAAACCTTGGAGGAAAGGGGTCCACATGATGGAAGCCAAACTCAGCAGGAGAAGAGTACAAAAGGTTCACAGATTTAGCCTTATTACCAAGAAGCTCTAAAAACTTTGGAAAAGAATTAGCTCCATGTTCCATGTTTCATCCTCTAAGCAATGTAGAATTTCTCCATTAGAGATCACAAAAAGGAATGGTTGTTCAAAAAGTTGGAAGGTTAACAACCCAATAACAAAAAGTGCTAATGGATCAACCACATAGATTACAAAGGGAGAAGCTATATTAAACTGGCACTCTGAAAATGATTTTGCACAAAATATCAACTCTTAAAATGATTGAAGAAAAGGATTGATTCACAAAGAACCATATTTATTGATCTAATTGTGGCCCTTAAAAATCATATGGACCAACTATACCATAAAATAATGGCCTTGATCCAAAGTTCTATGCCTTTTCATTCCCGAGAAAAAAAACTTCAAATCCTAAAGGTCCAGTTGAAATGTTTAGACTTAATGCAAAACCTTAGGGACCTTATGTTTTCTTCCAAACATATACTATCTCCTTTTATTGCTCTTTTTACTACTTCATAATCAATATCTACTAGAAACATTGAAGCTTTTAAACAAATGTTCGGAGACATATCTTTTCACTTTTCCCCTAAGGAATATGCTAAAAGACTAGTCAGAGACCTTTACAATCTTCTCAACCATCTAGCTCAAACCCCAATTCTTCAAGACCCCCTCACAAATGAAGATTAAAACACAATAAAACCAAGAAATATATAGAACATAACCTAATTCCTCGTCCTAAAATTACCATCCTAGAGTAATTATTGAACCACCCACTAAGCCTTGGTATAACACTGATTCAGAAGATTTTTCTGAGGATCAACCCATTATCTTAATGAACCAACCACAAAAAACAAAATCTAGAGAGGAGGATCTTGAAGTGATGTCTGAAAAAGATAAGAAATTTCCTAAATAAACATGTGACAAATATCATCCACAAAATCTAATGAGTGGTTTCCCTTTGATGATATACTTAGAAAAAAGTAGGATGGAATCCAGGATATGACTTCTTAGTGTGCTGTAGAATTACAAAGACCTAATGCTATTATATCATCTATTACCCAAGCTTTCAGAGCTAGAATGAGAGGAACCTTGAAAAAGTGGTAGTACCAGCGTGGTTCTCACAAACAGATTCATATCACTTAAGTTCCAGACATTCCATCATTCATAGTGATTATCTATACAGAATTTATTGGAGATTTGGAGTAGCATGTGAATATTGTTCGTGAAGAATTCTTCTAAATGAAATGTTGCTCCTTTAAAAGAAATGATTTGGAAAAACATTATCAACACGTCCTAAAAAGATTTTATGTGATTGGAGGAATGAACAACCTTAATTTAAAGCAAGCTTATCTCAATTCTATACACAAACTTTTACGTAAAGAAACACTTAGAGCATTGGAAGCAAAGTGAAGAACATTGGAATGTGTCTCCCTTTGAATACTCCACCAAAAAGTGTTCAATTTCTTGGATAAGTTATGCAATAATTGGACATTCCTCAAGAAATTTGAGCAGACTGGGAAAAGGATTAGCAAGGCCTATCAAAGGCCTAGCTTGCTAATTAAATGTTATGGGAAGAATTCAAAGTGTACCTATTCCAGTAAGAAAAGACGCCATTTTAGGAAACTTAGTGGAACCAATAGGCACGATAAAAAGTTTTCTTAGAAAAGTGGAAGGAAATTTTTTAGAAGAAAGAAAACATTAATGAAATGAAACAAATGCTTTATATATGGAAAAAGGAGACAATTTGCAAAAAAATGCCTTGAAAAAAAAAGGGAATAGAATCATCAATCCGCTTGTTGAAGCCCCATCCAAGATCAATTGGTTGAAGATGATCTAAAGTCCATCTATTCAAAAATTGAGTCACCCTAATGTCATATTTGCCATAGATTATCTAGAAGAAATAGCTTCCAAGGATGAAATTTCCAGAACAGATGATGAAGGGAAGTTAGCTGACTGCTTTCCAATCTAAGTGATTAATCTTGTTTTACAAGTCTTTAAGATTCCCATTCAAGTATTAACAGAAAAGTATGATTAGCCTATCATATTTACAGTGTTATTTGATACAAGAGCTGCCTGCTCAATATTGCATTCAGATCTTTGGACTTTTTGATCCATCAGAAAAGGATATTTCTGGCAACAAATAATGAATGTTTCACTGCTAATGTTGTTAATAGACTAACTTGGCTTAAAATCTTTCCTGAATTGGCTATTTCTCACCAATTTATTGCATCTTCTCTTTCAAGAAAGGATACCCTTATTGAGTTTGATATTGTTAAGTAACTTTGGGTAAAGAGGGTTATCCTTCTTCTTAATGGCCTCAAATATAAGTTCTTCTTCTTGCCCTATCTAAAAACTTCTTCTATATACTTGACTAAGTGATCACCTTCTACACAAGAGACCCTAATAAGTGATTGTTGCATTGATTTCCATTCAAACTTCTTTGAAAAATGTCCACACCCCCTTTGAAAAAAAAATCAAAGTTTTTTGTAATGCTTCCTTTTGAAAAGATTAAGGATTTCAATCCTACCAAAGCTAATCATTCAGGAATCAACCCAGACCATTATAACCTAGTAGTCTAAGAATTCTCGCAGTTACAACAAGGTCTGATTGAACTTACAGATTCTCAGTGGGTAAGCCAAGCCTTCTACATCAACAAAAGAACAAAACAAGCTAGAGGAAATTTGAGAATGATTATCAATTATAAACCCTAAAAAGACTTTTGGTTGATGATAAGTTTCCTCTTCCAAATAGAAAGGCTTTTTTTTCTAATCTCACAAATGCTAGAGTCTTCTCCAAATTTAACTCAAAGGCATTATTTTAGCAGCTAGATACCAGTCTAGAAGAAAGTCACAAGATTAGATTTCACATTCCCAACCATCATTATTAATAGGTGGTGATGCCTTTTGGACTAAAGATTATCTCATCTCTACTCCAAAAAGCTATAGTGAAGATTTTAAGCCAATTCTATCAAATGCATTAATTTATATTGATGATATATTACTTTTCAGCAAAGATCAAGCCACTTATGGCTAGTTGTTGCATCTATTCACAAATATTGTAAAAAATTACAGAATCATACTCTCTTTTGGAAGAAAATGGCCCTCACAACTTTTGAGATTGATTTTATCAGAATGCACATTACTTTATTCTGTACAACTGCATGTAGCCCAAGAACTTTTAAAGTTTCTAAATCAGTTAAACTCTACCAAGGATATCCTATAGTTTATTCGATTGGTGAATTATATGGCAAATTTGTTAAAAATCTCTCTTCAATTATCAGGCCTCTTCAAAATATGCTAAAAAAAAAGAATGACCCCCTGTGGTCTCATGCTCACACTTTAGCCATACAAAAGATTAAAGAAATCACAAAGGATCTTCTCCCACTACAACTTCCCTTTGAAGGAACCAAAATTCTCCAAACTGATCAAGTGAATCATTTTGGTGAGCTATCCTCTTAAAAGAAATTAATGAAAAAAGAAGTATTTGTGGATACAATTGTGAAAGTTTCAAGGAGTCTGAGAAAAATTACCGTTCCACTTTTAAGGAAATTTTCTTAGTAAAAAGGGGCATTTAACTTTCCAATTTCATTTAATTGGAGTCCATTTTCTTATAAAATTGATATAAAGACTTTTCTAAAAATGCTCACCTTCAAGCAAAAATATATCCCCAATTTTTAACTATTGAGATGGGCAGAATGATTTTCAAACTTCTGTTTCTTGGACAAGCATATCAAAGGGTTTTCTAATATCCTTATGGATCTCCTCTCCAAACCAAAACTGCCTTATATCAATTCTTTTGATACACCTATCATATGCATGTTTCAACCCTCATCCTATTCTACTTCCTCTATGTCAACATTTTTTGAAAATTTTCCTCCAAAAATTGACACTCTCATCTAAGACAAAAATTTGTATTCCATGGCAAAAAATCTTATTTTTAAGTATCAGTCTCCAACCACATGGAGAAGTGTTTTTTGTGACTTAGGTTTTCATCTTGATTACCCATTCTTGTACCTCTTTCAATTATCGAGATCTTTAAATAAACCTATTTTCTTTGTCTCCTTCCCAAATGAGCTATTTTGTATGTTGTATTGTATGATAGTTTTGTATACTCTTACTGTCAATCTTCACGTCTCAAATATGCAAGCATCACGTTCAAAAATCTCAAGTGGTTAGGTTGAAGACATGAAAGAAGTCCAATGTAGAAAGAGTTTTTTGAGATGGTTTTACCCAATTTCTTATTGGGCCCAACTATTTGCAACCATGCCACCAAAGCATGTCAACATGAGAGTCTCTAACAAGAATGTTAATGCAATAATTTTCTTCAAATGAAGAGGGTACTTTACGAAGAAAGACAAGTATGATCATTTTACAACCATAAAAGAATATGCCATTTTCCCCTACAATCTTTCAGGGACATGAGAGAAACATCCTCTTGAATTTAGAGAATTTTGAAGAAGTTTGCAAAAGAGAATTCTTATGTTCCCCTTCGAATTTGGCTTAGAATGGAAGAAGTTGCTTCGTGGGAACAATTTCCTATAAAGTATTATAAAAGACTCAAAGAAAGATTTGGACAAATATTTCTTAAAGTCATACAGTTATGTTAGCACAACTCTTAGATGGACCTGTGATGATATCATAAGATATCTTTAGAAAAATGTTACCTTTAGTGATAATACCTGTAAAAACCTATCATATGAAAGGACCACTCAAAACAAAGGACCAGCCAAGCGCCTGCATAAAAGGTCAACACAACTCCTATCAAAAGGAAATAAATAATTAACAAAACAGAATGTGCAAATGCTAAATGCTGAATTTTCATAAGGGCAAGGAGCAAGCAATAGAATCAACAATCCATGTGACTCAATATTCAAAATTTCCAAGATCGATACCAACTATTTCAAGATTGGTAGAAAAAAAGCTAGACTACTATCAGACTCTTCTGATTTAGATAAGTCTATCCAAAAAGCTAACTGAAGGAGCTTAGGGACATCATAAAATTGGCTTTTGTCATTTTCTTAACTGTCTTTATATCATATCAATTTTACTTTATGTAATGATTTGCTTTGTGTCTGCTTTGTAATAATGGATTCTTTCGTAAAGAATCTTTATTTGTTGCCTATGTGTCTCTTTTTATTTGTGGTTTGGATTACATTTATCTTTTCCCTACATATATGAAGGGAAGGTATGTATCTTGGATGGGTAGAACTAATATTCAATATTTTTATTCCTTTTATGGTTTTCTAAAATTTTCCCCTAAAGGCATTTTCGTTAGTTTTACCATACACATATGTACTTAATAAGTATGTTCAAAAATTTTGAGCATGGAAATAGTGATCTATTTGACCAGGCTATTCCAATGTTGAGACATAATTAGCTGCCCTTCACAAAATTTAAAGGTTCATTGTGCGCTGGCATAATTTGTAGCTAAATAACATGTAAATAATTGAAATGGATTTTTTTTTAAATTTTATACTTCATTTTTAGACCCTTTTAATTTTTTTATGCCATTTAGTTTTTCTCTCAATCAACATAATTTCATATTTTATTGTGATGATAAATTACTAAATGTTTAAAATTTATGCATGTATAGTTTATCATTTTTTCAATAAAATAAAATACTTGGACAACACACAATGAAAATATTTGTATAATAGAAATCAAAATTTAAGTATAAATATAATTTACACTTTAAATTTTAAATGCATGTGCAATATAAGTGTGCAGAAATTACTAGTGTAACAAGATCGAGTGTGAAAATAGACAACAAATATATATATATATATATATATATATATAACCTTTAAAAAAAAACCAAATTGGCATCTTAGATCCAAACGGCGCCTTAAAGTCCTCGGAGGCACAGATGCCATTTGGGAATTAGGGCAACGCCACTATAAAAGCCCCTTTAACCTTCTTCAACTCTGCCGTCAAGCCATAGCAAAGCAAAACTATTTCTTATGGCATTGCTTTCTCTGTGATAGGCGCTCAAATCTAGTTGCCAAATTCTCATGAAATTCCATAAGGCTATAATGCATGAAGTTTAACTTGAGCTTTTATTTTTTCCTCTCCTGTGTTCTATAAAGTTGATTTAATTTGTCGATGATCAATGCTGAAGTGATGAAAATCTCAGCATGTGCAGACGCAGCATCCACCGTTGGTTCTGGTGGTGCGATGAGTAGCACTTTTTACACAAGATTTTGATTTTCAAATTTTTTCTATCCCGATACTGAAACTTGTCTATTCTCTCCTTCATTTTTGGATTCCTTTTTGGGGCTTAAATGCCGATTTTCTTCTATGGAGATCTTTTTTCTATGTCATCTTTTTTATTTTTGTATATACTGAATCATTTTTTTATATGCCTCGATGATTAATTTACCAAAAAATTATATAAAAGAGTTCCTTGAGATCTTTACTTTAAGGAGCGTTTTATAATAATAATAAAGGCAATAACAAAAACGAAGCAGATTCATAGAAACTTCTTAATAGTAAGAAGTTGCGTCTCATTTACTTGATTTTTCTTTTAGTTTAAATGTCATATTTTATGCCCCTCTCTAATTTGATTTTTCCCATTTGATATGTTGGACACTCCACTTGGAATTTTCTAAAATAACTATACAAAATTATAGATCTATATTTTTGTAAGAATATGAATTTAAAATTTTATTATGTTTTCTAAGTACTTTCTCTCAGAATACAAAAAAGTTATGTTTCCTAAAAGTTAAAAATAAAAATTTAAATTTAAATTTAAAAACATAAAATTTATTTAATTTATAATATTTTCTAAATATACTTTAAAAATTATACAAAAGTGTTTCCTAATTATAGATATATGTATATATATACATACATATATAAATTGAATTTAAAAAATTATATTTATTGAAAAAATAAAAACTATATGTTCCAAAAAATATAAAATTTAAAAATTTTAAATATATTAATGAACTTGCTTAGACAAATGGGAAATCAACCAGAAATCTATTTTTTTGTTGTTGGCAGGAGAGCAGATTTTTGTGATCATTTACTTGAGGCTTCTTTTTAAATTTTTTCTGGTGAGATTTTTCAAAAATATTCATAATTCATTATTTAATAAGTTCATTTTCATTCGCCATTTGTGGAAAGCAAAAAATTTTTGAGATAGATCACTTGAGGTTCCTTCCTACTTGGTGAGGTTAATATTCATAATTTTCTAGTTTATTAATTAAATTAATAGAAATGTTTGTTTTTATTTTTTTAATTGTGTTTTTAAGTCTATAGTGCAAAATGAAGACAATCACTATTAGATTTATTCTTGCTATGTGGCATTTTAATAGTCACCACATAATATTACACAGAGATAATCATAGCAACATTCTACAAATTTTCATTGAAAAATTTAAGCATTTTGATATGACAACAATGAGAAAATGTCAAATTAAATAAATATTTTCGAATGTGGCAAATTCACTAGTCAATGATAATTGAGGTGTTGTTAAGCCACAATTTGCAAGGGTCAACCCAATAAGTCAAATATTAGCTCATTCAGCTAGGGCCTAGCCCACCTAGTAAGCAAAATTGGGCCCAAGTTTGTTCTCTTGGATAGGACTTGTTAGACAGGCCTAGGCTGCAGCATTGTCAACACCGTCTAGTAGTGTTCAACCTTGTTGCATTAGCAATGTAATATTATCCATGTGTGGAAGTTGTTTTCAACATGGGAATATGGGATCGTAGTCAGAGACGATTGATCCTTTTGGTCATGTCCACTTAATGATTAAGAAAGATAAATTATTTTATCAAATCTAATCACATATTCTTTATAATAGATAAAAATTTTTGAATGATTTCAAGTCTAATATAAAATAACTAAAAGGAAAGGTAATTACTTCTGTACATCAAATGAGATTAAATAATCCTTCAAAATAATCTTAATGAATATTAATCACATCTTCAAAAATGAAGATGTCCTTTACATATTAATATCTCCTTAAAATTAAGCATGCCCTTTACGTGAGGTAGATATGGGAAGTTTTATTTTTACATGTTTCTTGATGCTGCTTATTTGGTCAATATTGATTCTCTCTTAAATTTCAATTTACTTGTCAAATAGATTTTCTTATATGAGATTCACTTGATTGACATCTTTTATATTCTGTTAGACTTTAATCCCCACATTTACGTGTATTTTAACCTTAAAATTAGTAAAATTAAGTAAAAAATACATGAAAATAAGTTTTATTCATTTTTTTAGGTTCTGCGATTGAAAATCATCACTTGTGACCACGCAAAATGATTTCATGAGCACACAATGAACTGCAGTACATTCTATTTAGTTTTTCACATCACCTCACAATAGCAAATAGGACATTTGAAACTACGAGAGAAGCTAGCATGACCATGCTATCAACCACAGAACATTGTTTGCACGATTGGGCTTCACAATTTTTTGAAAACCACAACCAAGAGCAATAAGCTTCGCACCTTGTCTGTAGCTAGAACCGCAGAGTATTCTATCTCTGTCCATGGTTCGATCCATACCCACAAAGTCCTATGGCTCAACCGTAGAACCCATTCTCACAATCTTGATACGGAACTACGTGGTGTAGATAGCCTTAGTGTAAGTGCCTATTTGACTATCTCTTTATATTCTACACAATTTTAACTTCCTTTATTGATGGTTCTACCCACTCTATAAGTTTTTAACGCCTTGTTAACAAATTTTAATTATAAAAATATTAATTTTATGAATTAATTAAGAATTTCAAAGAGGCAACATAGGAATTTCATGTTTTTATCCATATCACATCTTTTATCTAGTTCCAATGCATATTCCTACGTTAGCATAATTTGGTACACATCTTATCATTTGAACCACATATTGCCTCTCAAATTTTCATTTATCATGTGCCTAGGGTGTATGAAATGTAATTCCTAAGTATTTGTATAGGAGCTGTAAATTTGTACTAAGGATTTACCTTAAATTTGACGCGATTTCCGACGCTGACCAACATCTATCTCTTTCCTCTCTCTCTACATGTCTAAACGGGTGTTTAGGGATGTAGGATGATTTATTGCTTCTACTCCCATGTCCTATTTGTACTAGAAAAAATCTAGTATTTGAATTATACTAGGTTTCTTTATTTTTGAGTCCAAGATTACTCGAGATACCTTCCTAGCTATCCCCAATCCCTATTTCTCTTGTTTTACATCTAAAAGATAATTAAAGTATATCTTTTATTATCTACATGGCTTGGGTGGGATCAATCCTCACAACCATGCACATATCAAATTCTATACTCATTTATCTTTACTCTCTACTATTCATCAGAAAATAATACAAAAAACAAGCATAAATAAATAAATACTTTAATATCTTTATTGCTTTTAAATGCTCTTTATTTTCAGGTATTACATTCTTCCCTTTTACAAAAAGTGTTGTCCTTAAAACTTAAACTAACTTATGTCGTAAATAGGTGGCGTTATAGTTTTCTCGCATCTTCTTCTAACTCCTAAGTAGCTTCCTATTCAGTATGTTCGGACTATTGAATTTTTAAGTACTGTATCGTCCAAGTTCTCAAGTTTTATTTCTTATGATCAACTATTTGAACTAGATATTTCTCGTAGGTTAAGTCTTCTTTAACTGCAAGGGGCTTAGGTTCTAATACATGACTTAGGTTTAGCACATACTTCTTCAACTGCAACATGTATAAAGAGCTGTGTACCCTACCCAGTTCTAGGAAGAGCAATAGTCAGTATGCTAACTCACTCACTTTCTCTAATATCTCAAAAGGTCTAATAAAGCTTGGACTCTACTTTTTAACTTTCTCGAATCGCATTATTCCACGAGTTGGGGAGATCTTGAAGTACATTTTCTCCTCCGTTTGGAACTGAAGTGGTCTTTTCTTTAAGTTAACCTAACTCTTCTATCTATCTTAGACTTCATTAAGTTGATCGAGCAAGTCCTCAATCTTTTACCCTGATTGGAAGGATCATATATCTCGGTTATTGCCTAGTGAGTAGATAGAATTAGTTCCTACACTACTGTTTGGTCTTCAAAAACATCATATCACATGATCCAATGTTTCATAATTAATATATCCAAAGCAATAAAAGAAACCAGGAGTTGATACTTGTTCACGTCAAAATAATTTTAGAAATAAGTTCTTGGAATAAATCATACCAATTCAATGAAAATTTGTAGAAAATACTTTTTTAAAAAAAATAAATATCAGAAAATTTTTGAAACATAATTTTAGTATGACACAAAATTTTCAAAAAAATATTTTATGTGAAATCATGAAAATTTGCAGTTGAACCACTTACCTGATATTAAACCCAGGTCTTAATTCCTTCACCAGTTATTGTTACTTGATTTCCTAATCAATCAAAATTGTTTTTCATTTAATTCCAATTCATGCCAGAAGTTTAATTTCTACATGTTTCTTGATGCCACCTATTTGGTCAGTATTGACTCCCTCTCAAATTTCAATTTACTTGTCGGATAGGTTTGCTTATCTGAGACTCACATAATTGACTTCCTTTATATCCTGTTAGACCTTTAATCACCACATTTATGTGTATTTTAACCTTAAAATTGGTGAAATTAAGTATAAAAAACACAGAAATCATCATTTGTGACCATGAAAAATCATTTTGCAATTGCATTGTAAGTTGTAGTGTATTCTATTCAATTTCACACTTCACCTTGTGACCGCGAGCAGGAGATTGGTGACTGCGAGAGAGGCTGTCACAACAACGAAAACCTTAGCCGTGAGCCCTCGCATTGCGTTTGCTACTAAAACCACAGATTATTCTACCTCTATTCGTGGGTATATCTACACTCACGAAATCTCGCATCGCAACCACAGAACCTATTCTTGCAGCCACAATGCAAGACTACGAATATAAATAGCCTTCACATAAAGGCCAGTTTGGCTATCTCTTTATGTTCTACACAATTAACCACATTTTTCGGTGGTCCTACCTACTCTATAGGTTCTTAAGGCCTTGTTAACAAATTTTAATTATAAAAGTCCTAACTTCATGAATCAATCAAGAATTTCAAAAAGGAAACACAAGAATTTCGTGTTTTTATCTGTATCACATCATTTGTCCAGTGCCAACGCATAATCCTATGTTAGCATAATTCGGTGAACATCCTATCATTGAGAACCACATATTGCCTCTTAAATTTATGTGAAATATAATTCCTAAGTACATGCATAAACGTTGTAAATTCAGGCTAGGAATTTACCTTAAATTCGACACGATTTTCAGTACTAACTTGTTTCTCTCTCTTCCCTTTCTCTTTTCACATCTGAATGGGTGTTTGGGGTGTAGGATGATTTATTTCTCTTACCCCCACGTCCTATTTATACTAAAAAAAATTTGGTATTTGAGTTATATCAAGTGTTTTTAGTTTTGAGTTCGGAAATACCCCAACCACTTTCCCAACTATCCCCGGCGTTTATTTCTCTCATTTTTTACACCCAAAAGATAATTACAACATCTCTTTAATTATCTACATGGTTTGGGTTGGACCAACCTTCACAACCATGCACATATCAAATTATATACTCATTTATCCTTACCCTCTACTATTCATCCAAAAATAATACAAAAAAACTTGGATAAATAAATAAATACTTTAATAATTTTATTGCTTTTAAATGCTCATAATTTTCAGGTATTACATGGACACACCAACAAATGGCACTGATCTAACCAATACCAAGGACATGACTGAAAGACTTGCTTAAAATTGTCTCAACACGCCTTCTATGGCCACAATTTCAACTGCATCGTGGTCACTGTCGTCGTCAGATGCACTGCCTCCAACACCCTCTCCTTTGGAGGTAGTTTGTATTGTTTGGTGGCCATGCTTTCTACCTCCAACACCCTCTCTTTTAGAGGTAGTTTGTATTGTTTGGTGGCTATACTTTCTGCATACTCCGAATCTATATCCTCATTTGCCTGCTATTCTAACTAGGTCACCTCGTATGACTACTTGCTATACGTTTGCACGTCATGTGATGGCTTGCTATATGCTTGCTCTATAAACGGTGCTTGTACATACAATTGCTCGACATACAAATAAGGTTTAACGTTCAAATCAAGCACCCTGGTTAAATCACAAATATTGAATTGAGATGGCGCTTCACTAACTCTTGGCACACTAGTTATGTCATCGCCAACAGAGAAAGTTTAATATAGTAACTTGCTCGTGTTCAATACTTCCAAGGCATATGTAGACTAATTACCAAACTGTCTGGCTTTGTTTGTAAGTATAGTTCTATATAATTCAATTAATTCTTTAGGTTTAACAGAAAGTTCAAGTTTACCCCAATGTTAACAAGAAATATTGCTAGCCTCTACCCCACCGAATTAACCCCTGAATACATGATGGGTATAGATTCTAACTGAAACCCTTATACTATCGAGTTAATCCATGAAATGATCAAAATTAATATCATGGGGTTGAGGATCAATATTAATGGACCACGGCTATAATTCATAGAAGTTGAATTCTGCAAGATAACACTTTTTCAGTATAGAACAATTTGTATCTCACTCTCAAATAACATAGTTATACAAAGAAAATGTTTACAAACATAATCTATGTTGATACTACGAAAATATAAACTTACATATTCCATAAAGCAATATATTAAATTAAAATCTTACAACAATACATAAAATTAAACCAACAAATAAATGTAGGGCGTAATCAAGAAAAAGTAACGCACTAATAAAATGTTCATAAAACATAATCTATGTCAATACTACAAAAATATAAAATTAAATTTTCTCTAATGCAGCATATTAAATCAAAATCTTATAGTTTTTATAAAATATTTTTTTGTGAATTTTTAAGTATTTTTTTTATTTTTTCCATATTTCATTTTCTATTTTTACAATTGTTGTACTTCTTTATGTTTGACATGGATGTTACATCAATCTAATCCGGTGGAAATCTAGATCATGCATCAATTGTAGTACCTACAAATAATATTTTCAAAACTGACCTAAATGGACCGATTCAACTGGGAATCAATGTCTGGATTGGTTATACAGAATGAATTGGTGTGAACTAGTTGAAATTGATAAAATCAATGACTTGATTAAACCGATTTCAGCCACTTCTATTGCTTCGTTCGAAAAACAAAAACAAATGAGGAGAAATGGAAAAGCGAGCAAAGAATGTGTACGCAAGTTCTCAAGATCAAGAAAATTTTGAATTCTAGTGAAAGTTTTTTCTTGGAATTAACAAAAATTTATCTCTATTAGGCTATGTTTCTGGTAGACAGCTACTAGATTAAAACAACAAATTGGTGGTGGAAATTTTTTTTACAAAATTAACGAAAAGAAAGATTTCCTTTTCCTTCTTTAGTGGACCACATTGTCTACTGATTCATCGTAGTAGTTAAGATAATACATGCTTCAAATGCATCAGAGGTAGAAGATGTTCTCCAAGATATCAAATGTGATTAGCCCCGCTACCCCCAACCCCTCCAAATGTGTTGATAATATATGAAAATAAAACAATTCAATATAATATATCTCTTGTTTTTGCTAGCCATACATGTTTGATTATTTTAGTGCCAGAATTGTTGTATAAATTTTTATTTTGCATTTGTACATTTATTTTTGAAACTTATGTATTAATCATACTGAATAATTTCATGTCATGCGAAACTTACTTTTATTTAACTAAATTTTATTGAATAATTCAATGTGTAGAAAATTTGTTCATGAATATATATACAAATCTGCAATATGTATGAATACATGTCTTTGTATATATGTGTGTGTATTAGAGCATGGGTTAATTGATTTTTTTAGAATAGTTGAATCAGTACAAGTTGCCACCTAACAAGTTGATTAGTTTAATCATCAGTTCAATTTTAAAAATATTGTGGATTAGATCGTTGAAAAGCCTTAAATTTTGGTGTCACATGTGTGGCATTGACATTTTCTAATGAAATTAGGGTTTATGGTACTCAATCTGTCAAAGTCGCAAAAGGTTAAGGTTTTTTTTGTTGTCGCCTAAAAAATTAAAGAACAAAATTGCCATTTACCTAATATGTACAACATAAATTGCAATTCTGCATATAATAAAAAATAATATTATTTTAAAATTAACAATGTATGAAAATTTTTTTAAAATTTTAAAAAATAAAATAAGTGAATGTGATAATATAAGCAATATGCAAGAAAATTTATAGAATTATTTTTTAAGAAAAAGGAGAAAGTAAATAAAAAACAAAATATTGAAATAAAGGCAATGCAGTAATTTAACGTGGTGTAGCCAACTAAAATAAATTTAGTGTAGATAGATATTTTAAAATTAAAAGTATATGAGATTTTTTTTAAAGAAAAGGGAAAGTCAAGAGTAGTATTAAAAGGGAAATGGGTGAAGAATATTAATTTTATGCTTAGCAAATAAAATGGAGCAGATTATTATTGAACTAGCCAGTCGAACTCATACATTTTTAGAAAATTTCTTCTAAAAGGAGAAAACTGAGGTGTGATTCTTGATTTCTCTAGTAAATAAAACTTAAAAAAAATCAAAAGCAGAATTGATTAAGATGACTCATGGGGTCATTTTGTGCATCATTTTGAAGATTGTCAATATTTTTTCAGCATAAAGTCTAATGTTGTTCTCCAACAAATTGTCAAGGAACATCTTCCGCCAGTGTCTTTGAATCATTGGCTAAATAGCACTGGCAAAATGGTGCATGCACCTGCTTCATAATGTCACAGCTGCTCCAAATGTGCTGCAGCTTTTGTTATTGGAATAAAGTCCAAACGTTTATGCATTAATCTCCTGAGCAGTAGTTACTACAAACTTTGCTTCCTCAGCTCCAACTAAAGCCATTCAAGTCCAACTGCTTGCAGCTAGAAGCAGCATCCTTTTCGTCATCTGTGTTGAGGTCCAGTTTTGTGGAAAAGAAAGGCTGATTCAGCTCTGATGATCTCTTCTGCTTCTCCAGTTTCATCAAATCAATGCCATCACTGTTCTGGTTAAAAATTTTGGCATTTGCTTCTACTCCTTTAAGCCTTTCCCTGGAATAGTTGCCACTGGAGTTCCATTTACTGCCGCCCTGAAGTCCAATGTTCATTGATAAATTGCTGGAATTAGTTTCTGTCCCACATGCTTTTCCCACATTGTCATTTGATGAGGAGAAGAACTTTCTGCTGTCTTTCATGTCTTCATGCTGTCTAAGTTCAGTTTTCTGTAGCCTGGTTTCGTTATCATTGTCTCTTGGCTCCACAAGTGTTCTGAAATTGATGGGGTTTACGCCCATCAGATTATTATACAGTTCTGGGTCCCTGAGAGAACCTTCACAAGAGGTTAGGCAGCTGTCTATGGAACAATCTGTTGGCCGAGTTGCTTGCTTGTGCTGCAGGCACAAGTCTGACAGTTCTTTCATTCCTGAAAACGCAGAGTTCAGGCATTGAGTGGATACTTTGGACACCAAATCAGATAATTGAATCTTGGCAGCCTCTAGACCAATTGTTCCCAAGTTCTGTCTTCCAAGGGTTTCTTGTGCTTTCTCTAGTACAGACTGCAAATATTTACCTTGAGCCTCTATCCGCAGCTGCAAATGGCGCTGTACCTATGCAAAGAGTAGCACTTAGTTGTCATAATGGTTGTCAGCGTAAAACCTAACTAAAATCTGGAATGCTATGTAATCACTAGAACTGTCAACAAATCATTAGAACGTGTTTCGGGGCAAGTTGCAAATAGAATCGTGGGCATGGTTCACTCGGAGTTTTGTTTATCAAATAACAATATATAGCATTTAAGCTGCAACTAGGACTTGTAATTTTCCAGAAGCATCAAAATTTCCTGATCCTTTTTACCTCGAGCTGTTCGTGTAGCCTTCGTTGCACTTCAATTTGCGTTTGTATAGCTTCCGCCAAATTCACATTTCTGATATAAGACACCATAGTTAGAGCAAGTTCGATTGAAACTTCAGGTGAATGCATGAAAAAACAGGCACAAAGGTCTCTGAATTTGTACTTGGTATTTTGGGTTGCACTGTTTTGATTGCTCGTGCTGGTACCAGTTGCCCCAGGTATTCTATCTCCCGTGGCTGCAATAAGTTTCAACCCCGTAAGCAATATATGATAACGCTTCTCTACAACAGGTATAACATATGCTAAAGCAATGTTCTTGGATAGTATACGATTTCTTACCAGCTCTGTTGCCGCCACTGTTAGTTTGTACATGAAGGTTTTTACTGAGCCTGTATTTCTGCAAGCAGAAAATAAGAAAATCAGACACAGGACCAAATTGGAAGGCCTATTAGCTGAAAGGCAGAAGTCTAGTATAACAATAGACGATTGGGACTACTACCTGAAGGTGACTCTTTAAGTGGTACAAGGTCAGTCCTTGAATTCCCATAAGCTTCAAGACTGATTTTGGAGTTGCCTCTGCAACAGAAGGAATCATTTGAATTAGTTGAATGCAGCAGTACAACTGTTGAATATGAAATCTTGCATATACTTACTATCTGCTCCGCCTAATTGATTCACTGCTTCTACAAACCGTTCATGGAGATCTGGAGTCCATTTCAGCCTTGGTTTAGCATCAGTGGAAAGTACAAGTCCTGAATCTCCGGTGCCATTCATGCCTTGAAGGAACAAGTGCCTTTCAGGCGGTACAGGCGCTCTTACAGAAGGCTGAATGTTCTTTCCTTGGTAGTGGTGATGATACATTCTCAGTTGTCTTCAACATGATCATTTCCAACATTCAATGTCATGTTATGAATGCTACAAAGTGATTAATTTGGATAAATGATTGTACCTGGAAACGGTCTAACCTGTGAAAATCTGCTTTATGCCTTGTTTTCTCCTTGAATGCGAATTACAGTTCTACTATGTTCGGCAGAGTCTAATATCGCAAGCTGGTGCTTGGATAAAGGAAGCTGTCCACTATTAGTCCCATTCCCTGTTGCACGTCTTTCTTGAATGGAATTTATGTATGAAATTTGTGCTCTGGGATGCCTTATAAGCATGAGAAGAGAAGTGAAGCATAGAATCTTGAACAGGGCCAGCAGAACATGAGAACCAATCCCATCTTCCAAGCGACTCAAAAAGAGATCTTGTTCCTCCATTTTCACTTATCAGTGGGTCCTCTCTTGCAACTTCCCTTTCCATTCTCAGACAGCTGCACTAGCTATGTAAAAGTTCCTCTTCACTGCAACTTTATTCAAAAAATTAACACCTTACAATAGGTACAAGACTAGATCCTCTTCAGTCTTTCTTTTCAGTGCACTCATACTTGCCATCTGCAAAGTTATTGGAACCTTATTCCAGGAATGAATGGTGGAATTTTCCCCCCTCTGATGTAGACGGGAGGAATCCACTATCTATGATGTTCTGAAACATTTTTGTTCTTTTATATTTCTTTTTTTTTCACCAGGAAGTTTCTGTTGACTAAAGCATCTGCTTAGCATTGAATACACATAATGGAAAAGAGGTAAGAACTTGTTAGTCGTTGCTTCCATAACTCTGAATAAAGTCTAGGATAAGGTAACAAACTGCGTGAATGAAGTTCATTATAATCTCTTTTGGTATAAAACTTACATAAAAGATGTTTCTGTGTTATTGCACTCATAATTTGTAAGTTTTAAGATCTCATTACACTATAATCTCATAACTTATAATGCATGATTTTGAATGCATTTTAACGTAGTTTTCTCATAAACCTCAGTTAAGACGTGCTTGAATGTAGCCTATGCTGCACTATTGTAGTATTTTACAGATAAAATGAAGAGAATGACAGCAACTCTGTCAATACATGAAAATGAAAAATAATAATACATCTGTCAGTTAAATTGGAGATAAATTCTCCTGCGAGCATGTTCCTACAGGCAACTCATTTTTGTTAAACCTCTAACATGTTGAAAGAAGCCATTATTTGAAGGGACTTGTGGCTTTTATGTAGCACCTGTTGAGTCTAATTATGGAAAACATTAGACAGCTAACAAAAACAACAAGACGTACCATTGTTTGCATCAAAATTATTTTATGGTCTAATTGATGTACAGTGAACAATATTCCTCCCACCCTGATTGATATCTCAGCATTAGTTCCAATCAAGCTTTTCAGAAAAGATCATTTGATTCTGATATGTTAGGATATTTTTATGCAGTTTGGAGGAATCTGTGAAGACCTTTGCACAAAGTATTAAAGAAAATATTCCTCAATAGTTTTAGTTTTTTGTGGCAGTTGGATAGGAATGAATTGAAGATGGGGAACTATGTGTCTCTCTTCAAGCTACATCACCAGACGGCTCCAGATAAAACAGGATGCTACCTATATTACTACTAGCCTATTGTCATGGCGTCCATTATGGATTTTTAAAGTCTCCACTGGTGCTACCTGATTGCTAATATATTCCCAAATGCAGCATATATGAATCTCATTCACTTGAAGTTAGAAAAGGGTTACCAGGCTGAGACCAAACTTGGCTCTATTAGGAGTTAGGACCCTCCACATTTTGGAAAACAATTATCTCCTTTCATTTGTTGTGTATCTTTAATCTACAGTTGAGTTAAAACGGATGGATTGTTTCCTTGTACCAAACAAATTGACCCTCATCTGTGGGGTTTGTGTGTTTGCCTATTTTTATCTAAAACAATCCGCTAGGTCGGCTGGCCACTCCAGTAGTTAGATAATAGTCATTGCACTTTTCTTTCCATGTCTCTTACTCTGTCAGTGTACATGTATAATACTAGAGGTTGTAGGCATTTATGCACAGCTACATAATGATCAGTTTCTAAATTTTGATTTCATGCAGAACCCTCAAATGATATTTACAGGACATCTGAAAGTGCTTAAGAGTTGGATTTCCTGGATGTTGCCATAAAGCAACAAACTGCTGCTCTAAGTTTGATTCGACCATTGTATTTAAGAGTTGTTCTCTGCATGCATGGCCTTCTTCTTTCTTGTACTTAACCCTTGCTTTTTCTTGAGCTCTTGTGTTTGATGGCATAATTTCACTTAAAAGAACCTTGACAGCATTACAGAATCAATATAGCGAGTGTATGAGCATTTTAATCATTGGCTAGAACTCACGTGGGTTGCTGATTGGCGGGGGTGCCCTGCTGCCACACGCGGTCGTGTTGGCAGAAAAATGGGGAAGATAGAAATGACCACAGAATACAATTCCATGCAGGAAAATTAATGAAGGGGCCACGGAAGAAAGTGGTGAGATTCTGGGGAATGGAATTTGAGAATCTTAACTCAAACTAAAGCTGATGGGCCGTATACTCAAGAATTTCTGCTTATTCTTTCCTACTCAAGGCCACAAAAAATGGGTTCCCCACTTTCCTCTCCCATTCTTTATCCCCCTGGCTTAACAGAGTTTCTGATGCCCATAATCAGGCAAAATCAAAGATTTGTCCTCATGAATACCGTCTTTCCCGGAATATCTTCCATTCTTTTGCTTGTGTTTATTCTTTTCAGTTTCTGTTTTTCCTTCTTTCATCTGTTAGCAAAATTGCATGTCTCTGTGAACTAAAGTTTGTTTATCCGCAGGAGGCTGTAGATCAGGTGCAATGAACCGCATGAGTACATTGGATATGACTTCTCTCTAGTGGTCCTAATATTCTTCTGTCTTGTCCTCATTCCCTATATGTTGCTTGATAATGTCAGTGGCATATTAGCACACGGACCACCAAATTTAAAGAAAGAATAATAAAGAATGAATATGTCAAATTATGCCTTGATTTATCCAAAAACATAAGGCATATTGACAGGAGCGAAGACCGTGGATTCTCTTATTATCATATTAATTCAATTAGCTAGGGTAACTATTTCCATAGGCATTAAATAAACTTCCAATTGCCAAAGTGACAAGCAGATAGACGGGATTTTGTTCTAAGAAAAAGGGTTGCTGTCAACATCTATCTGCTCATACAAAAATTACCACGAAACTGAGAAGCTGATGCATACATTGGTGGTGTTTGATTAGAACAAAAATAAAGGGTTGGATTTAATGGTTGGAACATGGATGCATTTGTTCCAATTTAAATGCATATTGATCAGTTCTTGTTGGAACGAATAAAGTATAGATCTTGTGTTGGGCTTGAAGAGCATATACTCCTTCCAATTTGGTTCATTTGAACGAAAATCAGAGTCCATGCAATTCATGCTGTCAATAAAAAGCATATTGTCTTTATCAATCAAATGGCTAACATAAAATGAAGAACGTGAAACTTATATTATCTGTTTTTAGAAGGTAATAGAGGGAAGATAAAACCATCATTTTAGCCTGTGTTGAAAATTGATTCCAGGGTTTTAGAAGACTTGACTGATCAAATTATAGCGGTTTTGGGGGGCTTATCGCTCTAAACTTTCGCAGCCAGTAGCCATACCAACTTAGTTGAAAACCGTTTGCAAAGTGGGGTAAAAGAGACTAAATTTCCACTTGAAATAATAGCAGATCAGCAGCAGTGTTTGTGTAAGCAAAGTTGGTAGATATTTTGTTGGTATAGACTTCGCCTAGGCTCCCACAAGAAGTCCTGCCATTTGTGGGCTTGATCCATCAGACCCATTATCTGTTTTATATTTCTATTACGGGTGCCATATGGTTGATGTAAGGCCCCAAAGTTAATCGAGATGGATGGTTCAATTTTTAGTTCTGAAAATTGAAGTACATAAATTTAGGGGCAAAATTCTGGGAACAGTTTTGATCAGCAATTACACACAGCAGCTGTAGCTGTAATTTAATTTAAATGCCAGGAAGAAATGGTTGAAACCAAAGGGTGGCCATAGACTGTATTACCTGTCTTATTTCAGTCCACAAGCCCTTGCTTGGCTCAGCTCATATCGGCTCGAAGTATCGTTGAGCCACCGACCGCCGACCACTGTGCGCTTCAGCCTATTCCTCCATGGCTGGAATTTTGAACTTCAATCCCACCCCAATTTTTCGGCCAGTTTCGACCCGCAGAGCTACAAACGACAGAGTATTTTTCGTGAAGTCATCGGCAAATGCTTCAGAGACCCCTTCGACTTCGATATCGCCGCCGCCTAACTTCAAGGCTCCGCAGCCCAAGCCCTTCTCGGTACGGCCCGACAAGATTTTCGACATCTTAGGGGCTTCGCTTGCCTTGCTGTTTCGCCTTACCACTAGTGTCCTTGTCTCCGGGTATCTAATTTGGTTAATTTTTTTTCCCCTTTTCGGTTTGATTGTCGTGATGATAACAGTGATTAAAGCACTCAACTTTTCTTTCGCAACACATGTGTGCTCCTTTTCAGGGCATGTTGATTGGTCAATTTGTAGGAAGTTATTAACCGCCTGTATAATGATTCGAGAGTGTCTGCGTAATTATTCGGCTGAATGTAGGCTGTTCTCTCGGATTTTGCTGGTACATGAGATGAAATCTGACATATTGATTGTGTCATGATTGAAATGATTGATCATCTTGAGGTTGCTCCACCTTTTAAGCGTCGCCATAGTACACTAATTTTTGGATAGAAGGATAATTCATGAGTACTGTGATACGGAGATTCGCCATAGTACACTAATTTTTGGATAGAAGGATAATTCATGAGTACTGTGATACGGAGATTTTCCACGAGCATCAGTTTTTTATTATATATATATATATATATATATGTATGTATGTATGTATGTATGTATGTATCTTTGCAGTTGCCTAATTTCCATGTGCATATGGATGGCAGGTATTCTGCAACTGTGGTGCCTCAAAACGAGATTCCATCTGATCAGTATGCCCTGGGATTTGCTGGTACTTACCCGATACCTGTGTCTTGTGAACAAAGATCTCTGTGTTATGTCGTGGTCAATTGTAGGTACCATACATCCCACGTAAAATAAAACATAGCCCATAAATATGGAGCTGTGCTTATCATTTCGGGAAGTATTACTTGAAAATTGCTATAATATGGAAAATTTCTGTCAAGGGACAACAAGAAAAGGGAAAAGGAAAGGAAAGCAATAGGTTAACTTACAGCATCAGAAGTTATGACCTTGCATGTTTCCACAACCTGAGTCAATTTTATGAAGACTTGTTGCTCAAGTTGCTTTCTTTCTTTAGACCGTAGGTAGTCATTCTCTCATTTCAATGTATGGAGAATATATATATCTTTTTTTTTGCTCTAATTTGAAATCCAGAAGATATCTTGGACGATGACACACAGACACACATGCTTCTCTTGTTCCTAGGCTGAATTATTAAATGAGCATCCTTCTAAGAAGATCCATACCTTTTCAGGTTTTAAGTTAAAAGAGACTTCAAAGTTAGGTCCTCGCCCAGAGAAGCCAATTGAGATATATGAATTTGAAAGGTACTGGGAATTTGGTGTCTGCTTAGTCCTAGAAATGATATTTATGTACTCAAGAAACCATAACTACAGTATTAGAACAACACTTGTGGTTTCTCAACTGTATTCTTGTGAAATTGCTTTAATGAAGACTAAGTACATATGTTGCTCTTTCCTTATGTGGAATGTGATGGAACATGTGGAAATTACTTCAGCTGCCCATTTTGTCGCAAGGTATGTCCAGAAATATGTATTATTAATTGTTCCTTATGGTATATCCTTTGTGGTACTGATGCTTCATGCAATTGCAGGTTCGGGAAATTGTTTCAATTTTGGATCTTGATGTCTTGTATTATCCTTGTCCTAGAAATGGCCCAAATTTTCGTCCCAAGGTTTCTCAAATGGGTGGAAAACAGCAGTTCCCTTACATGGTTAGACATTGCATTGAAATTAAGCTAATGTGATGAGATAGAAATGCCTTAATTTACTTGCACATCATGTTGTTGCAATAAATTCTTGTTGGGTCTTGGGCTCAAGGACGGATTTAAGGGGGGCCCAAATTTTTGAATTTTTTTAATTTTTATTATAAAGTTAAATAATTTAATATATTTTTATGTTTTTATATGTGTTGCCCCCCCCCCCCCTCCCCCGAAAAAAACCAAAAAAAAATTAATGAATCTCTTAAGTTTTAAATTTAATAGATTGCATATATTAAAAATAGTTAAGAATTTTTATTATGATGTAAAATATATATTTTTAATATGTTTTTTATGAATTTTGATGAAATTTAAAATTAGATGCGATTGGCCCAATATTCTTTTAAAAAACTAAGTTACTAATAAGGAAAATAACTTGTTTTTTATGCTGTAAAGACACCTCTTAATTCACATAGGATATGAGAATGTTACAATAACAAATTCATTTTTGAATTTTCAGTTTTACTCATGATAATTTGAAACTTTTACTTATCGTCTTTTTTAACAATTCAATTTAATTATTTTAGTTTTTAATATAAAAATGCATTTTAATATACTAAAAATATATATTTTTATTTTGTAAATTTTAGTTATTAAAATATTCTGAAAATTATTTTATATTATTATATTTATTCTCGGTCCCCATCAAGCTTCAAGTTTTGGATCCATCCCTACATGGGCTGGAAAATTACTAACTTAAAAGGAATTTCATTTTTGAAGACTGGAGTAAAAAAATTTCCATGCAAAGTTATGTACTTTAGACTTTTGCAGCAAAATAGTATAATTAGAATAAAGAAAAATTGGTAGATATTGAGAATGCTTATTGAACTTGATGTACATTGTTGCAATCCAAACACTTCAATTTACCCATATATATATATATATATATATTATGTTTTGTGTGGTTATTATTTGTGTAAAATAAATAGGTGATGTTGGTTCCCGTCACTACTCTCCTTAATTTGAGGTTGGGTTGGGTTTAGATCTTGAATTGTCCAATGCTCTGCATTAAGGCTGCAAAAGGTTGGGTATAATAAATCAACTCCAAGATGCAATGTCTATAGCTCAAATGAAGTCCATAAAATAATGTATAGTTCAAGTTGATTAGCATCAATAGCCATGTATGAATCACATCAATACAATGCCATGGTAGAAGCCAATTTGTGGACAATAGAACATGAGGTGGGCAACAAAGGCCTATGATGAATGCTTAACCAAGTTGATTATGAAAACCTACCCACTCATAGTACATACATAATCAAGTATTAAGTACCACAAATCTCGTGGCACGAGCTAATCAAGTGCAAAAATGATAATGTATAGATATATATATATATAAGTTTCCCCGTCATGAATAATAAGTCGGTTATGAAGACCTACCAATCGGTCATGAATGAATAGCCAGAGCTGATGATTCAAAGCATCATGTCCAACCCAAATATAGTAAGAAAACCATGAATATATAGCTTGATTATAGTAACCAAGTTGGGCACAAGAGCAACAAATATTAGTTTAAGAAAGAGTGCCATAAGAAATCAGATGTGACAATTGCAACATCAGCCTTGTAGTTTGTACTACAAGAGACCATAGATAAATTAGCTAAATGGGCCGCACAAGAAAAACTTAAAAGTTATATTATTAGGTTCGTCATGAAGGACTACTGACCTTAATCAGTGAGCAATTCACTAGGTCGATCATGAATGCCTATTCATTCATTTTGCACAAAGAATAACCACACAATACATAATATATATATATATATATATATGTACATGGACGCACAGCAGCAGAGGGGAAAAAAAGGATATTTTTGGGGCTCTATCTCCATGGGAGGTTCTTTGTTCATCTCCTTCTACTACAGGGTGATTTCCCCTGTTTGTCTCACATGTATTCTTGACATAGTTTGGTAATTCATACATCTTTGTGTTTGGATTGCGAAATATGTTATTTTCTAAAAATAAGTATCTTCTGGTCTTTGTATATTGTGTGACTAAGTAGAAATCTGTTTAACTTGACAAGAAAAATATTTCCACTATCCAAACAATGACTGGGTCAACGTATTTCTGTTTGGCTAAATGAGACTTCCTAATATTGTTGAGCACAAGTAAGAGATGCTGACTGATGACTACCAATGCTCCATTATGGACTGGTCTGTGTAAAATAACACAAATTTGAGTTGAACACCTAAACTTGGTAGAAGGCGCCTTTGGGACTTTGAGTTGAACACCTAAACTTGGTTGTTCTGATTTACAAGCACATTCTTGGAGCCCATGTCACCCATTTATTATTGGCTCTCCTTCACTGAATCTATTTATTGAATTCTGCACTTTACACATCATAAAATTTTCAGATGATGTTGAACCTTCTTGGTTTTTCCTTCTTTAGGTGGATCCAAACACAGGAGTTTCTATGTATGAATCAGATGACATAATTAAGTACTTGGTTGGGAAATATGGTATGTTATTTTGACTTCATTTTTATTTTTTTATTGTCCTACTTAAATGTTGTATTGCCATATATTGTTCTCTTATTGTTTGACTTCTGGTTGAACATTCCAGAATTTTAGCATGCCCCTTTTCTTGTCTCTGTGTTTATGTATATCTACATATGTTACTTCATCTCTTCATCTCAGTGTGCTCTTTGATTTTTCTTTTAATTTAACAACCTTTAATTAACACTGTTTATTTTTTTCAGGTAATGGAAATGTCCCACTTCTCCTTTCTCTTGGTCTATTAACTGTAAGCAATAAAATTTTGAAATGACTTTACTGTATTATAGAAAATCATGTGTTGGTAAATAACTGTTTTCTGGCCACATTTATTTTCTTGCAGACTTTAACAGAGGGATTTGCCATGATTGGTCGAATGGGGAAGGTATGGTTTCACTTGCCTTTCGTCACCTCATGTCTTTCACTTATCCATGCACTATTGCATGTCCATACGTCCATTGGAAAGATAATCTTCTTCTGGCTGATGTGATAAGACTCTTCCATGTCTTCTCACATGTTTTTATCCCCGATTTGGAAATATGGAACAGAGAAATATGATATTAATGACATGTCATTTCTGGTAATGCTTAGCATTCCATGTGGCAGCATCTTCTCAAGTCCTTACCCTTTAAACAACATCAAAATATGTTGAAAATAGCATTGGGAGTCCTTTGCCTGTACGTTTGAGTGAGGCAAGGCTACAAAAATTTTCATCCTTGGTGTAACATAGCAAGAACAAACTTGAGCTGCATTTCCTATACCATACAAGTACATTTATTTTCCTGGAAATAGTACACCGTGGTCCAAATTCTATCCAAGAAATTTCTTCACTTTTGATTCAACAATATAGTCTCAGAGAACCTCTAACAGGAGGGTGTAAGTTCTTGATGAGGTCACACTTCTAGTACACTTTTCTTTCATTTGTTTTCTTAAGGAACAACTGTTATGAGGTCATCAATTTGACATGCTGCAGTGAGTACACTAAATATTGAGATCCAAAGGGTGATTAAAATGACCTGTTGTATCCGCCAATCAACAGTAATGTAAGGTTTTTCCTTTTTTAGCCCGGCCTGTTTAAAATTGGTTGTGAATTTTATTCTTCCCTTGAACCTCTGGAGGTAAATTGCAGCCATGAATACTCATATGCTTGCTTGGTCTGTATATGTTTATGCTGTCACTCTCACTTGGATACAGTTAATGCAGGCGGAAGTTTCAGATTAATTAACAAAGCAATAGATGCTTTATACTTGTGTGCTATTCTTTTATGATATTCCTGATGGATTCAAAGTCAGAAAAGCAACAAAGTAAATTCATTCTTTTAATATTGTCCTTCCGCTATGGCTATCCTAATGCAGGGTTCTTCCTATACTCTATCAAAACTGCCGCCAAAGCCTCTTGAGATTTGGGCATATGAGGTTAGATTTTCTAGTTTCATAATCTGACAAGTCTTTTAAACCCTAACAAATTACTAAGCAGATAAATCAAATCATTTGGCTCCTTGGTTGCATTCTTTATCATGTTAAAATAACCTAATAATTTCCTGTATTTGACAACATTGTGTTGATTCCCTTCAGGCATCACCGTTTTGCAAAGTTGTACGTGAAGTACTTGTGGAGTTAGAGCTACCTCACATACTTCACAGGTAAAGCCTGTTTGGTAGTGGTATAATCAGAGGGGCGAAAAGTAGCTATTTAAACAATCTGTTGTTTAACATTTAAAAAAACATAATTAAATTACTCAATTTGGTATTGTTTTTATTCTATCTAATTGGTTAATGCGAGTAAAAGCAAATATCACTGCTCTATCTCACAGGGTTTAAACATCAGTGAACCATAAAACTACATACACACTATTAATTTATTTAAGCTTACTGAATAAATTGACTTATCTGATAAAAATAAGTCAATAGTGTTAGACAGTATTAAGCAAACGTTAATTCTTGAGAAAACCAAGATTACTCATAGAACTTTGAATAAAAATTTAAAAATTATTTGATTTGCAATCAAGCACACAAAATGTGATGGAGTGCCTGAAAAAAAAACTGAGAATAGAAAAAATTAACTCAATTAAACAAAAATTGACATTTAAAAGATGAATAAATACACACACACACACACACACATATATATATATTAGAGAGGTTTTGAATACGAAGCAAAAATACACACGTGTATATATGTTGCATGCTTGTGCCTATGCATTTGATGTACGTTGAAGTCCCACTAGAAACCAAGTAAATGGCAATTTGTAGTTGGATAAAATCACTAGATTTGGTGCTGCACAGCATGCTTTTCCTTGCAATTATCTTATCTGGAAAATGTTGTGTTGCAGCTGCGCCCGTGGCAGCCCAAAAAGACAAATACTTTATCAGAAAGTTGGGCATTTCCAGGTAATTTGCTTGGTTTGAAAAGTGACTACATTAATATGGTGCGTCAGTAGTATGAGGGCATGATAAAGCTTCTTCATTTGTTATTAACAGGTTCCTTATTTAGAAGATCCGAACACAGGAGTCCAAATGTTTGAAAGTGCTGAAATTGTTGACTATCTAAGGGCTGCCTATGCCCTTTGACAGATTTGGATTTTTGATGTAAATTATCTGATAGAATATTGTTAACATGTAGCAAAATCTCACTTTAAAAAGTTGTGGTACATGGTGTTTACATGCATGTCTGCTTTTGAACAAGAAGGGAAAATAAACGTGATAACTGGAAGCTTAGAGAAGAAAGCAACAGAGGAGGGAAGGCCCTGATTGATGATCAGATCTTACATTCTGCTGACAGCTTGTTCAGAGGCCATGGCTGGGGTTGTTAAGTCTTTACCGCCATCAATACCTGCAGGATGACATGTCTTACAAAAATAAAAGTGCTAGTATGAAAAGAGTGAGCTAATGTTGATCTGCACTGACCATTCATCAGTGCCCTTGAAGATTGTAGGCAGCAAGGTGTAAGAGGCAGACGAAATGCACTTCCAATGTCTCCTCACTCTGCACAGTGCACAGGTTTGATGAAAAACAGCGCGTACGTATCAGTATCTCTTTTATGCTGTTCTTCTCAGCCCCATGAGTGAATGTACGCTGGAATTTCTATACATATATATATATATATATATATATATATATATATATACGAACTGCGAATTCCTTCTATAGTTGTATCAGATTTTTGCAGTCGTAGAGTAAACAGTGGTAACTAAAGGTTCTGTATATTTGTTTAGACATAATTGTTAGATGATACAATCTGCTAATACCCGCAGATCCTGAATCTAATGCTAAATAAGGATTGTTCTTACCCCTTAGCCACACCCTCTTGGGGGAACTGGAGACACGCCACCCACCCGCCTACTTCAGACAACAACCCATCTTGTTTTTACAGTTTACTGACATGAAACCAACTGTCATACGTGTTTTGGCACCCAATCAAATGAATCCCATTTCGCGTTCAATGTTGAAGGGCCAACCATCGAGAATTGGTACCGTATAAGATAGTTGGGGATTTCGAGAGAATTAGAGAAGTGCAATTTAATGGCCTACGAAGACTTGCAGTTTTATGGGAGATACGGCCTTTGTGACACCCGTCCTTTTGGTTTCCACATTGGAATGGAAACTGGAATCGGAATCAGATTTGAAATCATTCATATCGAATTTGAAATTGAGTATTCATATCATGTTGGAAATTGAATTGGAATTGGATTTAGGATCATTCATATCGGATTTGAAATTGAGTATTCATATCATGTTTGATTAAAAATATGTTCTGTAGGAATGAGATGGGAACTTTAATTTTAATCTTAATTTATATAAATTAAAAAATAAACATTGTATATGTAATTTATTTATAGATTTAATATTTTTATTAATTGAAATATAAAATAAAATTATTATATTTTAATTAATAAAAATAAAATTTTCAAAATTAAATTATATCATAAAATAAAATAAATATAAAAGTTTAAAAAGAAGGGAATATCAAAATAAATAAATATTATTCATTAATAGATAAATAAGAAAAAAAATAGTTAGTTTAAAGTTCTTAAACATAATTTAATAGTATATAAATAGTTTGGACAAAAAAATCTTTAAAAAATATCAAAAATACAGATAGAACAAAGTCAAATGAGTGGTTGGAAAAATAATAAAAAAGAGCATAAAATGTATTAAGTGCAATTGAAGAGAAATAAAATAAGTTAAAAAATTAAAAATAAGTAATTTGATAAGCCAAATAAATGATAGAGGAAAAAATATTAAAAAAGAACAAAATACATTAAACAAGAAGAAAAACAAAAGTTTCTTTTTATAAGATTAATTTAAGAATTTTATATTTAAATAAACAAAGTATAGACGGTATCTTCACTTATGTATCGTATATGTATTATATACTCATTAAATTAATATAACTTATATATTTTAAATTAAATATATAGGAATCAAATTTGAGTTTTTCTAAAATACTCTACCTTACTAAAGATTTGACAAATTATAAATTTTTAAATATAATTCTCAAATTTCGATTCTAATAGTAATAAACTCAAGCAACAATCGCAAGTTTCGATCAAATTCCCGATTCCAACACCCCACGCCACCTTAATCCTTCCTTTCTACATGATTTGTTATTCAACAGTTGACAAAGAAAATCTTAGTAGATTTTAATTTTGTGACAGATTTTAGTGGTTTATCCAACGCACGAAGAGAATTGAAACTTCATTACGCACATAATGACCACTAAATCTTAGTAAACTATCTTCCAAGACTTTTGAGAATACATGCTTGGAAAATACTTGGATGCCTATTTGGCATCATTTTTAATACTTTTATATTATTTTTAAACTTTCGCACTTAACTTCCTTCTTCCATAAATCTCCATCCAAACGAAGTGATTTTTTCTTTTTTTTTAACATGTTGTCCCAAAAGAACTCAAAATTACACAAGAAGAGTACTTCCACTAGTAAATACTTTTTTACATGCATTCGGATCGAAGAGATTCGATTGAAATAGTTTTAAATTTATAATAATAAATTTATTCTGTTACTTAGGATGACAGTGTATTGTATTTTAAACTATAATTTTGGCTGTATTTGAAATCTTTCAAATTCCTCAATCCGAACAAGGCCTAATTTATTTAGCCCATCGCTAAAATCAACTCTCTTTATTCAACGTTCCAAATTTCGTCAAAATCGATCACAAGAAAAAAGGGGGAAATTTTTGTCTGTTTGTCCGGGAATTCAATGCAAGTGGGACAGATCGCACTGTTCCTTGTTGACGGCCACAAGCAACGGCCTGGATTTATTGGCTTTGCCTGTCTATTTACTGTCTATGGGTTTCCTGTCCTGTCATATGTTAAGCTCACTCGTCTCTAAAATGCTAAATCCATATTGGTTCTCAAAAATTCATTCGTCTTGAAAAGGCTTTTGGACTTTTACTCATCATCATCATCTTCTTCTTATTAGTGCCAATTTCACTGCACGTCAGGCACGTAATTTGATACCAGCAATCCTGTTTGAAGAAAATCAAGACTGCGGGTAAAATTACATCGAAGAAAGAAAGAAAGAACAACATAGAAATTCACTAATTTTAACAACTCTCACACTACAAAACAAGTGTATTTACACTAGTGATCGTGTCTATATCGAATCTGAATAAATGGAGCAAACCAAACGTAAAACGTACACAAGAATAAAACTGAAAAGCGCGTTTCCCGAAAAAAAGAAGAACGAAAAACTGAAAAGGGTAACTGTAAAGACCTGCCATGTTCCGCAGCAGTTGTTCGACTGCCACGTCATCCGACAATTTCGCCTTAACCATCGCCGAGGAGTTTCACCCGTCGCCTCCTCCTTTCAGCTTCTACTGACGCCCCGATCTAACTCGCCGGAAACAGCCTGATTGAAATCCTCGGAGGTCCAGGACCCCGACCGCCGCCCCGATACGAACCGCTTCATCCCTCCCAGTGCGGGAGGCTCAGCCACCGTATCAGCGCGTGCTGGAATTTCTCGCACATTCACGCTTACGCTCTTCGTCTGCGGTTCAACAACCACCGGCTCCTCCACCACCCGCCGACTCCCCGACCGACCGGGTTTCTTGTGGCCTTTTCTGCGCCTGAATATGCTCATCATCTTGGAAAGAAACCCGGTTTTCTGCTTCCCGCAGCAGGTGCTAGTCTCTGCAGGTCCTTCGGTCCCTTTGGGCGAGTTCGACCTCCGCCTGCCTCTCTTAGATCTGACTCTCCCCATGCAAGAGACCTTCGGAGAACCCGGTTCGGCCATCGAGTCTGACCGTTTAGGGAACAGCCTGATGTTGGCTGGTTTACAGGTCCTCCGTTTGGAATCCACAAAAGTGGTTTTCTGTGTCTTGGGCAATCCGATAATCGAAGCCTTCGACTTCAAGCTAGCGGAAAAACGTTGAGAACTGGAGTTAGAACCCTGGTTTAAGTGTGGGTTCAAGTTTGTGGAGTTTGAGTTGCCTTTGGTGGATTCTTTCCGCTCGTAATAGGCGTTGCGATCAAACCAGTCGTATTCTGCCTCCTTGGATAGCCAGAAAGATTCCGGCGGGAAGTCCGGCGGCACTTCCGGGGCGTCGTCTTCATCGGAGACGACATCAGTTTTCCCCAGATCGTCGGCGGCCAGTGTTTCGCAGGCGACTTTACGGTCGCCACCCCCGACAGCGCAGGACGCAACCAGCGATTCAAGATCGACCTGGGGCATCAGGGAAGATGTAAACGGAGATTAAATGAATTTAAGAAATCTTTCAGACAGAAACGAGAGGACTCCTTAACAGAGAGAGAGGACAGAGTGGACTGATGGTGGGAATGGAAGAAGGTCTGAAGGGATGGAAGTCTGAGGCAAACCCACGGCCCATAAATCTTTCTTGAGAAATGAGTCCAAATGAAATTGAATTTTCGGCAAACTTCTATGTTTTATTATTTTATTGAAAATATTAATATATTTGGTAGATTTTAGTGGAGATATTCAACTGCCTGACTGTTGATTTCACTTGTCACACCGGCATCTCATTCTGCCATCCGTCATCCTTCTAGAAAAAGCATATATTAGAAAGAAGTTGAAATTTCCATGTCAAAAGAATACAAAAAGGGCCAAAGATATTTAATTCTATGTACTAGTCAAAAAGAAAGAGAAATCTAATTTAACTCCATGTTAAATTACAGTGTATATATAAATTCTTGGGTTAGATATATATTTTTTTTTATGTTCATACATCTTTATAACTTATACACCCATCTAGAATTATAACTTATAATTCCATTTAAAATTATAGTTACACACAACTCATATACTTACCTAAAGTTTGAACTTAAAATATCATGAGTAAGATGTGGAACTCAAAACCACTAGAACGTGCCCTTAAAAACAAAATGGATTTGATTTGGGTTATTCATATATATGCAATTATATGTGAACAAACAGAAATTATAGTCAAAATAGAGGATTTAAACCGATCAACAAAGTTGAATATTTGCAACTTCTTAATCGTTTATGTGGGAGGAGAGATTAATACATGCAATTCAATTCAATTTTCAGTTTCTACTTGTTTGCCAACCTTTATAGAGTTCAGTTCTAGAATATGAGGAAATTAAGGATTACTTGTCCTTTTACATGAATGGAATCCAAGTTTTGGATGCGAAAAGCTCTTCAACTGTAGGGGAGCCAAATGATTTGTTATAGTTATTACAGTACATTAATATGCAAATTGATGTTGTAATTAGTGGGCTTGATATTTTAGGGCTTGTTACCAGAATTTATTCGTGATAAGGTAGAGGAAATTGTTGGAACAACTCATAATTATGTACTTTGATAATTTTAGATTTGGATAAGCATTTGAAAGATATCTTCATAAATCATTGTGACTTGAAAATTTGTTCTCTAAGTAATCTTTTAATTTGTAGCAGTGATGAATAGTTAATTAAAACCAACAAAATATAAATGTGTATAATTGTCCTTCAAATTTTATTGTCTAACTACAATAAATTGGTATACCCTACTCGGACTTACATATTTTAAATATCAGCTACATGTATTTATAATTTATTTCCATAACCTCGAAGCATCTTTTACCATAACTTAATTAGAAGACTTTTTAATGGTTTTTAGGAATAATAAGATGACACTGAAAACATTACAAAATAAAAGGACATTACGTTAAATTCTTAAAAATTCCACCCATCCGTCAGAATTTTTTCTACTGGCCAATAGAGCAGTTAATAATTATAAATATATCAAAATTTGTATTTTTGGTTTTTTGGAATATTATGGATTCAATTTTCAACCACCATTGAATGGTACTACAAATAGAGAACTCATATACAAAGAATAAACTGGAATCAAACAAAAGCAGCAAGAGATCTGTTTGGAAATAAAATGGATTACTCAAATCCTTAATTCTTTATCATCAAGAATTAAATTTCTAAATTTATCACATAATTGTTACAATTATGTGTTGGAATCAACCATGTGTTCGTTTGTAGAGTGGCAATTATCACTAATCTACCAATTCCCCTCGCAAACAATAATAGACATCCAGTGCAATTTTTTTTTTTTCCCCAACAAATGAACAATAATTGAGTACTAAATGCGAATTTAATATTATTGCCCCACTAATTGAGTACAAGAAAATATGTAAGATATTGATTTGTTACGCGGTTTTGGTGAGGAAAAATATCATTTGGTCCATGGTGCAGTACAGCCAGCCATCTTACTCTTTCCTTGTTACTCTCGAGTCTTCTATTCATGATAATGGGACAAATCAGTGCAGTGGGGAGATATATTTGAAACCATTTTCATCTCTTTGATTTGATCTTTACAGATGTAAAATTTTAATTTTAAATGGATATAATGTAAAATATAGGAAAAAAAACTATATTTAAAATATTGTGCGTTTGCAAGTTATTCTTGATGTGTACGTTTTTCAGAGGAGGGTTTCAGAGGAGGGATAAAAAAAAAAAAATTAAACAAACATAGCCTATGTGTTGTCAACAAAAACTTGTTTATCTATCTATATATTTTGTTTTTGGCTTTTTTAATTATGACAACAATCACACATAAATGCAGCAAGCTGACTTCCGAATTGTTATCCTACTAAATCACAATTCACTTTTTGAAGATATATTTCTAGTACATTATGGAGGATTGGTCTAATTATGTAAAACTTAAGGGCAATTTCGGTATTCTTTAGAAGATGTTTATTGTAAATACGTTATTAGAAAACGTGTTTAATTAGTATTTAAAAAATATATTTAAGTGATTAAATATTTGAGTTTTTGGGTGATTTTGGAAGAGATAAGGTAATGCAAACGTCATATTATACATAGTTAGTGGAATTTTTAATGATCGTACCAAGATAATTTTTAATTAATCACATGCTATTTTATTCCTAGTAATCATCAAGTTTTTTTCACCGTAGGAATAGATAGTGATTGAGTTTTTGAATTTACGTCTATATACGTAAAAATGAAAATTAAATTTTTTTTTATTTTTTTGGGGTGTCTAAAATTCTTTGTTTTTTGATTCAATCAGTCTTTGAAATATATTTAACAAAATGAAAAGAAAAAAAACCAGAAAAAAAAAAAACTTGGAACAGAATGTGAACTCATGTGTAAACAAATTTATGATTCAATTATCCAATCTTGTGTGAGATCTACCTTTCCTTATTTAAACCATTTTTCTCTCTCTCTCTCTACTCCAATTTCCGTCACATCTTTGAAAAACATCCAATTAAAGTTGTCATGCAAAACTTTTAACTTTCTTTCAGTTTCACTTTCTAACTATTTATTGTCATAATCTGAACTTTGGTTAGACTTAAAATAAGGTTATTCGTCTGAGCTCATAAATCTCCTCCAAATAATATAATTTGTAATCTCTATCAAAAATTTTTAAAAGAAAAACGTAATGTGCTTCAAAAGATCTTATAAGATGCTTCATTAAGCATTAATTATATTATATATTAATGATATTGCATAATTTTTATCATTGTGACACTAGCAAAATGATAATTATTTACATTTACAAAAGTAAATAATATCTCATGAGTTCATAAATTCAAACACTTTGTCATTTGCTTTTAAAATAAACTTTATTAACTTACAAATCCCAAAAACAACTTGTAAAGTATAAAAGTACAAAATCTTGTAACACCCTCTTTGTCACTTTATATAACATCAAATATGTATGTCATTATAAAGCATAGCAAAGTCAACAATCTACATATTTACCCTAACGCCTTGTGACTCATGAAATGCCAAGAGATGTCATTTCTCGTGGCCTTGCACTGGCCACTCAATACATTCCACCTGGGTTTAGAACTTGTTTGGGCAGAGGGCCACAGCACCATTTGTGTTGTCTGATGATTCACATTGTCTAATTAAGGATCCTGAATTAACTTTGTCAGTAATCAAAACCATACTGATGCTTCATTTTTTCTGTAATGAATTGCTGTTTAATAATAATATTCTGGCCTTCGGAAGAAACCATTTTTAAATTCATAAGGGTACGTCTCCTCATGTGAAATTGTAATAATATTTCATAGGTATCCCCAAAATATTGTCGCAATTGATAACATTGACTTAATGATTTACATGGTGTAAATTGTTTTTTTTTTAAAAAAGGGGAAAGAGAGGGAAAAATAATTGCCAGTGTGAGTCCAATCTTTGCTTTTGTTCAGATGGTTACAATAGAAGCAAAATTGGTGACCACAAAAATGGCGTATTTGATTTGGAACTGACAGGTCTCAGCCTAGGGGCTCGAGTCAAAGCTTGACTCGAGTTCGAGTATTTCAAAAAAATACTCGAGTTCGATTGAGTAGCTCGAGCTCGATTGTTTTTTTTTTTAATTTTTTTCAAACATAATCTAGCATTTAACTCGAGCTCGACTCGGGATCGGCTCGATAAGCTCGAGCTCCAAACCTAGCGAGCTTGAGCTCGAGTTGCACAATTTTGCTCGAGCTCGAGCTCGTAAAAAATCGACTCGAGTCGAGCTCGAGTAGATTACTACTCGAACTCGACTCGGCTCGATTCCACCCCTATCTCAGCCTACCACTATGGGTCTGGGTTTGGTGTTTTTAGTAGATGAGCCAAACCTGGCCAGTGTAGGATGCAAAAATAAGAAGAGATGAAATAATAATCATAATAATAACACTTGAGAGAGAATAGTGAAAGTGGAAAACGAAGAAAATGAATATTAAACACGTAACTTGTGCACTTGCGATGTGTGCATATAAAATTTAAAATATAATTTATTATTTATACACATAAAGTTGTGTTGTTTGTTATATTAATATTTGGAATTATAGGCTTGTGTATTTTATTTTGTAATTTATTATCTAAAAAAATCATCTATTTTAGATACAATAAAATTATAAAATTTTACTCCTTCCGATAAAATAAAAATTTTCCTGTTTAAAACGTATTAAAAATTCAAATAAAATGACAAAAAAAAAAGAAAGTTTAAGAGAAAAAAATTAAATGAAAAGAAATAGATTAACTGAAATTTAATTGAAAAAGGATCAAAAGGGGAGAATTAAAAAAAAAATGAGAAAATTGTAAAAGAGAAAATATAAAAGAAGGGAATTTTAGTCTTTCAAATTCACGATTATATATATATATATATATATAAACATACAAATATATAATCTATATTGTATTGCGTAAGGATGTTATATATGTTTCTTTTAACATATCCATACATTCAACTCATGCATTTTTTCAAAAATATTCAAGACCTCATTCAAGACTTGAAAGGTGCCACGGTAGTCATCTTTTGTCCTCCAAGCATAATAAGTAATGTTCCCTTTAACATGTATTTAATTTTCATTATTTTCTCCCAATTTATTTTCTTTTTAAACATTCATATAATGTGTGTGTGTGTATTATGTTATTCACCCCCAGCTTTATTTTATCATATCTTAATCCTTTATATGTTTCTCGCTCTCATTATCCTTCCTAAACCTTTATCGATTATATTTTCTTTTTTTATAATTTTCTCCATAGACTCGAGTTTATTATTTTTATTTTTACATTATAAATTTTTCTAATACAATAAAGTATTAAAGCATTATTTTTAGTGTATTTTAGTGCAAATCTTTAAATGTATTACTTCATATAAAAAAAAAGAAATGATATAAAATTGAGTGTATAGAAATGATAGGATTTTATTACATATAATAACTATATAAAATATATATTTATGTAATATATACACAAATTATATGATATTTTTTAAGTTACATCATAAGTTTATAATATTGAGAAAGTGTGAGACCACTTCTGGTCTCGATATTAATTTACTAAAATACCCTTTTTTTTTTCTTTTTCCGGTCATGTTTCAATAATTTTGTCAGGTTAAATTGGGTCAAGTCTAACTTTAATTTAAAACATATATTGAATAATTTGGGACTATTTTATTTTACTTTTGTTTCTTTTAAAAATTTTATCAATATAAATAAATTATACCAATCAAAATAAATAAAAGGAAGAAAAACATAAAAAAGAGTTGAGTTAATCCTAATGAATTAGGAACAACTAAGTTTGAGTTGGAATAAATAGGGCTTAGAATGATAATTCCATATGTAATGGGGATTTTAATATCAAATAACACAAATAACGTATTTTTAAATGAAATTTAAAATATCTATTCTATTAATATCTTGTTTCATTATTCAAATGATCTCACCGACTATCATCGGATGCTCAAGTTTTGACGCATGATAGTATTTGTGCATATATTTACATTATATTTTGATATGTATTTTTATATGTATAGTCAAAAAATTATCAAAAAAGTAGAAAAATTAAAAAAAAAAAATTTTTAAACACACAAAAAATTATTCCTCATATGGTTTAGATTTTAGAAAAATAAAAACTTATCTACTAAAAACATAAAAAATACCTAATTTTAGTTTTAGAAAAAATTGAAAAATATTAGAAAAATAATAAACTTATGTGTTAAGTATATAAAAAATTATATATAATTTTTTAATTTCTATTTTATGAACTTTTTGACAATGGAATCTTGAGTTGAATTTGTTGAATGTAATATGCATGATGGAACGAAGAAAAAAACTGAAAAAGGAATACAAAGCTTAAAAAATCTCTCTTTTTCATTTTATGTGCAAAATTTTTAGCAACAGTTTATCATGTATGCTTCTGTTCCAATAATATACATGTTCATGAAACTTAACAGCAATTTTATTGAGAACAAAGGCAAAAAATAAATATAAAATAAAATATCATATATGGTAATCATACTTTTAATAGATCTTGTAGATACTACACTCACGAGGTGAAAATACACTAAATGATTAAAATTATAACAATATGACAATTTTATAATTTAATTAATTTTTTTAATACAAAATTATGATATTTGTCAGAATTTTAAATACCCGGATATTTTCAATAGGCATGCATCTACAAGGCCCTTTTAGTGTAACAAAGTTCTTGGAGATGTCACTCTGGTGGAAGCATGGATAACTTATCTACATGTCTTAGGTCAAAATGTTCCTTCTTTATTCATAGATTTTTTTCTTTTTCTGATTTCTTTAGTTTTTCCCTTTTAACCCATTTCTAAACTAAAACTTGATGTATCTTATTTTTTTCTTACTTTATCTTTTTATGCTGAACTTCTTTCTTTTTCTCTTATTTTTTTTATAGATTTTTTTACATATTTTCAAACTTTCAATAATTTATTTTTATTATTAAAATTATAATATTTTTAATAATAAGCTTTTCAAACTTCATTGGGTAAAAATAAATAACCATGTTAAATTAGTCACTCGTGTCAAAGAAATGGTTGCTATTTAACATCTAGAAGTAGATTTTTTTCCCTTTTTATTTTGTTTATGATTTTTGCCAGTTTATTGGTTGCTGATTTTTTTTGAACTTTTAACTTTGATTAACGTGTGCTCCATGACACACTTTTTATTACTCAGGTGACTCAATTCCCCTTCACTTAGATTTATTGATTCTCAAGTACCATGTTTAGAGGATCTTATACATGCATGACACACTTAATGTGATCTTATTCGATTAAAAATATTTAAATGCATAAATTTAGAATTTTATAACATTTACAAAACAATAATGAAAGGGTTTTATGATTTTCTTTCTATCTCAATTTATGATGAAAAAAAATAATAATAGAATTAACTCCTCGTTCCACGTTTCCCTGCGGAACGTTGAAGTGCAATGTGTTCAAAAAAAAAACCCTTCAAAATTAGGATATTAATTACTAATCCAATTATTTTTCTATCGGCGATTGTACGTAAATGCACGACCACAAAAGAAACGCATTTAATACCAATTCCCGTTAAACTCATATACTAATATATTTGACCATCAACACAAAAAAAGAAAATTGAATACTTATTCGAATCATTTTCAACGCAATTTTGATTTAATTTGGCACGTTAAGAAATTTCTCAAATGTATAAACTTGCCTTTGCAAATAGACTTCATTACAGAACTATATTTCTGTTCATCCGATTTATAAAATAATTATTAACGTTTACCAATTGGTCAAACACCAATAATTCAAGTTGCATGCCTGTAATTGACCCGAATTCTTACACATTCAAATGGTAGCTTAGGTTTTCCTATATTTAGCTTGCAATGACATCGCAAAGAGCAATTTCAACGACCTTCATTGAGCACAATTTTTTGATTTTCGTTTCTACTCATTTACTTGCAGTGTCGCGAAATTTGCAGCCTTATTCGAAATTTCTGACCGTTGGCTCCCGTTGCTCGCTTGCAGTAACGGTTTTTCTTATTGTCTTCAAAAGCGGAGCACTTTTGGCGAGAACCTCCTGAAACTCTCTGCCCACTCCCGAAACTCAAATGGGTTGTGCCTCGTCAAAGCTGGTTGCCAAAGAACTCGAACGAGAAAGCCAGCACAGAAATGGAGATTGCTCCCACCACGTGGTGTCTCTCACTTCAACCACCTACGGCGTTCTGAAGCTCGACGAGGAAGGGGAGACGGATCCGCCGCAGAGACGAGAAGTGGAAGTGAAGCACAGCGTCGGAGAAGGCGCGGTCGAGATGAATAAAACGTCATCCTCTCGGGAAGAGCCTTCTGAGATCATCAACGCGTGGGAGCTTATGGAGGGTCTTGAAGAGGAAGTGCCCGTTGTTGTTCAATCCCAAGGAAGTTCAAAGTCGCGAGTTTTGTCGCGTGACTCTCCGGACCTCAACGCCAGGAGTCCTCTCAAGTTGTTGAATCAATCGGGTTCTCCGAGGAAGGTGATGAGGTTTGGTTGGGGCAAGGAGAATGAAGTGAGAGTCAACCGGGGAATGAGACCATTGGAGAACGGCCCGAGAAATGTTCTGAAAGAATGCTACAATTTGAAGGAGAACGTGAAGAAGCCATCTCCAAAACTGTGGGCCTCAATCAAGGGAAGTCCAAACGGCAATAGATGTGATAGTTCAAAGGTTGATTCGGGGGTGAGGAGGAGGAGTTCAGGCCCGTTGTTTGATCCTGAACTCGTGGCATCTCTTGAGAGAGAGATCTATGAAGAGAGAGAGAAGATCAAGAAGATGGCCTCAGCTTCTCCGACCTCGACTTCAAGGAAGGCCAGGAACTCCCACGTTTGGGATGTCATGCTTGAATCGTACCAGAAGAAATGCCCCCCGGGGGGTGAAAATGCAGTCGTCATATACACAACAACGTTGAGGGGTATTAGGAAGACCTTCGAGGACTGTAACGTAGTCAGATCAGTCCTCGAATCGCAGAATGTCTGGATGTTCGAGCGTGACATCTCGATGCATTCGGGGTTCAAAGAAGAACTGAGAGGGCTAATGCCCGGCAAGAAGGTCAAAGTGCCACTAGTGTTTGTGAAAGGAAGGTTGATTGGTGGGGCGGATGAGATGGTCAAGTTGGATGAGGAGGGTAGATTGGGAAGTTTGCTCGACGGGATCCCCAGGGCAGGTGGCATCTGCACAGGCTGTGGTGGGATCCGATTCGTGATGTGTATGGCGTGCAGCGGGAGCTGTAAAGTCTTGGGTGAGGATGGGAAGAAGAGCGTGAAGTGTAGCAAGTGTAACGAGAATGGCTTGATCCTGTGCCCACTATGTTGTTAACTACACAAGTTAACGTCTAATTGCTCATAAGTTGTTTGATACAAGATTGTATCATTGACGTTGTTTGATACATCTGCCTTAATTTGTTCTTATAATTTGTTCTCATGTACAGTTTCATGATGTTGGCTTGTTTTGGTTTTGGTCTCATATGCACTTTTGGGTACGGTTGAGCAATCAGAATGTTGTTTCCCCCAACCCCAACCAACCTTTTAACAAGATAAGCATAATGTTTTAAACCAGACTGGTACAGATAGTGGCAGGTCAAGGCAGCTTTGGCTCTACCAGCAAGCAGTTAGGCCCGATGAAGAAAGACAGGGCATTCAATTTTGGTCAAGAACAAGAAGCTGAAAGAAAAGCACTTGTTTGAAGCTTTGGCAGGAGATTTTCATGGCATGCATGAGCTTATCCTTACAATTTTGAGGAAGATGAGGGGTTAAGACAATTCTGGTTTCTTGTAGTTTCCAAACTTTGTTCTTTGATGCTTAATTGGCAACTGGTTGATGACCTATACTGGGAATTGGGAAATGTAATTTGTGGTGTGCGGACCGTCGTATTATTGCTGAGAGATGAGATTCATAATGGAATTCGGACATGCGTCTTTCTTGTATCCTAAATTCCTAATGTGAAAATAGTGATGCAAGTACTCTTCAATTTATATTGGTGGTACTTAAAAAATAATAATTTTCAGTTAATTTGAGTTTGGAAGTAATTAGTTCAATACAGTTTACATAAAATTGGATTTAATATATGTGAGCATCATTTTGATATATTTTCAATTACAATAAAAAATGAAAAAAGGCGGACTAAAAATTGTAATTGCTGAATACACAAATTCGTAGGTATACAAATACAAAAAAAAAAAATATTTAGGAGCGATAATATGATTTATTTTTGGTATTATTTTAAATATATTATGCCTTTATTTGTTTTTAATTAGACAAAAGGAATATTTATATATATTTATATATTATTTAATTTGTAAGTATAAATTTATAATTAAATTTATATTATGCTTTTATTTCATTTCGATGATATCAAATTAGTCATTTAAGTAATTATACATAATTTTAGATTTTAAGGTTTGAAGAATCAATTTGACGAGTATTGGAATAATGCATGCTTTAAAATAGACTTTTCTTGATTTACAATAAGGAATAATATAATACCCAGAATATTACATTTTAATAATTTTTATTTATTTATGCTACATCATTATGGTTAATGGTCATTCTTTAGTTGCATAAAGTAAAGTTTTCAAAATATTCTTATTGAAACAAGTCAAACTTATATTGAAGCATTAAAGTATGAGTAAAATAATAAATTTCATAATATGGACTAAATTCTAACATTTATTCACTCAATATTCTCGATTTATTCTTTTCTCAATTTCTCTCTTAACTTTTTCATTTTTACAATCATTTTTTTATTTTTCTCAAATATATTCACCACTCACAAAATTCCTCCCTTTATTATTTCCTCTTTTTTTTTTTTCTCAATTTTTCCACTCTGTATTTTTATTTATTTCAAATCTAAAACTGTAGAATTTTGATTTGAAAAAATCATAATTTGGTAAATTTCATTCTATATATACCTTTTTATTAAAATTTATCATAATTATTTTGCAAATACGAGTGCGCAGTCATCACTAGTACTATATAACTTAACCTCTTTTCATAACAACCTTTGATTGTTACATGTTTATCTTTTTATATTATATCCTTATTCTAATTTACCTTTTACATGAATAATAATCACCTTTACCTTCAAAATTAATTTACAAAAAATCCTTAATTTTACTTGTCTTTCAGTTCTCAATATTTTATCTTTTTATTTTTACTTATTATTTTGTGATCTCTTCAACTTTTTTCTTTATCTCATATAATGAAAAATATCTAATATAATTTTTTTTGATAAATTTTTTTAATTGTTAAAATTTTTTATAGATTTAATAGATTTAAGTTTTATTATCGTGACTTAAATTTAATGATTCACTGTTATTATTAATATTTTAAAATGTGATTAATATAACGTTATTATCATTAATAAAAAATATTGTGCATATAAAGAATAAATAATGTGTACTAAATAATAAATCATAAAAGAAAATATACATGTTATGATTTCAATATATTCATACAATTAAGATTGAATTTTATTTGTGATAAAATATTTTATTTTTAATTAAAATGATTAATATGTATACACAACGAGAATACTCTTAAGTTAATTATAATTATTTTACAAATACATCGGTCATCAGTAGTACTATGACTAAACCTCTTTTTAAAACTACTTCTGACTGTCACATGTTTATTTATTTATTTATTTTTATAAAATAAGCTAATTCTAATTTATTTTTCACTTTTTATTTTTCTTTATCACATATTATTATTTTTTGTTTTCATTTTCATTATTCCACATATCTTATTTTTATCTCACTTTTACTATTATTTTATAATATTTTTTATTTTTTTGAGTGATATTATTTTCATTATTAAAAACATAACAATTTATCTTACATAATTTTGCAATGGTTAGTAATAAATAATTCAATTAGCCGAAAAAATCAAATTCCCCTATTTTCTTTTCTAAACTGTCCGTCGGAATTTTGTCCTTCAAATCTCGTGAAACCCTACCCATTTCCGCTATAGAATAGACAAGCGGTGGCCAAATGAACCCTTGTCTGACGGTGGAGGCGGCGGCGCAGCTGCAAGAGGGAATTAACTTGGTGCTTTCTCGATGGGCTGCTCTTCGAATGGCCGTCGAGAACGAGTGGGGTGGCCGTGATTCTCTCCAGAAATCCGAGCAACTCGGCTACCATCTTTTTAATCGCCTCACGCAATCCAAAGGTGTCTTAGTTTGTTTTTTTCGAAATTTTTGTGTAGTTTTTCGTAAAGAGATTTGTTTGTAAGATTTCCCTTTCTCTTGATAATGAATTATTGAACTGTCTTGGCTATTATTTGCCTCTCCGGTATTGATCTTTTTGAAAA